>PVHT020004020.1:43112322-43152916 GCA_004024745.2 Catagonus wagneri | reverse complement strand
AAAAAAAAAAAAAAAAAAAAAAAAATGGGGGGGCTGGTGGTTATAGAAGTTTCAAATATTCAATAACAGTAGTAATCCACTATTTCAGAAGGGGAAATAAAAGATGGATTTGGGATATTTCTTTTTTTTTATTAACGATGAATTTTATTTCAGTTATAGGTGTACAAAGATCATAAGTCAATACGATAGATTTTGTGTCCCAAACCCACAGTGCATCCCCCCACCCCCCAGATTGTCTTATGTGAAAAACCAAGGTTTTCCAAAATCTGCGAGTCATTGTCTGTTCTTCAAAGAAGTTCATTGTGTCTCTTTAGTTTCCACATGTAAGCAGTAGTATTGGGTGTTGCTGTCCAATTATCTGACTGGTTCCACTTCATATGATAATTTCTAGGTTCATCCATGTTGCTATAAATGTTATTCCGTTCCTTGTAATGGCTGAGTAATATTCCATTATGTGTATATACCATATCTTCCCTATCCACTCCTCTGTCGATGGGCATTTAGGTTTTTTCCATGGCCTGGCTTCTTCCCTCTCTAGCTGCTTTGGATGTAAAGTTAGGTTGTTTATTTGAGCTTTTTCTTGTGTCCTGAGGTTGACTTGTATTGTTATATACTTTCCTCTTAGCGCTGCTTTTGCTGAATCCCAGAGGTTTTGGAGTGTCGTGTCTTTGTTGTCATTTGCTTCTAGGTATTTTTTAATTTCCTCTTTGATTTCTTCAGTGATCCATTGGTTGTTTTCTTGTTTTTATCCATTCAGCTAGTCTATGTCTTTTGGTTGGGGCATTCAGTCCATTAACATTTAAGGTAATTACTGATATATATGTTCTTATTGCCATATTATTAACTGTTTGGGGTTTTGGTTGCTTTTTTTTTTTTAACCCTGAAGTTTTGATATAGGAGTCTATATACAAATGAGATTGTTTGAAGTTGTTGGTTTCTTAATTGCACATGCGTCTCCAGTGACCTGCATTTGTGCTCTCTTCTCATGATTTCTGATTTTGGTAGCATAGTTGTGCATGAATGATTTAGTATCTTTATTGTATATATGCCTTTACTGGTGAGCCTTGTCATTAGTGGTGTTTTTGCTTCTGGTCGTGGCCTTTTCTTTTCTGCCTAGAGAAGTTCCTTTAAGATTTGTTGTAAAGCTAGTTCAGTGTTGCAGAAATCTCTTAGCTTTTGCTTATCTGTAAAGGTTCTGATCTCTCCTTCAAATCTGAATGTGAGCCTTGCTGGGTAAAGCAATCTTGGTTGGAAGTTTTTCCCTTTCAGCACATTAAGTATATCATGCCACTCCCTTCTGGCCTGTAGAGTTTCAGATGAGAAATCTGCTGATAACCTTATTGGGGTTCCCTTGTATGTCATTTGTTTCTTTCCCCTAGCAGCTTTCAAAATTTTCTCTTTGTCTTTAATTTTGGTCATTTTGATTAATATGTGTCTCGGGGTGTTCCTCCTTGGGTTTATTTTATATGGTACTCGTTGTGCTTCCTGAATTTGACTGAGTGATTCCTTTCCCATATTAGGGAAGTTTTCAGCTATTATCTCCTTGAATATTTTTTCTGTCCCCTTCTCTCTCTCTTCTCCTTCTGGCATCCCTATAATATGGATATTGATGCGTTTAACATTATCCCAGAGTTCTCTGAGACTCTGCTCATTTGCTTTCAATCTTTTATCTCTTTTCTCTTCTGCATTAGTGATTTCCACTAATCTGTCCTCCACCTCGCTGATTCGTTCTTCTGCCTCCTGTATTCTACTGTCGGCGCTTCTAATGAATTTTTTATTTCAGTTATTGTATTTTGCATCTCTTCTTGTTTAATTTTTACAGCTTGTATTTCTCTGCTCCGTGTTTCCTGTAAATGATCAATCTTTGCCTCCAGTCTATTTCCAATGCCTTGCATCATCTTCAGCATCAACAGTCTAAAGTCTCTTTCTGAGAGGCTGGTAATCTCCTCATCACTGAGCTGTTTTTCTGGGCTTTTCTCTTTCTCCCTTATCTGTGTTATAGTTTTCTGTCTTTTCATTTTTATAGATTTTTGGTGTGGTGACCTTTTTGCCAACAATAGAGTGGTAGCCTCTCTTAGTTCTGGCGTTTGCCTCCCCCTGTGACTAAAGCTGGTATGGGTGGGGCTTGCTGTAGGCTTCCTGATGGGAGGGACTGATGCCTGCCCACTAGTAGGTGGGGTTGATTCCTAGCCCTCTGATGGGTGGGGCTTTGTCTCTGGATGAGATTAGAGGCTGGTTGTGTGCCTGAGGGGTCTTTAGGCAGCCTGTTTACTGATGGGTGGGGCTGTGATCCCACCTGGATTATTGTTTGGCCTGGGGCTTCTCAGCGCTGATGGGAGGGACCAGATTTTCCCATAAATGGCCCCCTCCAGAGAAATGCAGGCTGGTGAATGTTCTCGAGAGCTTCACCTCCAATGTCCTTCCCCCACAACAAGCCACAGTCACCCCTATTTTCCCAGGAAATCCTTCAAGAATTGCAGTCAGGTTCCACCCGGATTCCCATGGAGACTGCTTTGCCCTGGGACCCAGTACACGTGAAAGTCTGTGTGTGCCTTTCAAGGATGGGGTCTCTGTTTCCCCCAGTCCTGTGGAGCTCCTGCACACAAGCCCTGCTGGCCTTCAATGCCAGATGCTCCGGGGACTCTTTCTCCCTGTGCCCGATCCCCAGGCGTGGGGTTTTGACATGGGGCTCAGAACTCTCAGTCCTGTAGCTAAGTCTCTGTGATGCAGTTACTTTCCAGTCTGTGGGGCTTCCCACCCGGGAGGTATGGGGTTGCTTCTATCGCGTAATCGCCCCTCCTACCTCTTGATGTGGTCTCCTCTTTGTCTTCTGGAGTAGAATGTCTTTTTTGGAAGTTTACAGTCCATTTGGTTGAAGGCTGCTTGGCATTTGGTTGTAGTTTTGTTATTTTGGGGGGAGAGAAGTTGAGCTCCAGTCCTTCTATTCCGCCATCTTAATCCAATCCGGATTTGGGATATTTCAGAGCATTGATGTGACTCTGCCATAATTCTGTATATAATATCTTATGAAACAGAGAACTTAGAATGATTTAGATTTAAAAAAAATTAAATTTTGCTGAAAAAGATGTGATCAAAGTAGTTGAATTTATTTTTTTATGGGTTACCTAGTCTATTCATGAAGAAAGTGCTTTCATTGTTGTGATTTTAGCAGACACCCTGGAAAATTTCTCTTTTATAACTTAGAGGAAATATAGAGAAGGGTGACACTCCAATGAAACCAAACGGAATGAGACATTCCCAACCTGTGCTTTATGGCTCTGTGTTGGGCCTTGTTCAATATTTTGGTCAGTGATTTGGATTAAAAATAAACAGGCAGAACAGGTACTTAAACAAATTTAAGTTTGACCCAAAGCTAAGGACAAAAATAATATTTTACTGCCAGTCCAAGCAAAATGGCATATGCTCATTTTTTTGATTCAGGTTGCTATAACAAAGTGCCGCAGAGAGAGTGCTTTATAAACAACAGAAATTTCTTTCTCACAGTTCTAGAGGCTGGAAGTATGAGATCAAGGTGCCAGCCTAGTCAGGTTCTGGTGAGGACCCTCTTAGAGGTTTCAGAGACTCTCTCTTCTCACTGTGTCCTCACATGGTAAAGAGGTTAGGGAGACCCTCCAGGTCAGAGCCCCTTTTATAATGGGCACTATTTCTTTTTTTTTTCCACTATAGCTGGTTTACAGATTTCTGTCAATTTTCCAATTGCACAGTGTGGTGACCTGGTTACACATACATATATAGATTCATCACAAGTGATTAGACATAGTTCCCAGTGCTATAGAGCAGGATCTCCTTGCTTTTCCATCCCAAAGGCAATAATCTACAACCGTTAACCCCAGACTGCCATACCATCCCACTCCCTCCCCCACCCTCTTGGCAACCACAAGTCTGTTCTCCAAGTCCGTGACTTTCTTTCTGTAGATTCCAGTCTATTAGATTCCAGATATAAGTGATATTATACGGTATTTGTCTTTCTCCTTCTTACTTCACTCAGTATGAGGATCTCTAATTCCATCCATGTTGCTGCAAGTGGCATTAGTTTATTCTTTTCTATGGCTGAGTAGTATTCCATTGTGTATATATACCACGTCTTCCTAATCCAATCATCTGTCGATGGACATTTGGGTTGTTTCCATGTCTTGGCTATTGTGAATAGTGCTGTAATGAACATGCATCTGTATGTGTCTTTTTCAAGGAAAGTTTTGTCCAGATATGTGTCCAAGAGTGGGATTGCTGGGTCATATGGTAGTTCTATATATAGTTTTCTAAGGTACCTCCATACTGTTTTCCGTAGTGGTTGTACCAGCTTACATTCCCACCAACAGTGAAGGCAGTTTCCCTTTTCTCCACACCCACTCCAGCATTTGTTGTTTGTGGACTTATTAATGATGGCCATTCTGACTGGTGTGAGGTGGTATCTCATGGTGGTTTTGATTTGCATTTCTATAATAAATCAGTGATGTTGAGCATTTTTTCATGTGCTTATTGGCCATTTGCATATCTTCTTTGGAGAAATGTCTATTCAAGTCCTTTGAATGGGCAGTAATTCTTTTCATGAGGCCATAACCCTCACAGCCTAATCTCCTCCCTACATCCTCAGCTCCTGTTATCATCACAGTGTAGGTTATGCCTTTGGGAGAGACACAGACACATAATCACTAAGACTCATCTCTTCCTGCTCCTCTCCACTGGGAGTGACTAAATACCCTTGAAGCAACACAGTACACAATCAGAGGAAAACTGCGAAAGATGGTGTGGCACTGAATAATGTCACTCTAAAGATATCTACAACCTAATACCCAGAATACATAAACGTGTTTCCTTACTGTGGTAAGAGAGGCTTTGCAGATGTGATTAAGGAACATGAGATGGAACTAAAAAGGCCCAGTGTGATCACATGCGTTCTTATAAGAGCCAGGCAGGAGGATCAGAGTTAGAAAGGGAAGACTATATCATAATGGAAGCAGAGAGCATATGAAGCTGCTGTGCTGCTGGCTTTGAATATGGAGAAAGGGACCACAAACCAAGGAATTCAGGCAGCCACTAGTTACTGGAAAAAGCAGGAAACAGATTTTTCCAGAAGATACCAGCCCAGCTTACACCTAGACTTTAGCCAAATAAGATACATTGTGGACTTCTGACCTCCAGAACTACAGAAAAATAAATTTGTGCTATTTTAAATCATCAAATTAGTGGTAGTTTTTTTATGACATCAGTAAGAAACTAATGCACATGGTAGGAGGAGGAAGAATTGATTAGGGACTTCAGAACCAGAGGGAAAAAATTATGGCATGGTGTCTCATGACCTTCCCTTCAACATTAAATAGAAGATGACTCATGCATATTCTAATCTTTACCTAGTAGCTCAGCTGCCCAGTTAGGCTTATTCCTCCCCTTGATTAAACGGAAGACTAGCTAAAATAAAATATAATGACAACACTAAATATTGGTGAAACTTGGTCATGGAGAAACCAGGTCAATCGTACCATATTGATGGGAATTTAAAATGGTGATCCATTCTAGAAAACAGTTTTTTTACTTTCGTATAATATTATACATGCATCTACCATATGATGCAGCAATTGATCTCTTGGGCATTTATCACAGGGAAATGAAATCCATGCTCAAACAGAAGTGTATGTATAAATATCTATAACAGTTTCATTCAGAATAGCCCCAACTGGAAAAAATCCAGATGTCTTTCGGTAGGTGACTGGTTAAATTATCAGTGATACACCTATAGCATGGAATGTTACCCAGTTTAAAAATATATGAACTTTTTATATATGGCACAATTTAAATGAATTTTAGATAATTATGCTGCTACAAAAGCCAATCTTGGAAAGTATTTTTATCCGATTTATATAATGTTCTTAAATAGGGAAAATTTTAGAAATTGAGAATAGGTTGTTATAACGGGTTAGGGATAGGTGTCACTATGAAATGAAATTAAAAGGAATCTTTTTGGAAATGGAGCTTTGTCTTAGGTTGACTATATCATTATCTATATCTTGCTTGTAGTATAGTTTTGCAAGATGTTATCATTAGGGGAAACTTGCTAAAGAGTCTATAGAATATCTCTCTATTTTTTCTTACAATTAATATGAATCTACCTCAAAATAGTTTAATTAAAACCAAAAGACTTCATGGAAAACAAACCAAAAATAAATTTCAAAGGTGATAGGATATTCAGCAGTGCTCTTAATAATGAATTTCCTCAGCTTTTATTTATCATAAAAGGGTTTTATTTCACCTATGTTTTTGTTTTTGTTTTGTTTTTTCACTTTTTAGTGCCGCACCCGCGGCATATGGAGGTTCCCAGGCTAGGGGTCTAATCTGAGTTGTAGCCGCAGGCCTATGCCACAGCCACAGCGACGCAGGATCAGAGCTGCATCTGCAACCTACACCACAGCTCACGGCAATGCCGGATCCTTAACCCACTGAGCGAGGCCGGGGATTGAACCTTGAACCCACAACCTCATGGTTCCTAGTCAGATTCACTGCTCTATGAAGGGAACTCCTCTCCTATGTTTTTAATAGGTATTTTCACTGGGAATGAAAGAGTGGGGTGACTTTTTCATTTTTTCCCTGTCTTCAAGATGTCAGTCTGTTGTTTCCTGCCTTGTATAATTTGTAATGAAAAACATGTTCCTTTATATTGTAAAGTTTCTTTTTTCTCCCTAACTTGCTTGAGGACTTTATTTTCTCTTTGATTTTTAGCTTCTTGGATATGATGCATCAAGTTCTAGTTCTTTTGTTATTTTTTTCTGCATGAGGTTTTCTGTACCATTTCAGCAATCTTGAAAACATGAGCTAAAAGCGTATTTTGGGGATAAGTCCTTCACTTAGTTGTAGGAAGTCACTTCCAAATGGCAAATTAAGGAGTTTTCTTGTGGCACAGCAGGTTAAGGATCTGGCATTGTCACTGCTGTGGTATAAGTTTAATCCATGGCTTGGAAACTTCTGCATGCCACAGGTGTGGCCAAAAAAGAAGAGGCAGATTAAGAACCTCTGAAAGTACTTTTCTCCGTAAAAGCATCAAGAACAGTGCAAAATGTTCAAAATCAACATTTTTCTGAATTCTTCAAAATAACCCAAATTTTACAAGAGTCAAGGGACATTTCTTCAAGAAAAATGGCTGAATCTTGGTATTTTCAGCAGATAGGGCTATATGAACTTGCTTTCTAGCCATGCTCTTCTTCCTGGGTTAATGGAATCCTTGAACATAATTAGCCTTCGGTCCATGATAGCTGTGAAAACCAGAGTCCAGCAGCCACTATAGGGGCAAAATTGCTTTGAAGCTGCCCTAAATTCACTAAAGAATTGTCACTTGATTTGTATGACAGCTGTCTGTAAAAGGTTATTTTAAAAGATTTGTCTTCATTTGACCTGAGTCAGGATTCACTCAGTGGGAAAGACCCTATCCATAGAGTGTTTATTGAAAAGTGTAAAAATTTGGAGTTCCCGTTGTGGCTCAGTGGTTAACAAATCTGACTAGTAACCATTAGGTTGCGGGTTTGATCCCTGGCCTTGCTCAGTGGGTTAAGGATCAAGCATTGCCATGAGTTATGGTGTAGGTTGTGGACACGGCTCGCATCCTGCGTTGCTGTGTCTGTGGTGTAGACTGGCGGCTGCAGCTCAGATTAGACCCCTAGCCTGGGAACCTCCATATGCTGCGAGTATGGCCCTAGAAAGGGCAAAAAGGTAACAAAATTTAGAAAATAAAATGAAAAGTGTAAACATTTTAGAAAAAATTATTGAACAGAAAGTATGGCAGAAGAAGAACAGGAAGAGGAAGAGGAGGAAGAAGATGGAGAAAGAACATCTTGACTGCTGCAATGAAAATAGAATTTATAGCTATATCAGGGAAGGAGAACAGATGTGTCAAATAATGAGATGACTGAGAACGGACCTTTGTATTTAGTGATGTGGATGTTACTTTGTATTTGAATAGGAGCAGTATTATGAAGTAGAGAAGACAAAAGCTTGATTGGAGAGAGGTTAAGGGGTTATGGAAAAAGAATTGCAATCAAATACAGTCTTAGACTCACGATATTTTGGTCTTCCTGGTACCTTAGTTAATCACTTCATTTTGTAGGTATGGAATGAAAACCCCAAGAAATTGACCACAAAACGTATAGCTAGTTAGTGCCAAGCAAGGAGCTAGCACCCCCATTTTCTCACATGCTAAATATCCTTCAGTCATACAAGATCGCCTCCTTCTGAAAAAAAAAAAAAAAAGTCAATTACTTTTATTTATTATTAGTTACAAGCAGAGGTTCTGGACCTTAGAAATAAGGTAGTTTTACTTTGCCCAGGAAGAAGCCATCCATTGTTTTGGTTATGACATTCTGGAAAAGACAAAAAATGTAGAAATTATTTCCCAATTCCCTCTTTTATTTTGGCTCTCCTTTTGCAGAGACATAGTAGATGATTTGTCCCTCAGTTTCCATTGTACAAATACCATATTTAGCTCTTCTTTGAACTGTGAGCGTTAACAGCCAAAAGAGAATTTCATTTTTGTATTTTGGTCACTTTTTTTTCATGGGCTTAACCCCACAGAAGTATATTATCTCTGGTTCTTAAATCTTTTGCTCAGAGTGAGTTGCATTTTGTTTTAGAATAATAAGAATTGAATTTCTCTTTTTACTCAAAATCAAAGCCTTCTAAAGGGCTCTCTGCACCACCCCCAACCTCTTACCCAGTTTTGATGTTTTCCAGAATGTATAGGCAGGTGAATTATATCACATTTTATCTATGTATCACCAGCTCAGCATGATCTCATAGAAGAAAATGGAAAGCATAATCCACAGTGGTCAAGGAGCTAAAGATTAAACTTGATCCGTAATTAAACAGTACATTCACATGGCCAAGCAAAGAGCTTGCAGCTCTTGCTAATCTCTGATGTTCTTTTACAAGGCCTATCTCCGTTGGAAAGCTTTCTTTTAAAACATATTTTTTGGCAATGGTCTAGATTATTCACTGCTTCCAATATTAATTTTCATTGTATATTTCTAGTGTATTCTATACAATGGAATAGAAACATTTTATGCAGATTTTAAATTAAGATTACTCAAAGCCACCATGCTAATAATAATAACAAATAGACATATAACAATAATAACAAACGTGCATATACACTGTGTAGTTCTGGCTCATTAGATAGAATATGTGGCAAACAGCAATCAAAGTATCATTTCTTTGAACATTTACTTTAATTATGATACTATATACTACATATAATGTTTATTCTAGGGTACATAAAGGATTTAAGGTTGACAAAGTATAATTATGGCAATTACGATTTGAGGGCTTCCTTTCTTGAATACTTCCTTTGGAGGTGCCATGGAAAAATATTAAGTAGAAAACGGCTCTAGGCATGAACAAACACTTCGTTTTTTAATAATCCTCATCATATTCAATACTGCTGCCATATTAGCATATTGTCATTTCTGCTTTTTCCTTTTTCTTAAAATATCTATTTGCATAATTATGCAGAGTGCAGTCTCTCTTTCAGGTTCTTCTTGGTATGAAGTACTTAGCATTGCATATCACTGCAGGAGATAAGCTTCTGTACACATACATGACTTTAGAACTGAAAAGAAAATAAATGTATGTGTTTTTTTTTCTTCTGACTTCTTTGTGAAGAGGAAAGCTTTGGCACATTAGAACAATGAATGTTAAACTGTCTTTTTTCTTTCTGAAATGTCTTATGTCATAAACATACATATGTATACAGAGATTTTAATTTTTGTTATGATGAGGAATAGTTTTATTAAATTCTGACCTCTATATTTATTTCTCAATTTCTGTTCATATGCAAATGAAGTATAAATACATAATAAAGAACAGAAAAGATTTTTGTTAAATAGTGGACATCTTGCCAGTGATCCTTAAATAACCCCCACATAAACACATTTATACACATACAGATATGTACTCATATGATGAATTACCTACACAGGGAAAAATACTTGCTGCATATGGAAGTTCCTGATCTAGGGGCTGAATTAGAGCTGCAGCTGCTGGCTACGCCACAGCCATGGAAGCACTGAATCCAAGCCGTATCTGTGTCCTGTGCCAAGGTTTTTGGCAATGTTGGATCCTTAACCCCTGAGTGAGGCCAGGGATTGAACCCCAATCCTTATGGACACTATGTCAGGTTCTTAACCCATTGAGCCACAATGGGAACTCCATCCTCATATATTTAAAAAGAGAAAAGAAATAAAGCCAGATGGAAATTTCCAGAAAACAAAAAAAGCTTTACTAGAAATTTTACCATTCATCACAATTTGTTTTATTGACCATCAGTCTAGGCTCTATTATGCAAAAACTGTCCGAAATATAGGAATAGTTTAGACAATGAAATGATGTTATGCAGAGTATTTTAAAGTTTAAGCTTAATGGTATTTGAGTTTAATTTAAGAAAAGGAAACTGAAATAAGACTTTTTTTTATTTTATAATGATTTTTACTTTTTCCTTTGTAGCTGGTTTACAGTGTTCTGTCAGTTCTGTACTGTACAGCAAGGTGACCCAGTCATGCATACCTGTATACATTCTTTTTTCTCATATTATCATGCTCCATCGTAAGTGACTAGGTAGAGTTCCCAGTGCTACACAGCAGGATCTCATTGCTTATCCATTCCAAAGGCAATAGTTTGCATCTATTAACTTGAAATTTGGAATCCATCCCATTCCCTCCCGCTCCCCCTTGGCAACCACAAATCTGTTCTCCATGTCCATGATTTTCTTTTCTATGGAAAGGTTCACTTGTGCCGTATATTAGGTTCCAGATGTAAGTGATATCATATGGTGTTTGTCTTTCTCTTTGTTGGTGGAAATGTATTGATATAACCACTATGGAAAACAGTATGAAAGTACTTTAAAAAACTGTACACAGAGGTACCAAATGGCCCAGCAATCCCACCCTTGGGCATATATCCAGACAGAACTTTCCTTGAAAAAGACACGTGAACCCGCCTGTTCATTTCAACACTATTCACAATAGCCAAGACATGGAAACAACCTAAACGTCCATCGACAGATGATTGGATTAAGAAGATGTGGTATATATAAACAATGGAATACTACTCAGCCATAAAAAAAGAACAAAATAATTCCATTTGCAGCAACATAAATGGAACTGGAGACTCTCATACTAAGTGAAGTAAGACTTAAAGAATTATTGAAGCTTGGGTGTTCCTGTTGTAGCTCAATGTGTTAAGAACACAACATTGTCTCTGTGGGGATGTGGGTTAAACAGTGTTACTATTGAGATAAGTATTGACAAGTATTACTAAAATCTTACCATATTTGGACATCCATTCCAAAAAAGGCAAACACTGAAATAACAAAACTAAACACAGTGGGTTTGTTACATCTCTCATGTCCATTTTTTGGAATTGAATACTCACATGAAAGTTTCTAATAGATCCTTGGCCATATATCTTCACTCTAGCTCCATGGCAGCTACAGGAGGAAATATTCCAGATTATACCCCAGGAAGATGGGACTCTTAAGATGGAGATTTATCATGTTGTTGGAATTTTGAAGGATTGTGAAATCACAATGACAGTTATCCATTCCATATCCCTTGTTTCCTGATCTTATCTCTTTTTTGCATTTACTTCTTCCTTTTCATGAAGCACACTCAGTAATACTTACTGAGAAATTATACAGGGGAGGTAATATTTTGAGCACTTGCATGTCTAAAAAGTGTTATTTTTAACTATACATTTCAAGCTTGAAAAATATTTGACTCTCTGCTAAGAAATATGAGAAAAATATCACTCATACTTCCTCCCACATTTGATCTTTTAGCTTTCATTTTTAATTATATTATCATTTTAACATTTCCAAGAAGTCTAACATTCACATTAGATTATGTAACTGTAATTACTTTAGTTCTTTAATCCTCGAAGCTGGCATAAATTGATTCAACTCTTACCAACCATACTTTTCTACAGTTTCTCTTTTCCTAACTTATTGATACTGTCTTATCTCTTGTTTGGCTAAATATCACTATGCAAGAAAAAGAAGTTCTATTTTTACTTTAAATATGAAGGGCAGTTACTACGTATAAATCTGGGGACTATACTTTTTCTTAGGAATGCATAGGTATTTCTGCACTTTTAATGGAACTATTTCATTGGAGACCTCAAAAGTCCAGCTGACATTCCCCTTTCTATGTGACTTACTCTTCCATTCATTCATAAATCCCCATGATTCCTTTTTTTTTAGTCCTTGAAGACAGAAATATACTGTAATGCATTCATGTACTTATATCAGTCCCTCTGTATACATTTTCCCCAGAACATTGTGAAACTCTAGCAGTAGTTTCAAGCCTGATGTATTTCAGGACAGATTAACTGTATACTTGAATTTTGTGATACTTGTTCTGTTCTTAGGAACACAAGTTATTATATATAGTTCCATATCCTTTGTTGTAGCTATTATTTTTTCTGTAGTCATGTTCACATTTTGTATTGTCTTCTACAATTTTGTTTATGAGGTTTACTTCACCTATCACATAGTACTTTTTATTTAAATTGAAGTATAGTTGATTTACAATATTGTGTTAGTTTCAGGTGTATAGCATAGTGATTCTTTTTTATTTTTGGATAATGTATTCCATTCTAAGTTATTCTGATACATTGGATATAATTCCCTATGCTATACAGTAAACCCTTATTATATTTATTTTACATATAGTAGTTTATATATTTTAATACCATACTCCTAATTTGTCCTTCCTCCACATCCCCTTTGGTAACCTTTTTTTTTTCTATGTCTCTGAGTCTGTGTTGCATATAGATTCATTTGTATTATATTTTAGATTCACATATAAGTGGTCTTATGATATTTATCTTTCTCTGACATTTCACTAAGCAACCATGTTGCTGCAAAAGGCAATATTTCATTCTTGTTATGGCTAATATTCCATTTTATATCTATATCTATCTATATATATACACAGGCATATATATACAAACATATATAGATATATATAGGTCTGTATAACATCTTCTTACACTAATCATCTGTTGATTGGCATGGCACTTGGACTTTTTCCATGTCCTAGGTATTGTAAATGGCGCTGCTGTGAACATTGAAGTGCATGTATGTTTTCGAGTAGAAAGTTTGTTTTATCTGTACATAAACCCAGGAGTGGGATAGCTCCATCAAATAGTAACCTTTTTTTTAAAGTTTTTAAGGAACCTCTATACTATTTTCCATAGTGGCTGCACCAATTTACATTCCCACCCACAGTATAGAAGGAGTTCCATTTTTCCGTATCATCATTAGCATTTATTATCTGTAGACATTTAGTGATGGCTGTTCTTACAGATGTGAGGCTATGCCTCATTGTGGTTTGGATTTTCATTTCCCTAATAACTAGTGATGCTGAGCATATTTTCATCTGCCTTTTAGCCATATGTATGTATTCTTTGCAGAAAAGTCCTTTTAGGTCTTCTGAACATTTTTGATTAGTTTTTTTTTAATTTTGTTGTATGAATGCTTTTATATTTTGGTTATTAACTCCTTGTTGATTGCATCATTTGCAAACATTTTCTCCCATTCCTTAGTTTTTTTTTTTTTTTTTTTTTTTTTTTTTTTTTTTTTTTTTTTTTTTTTTTTTTTTTTTTTTTTTTTTTTTTTTTAATTTTGTTGATGGTTTCCTTTGCTATGCAAAAGCTTTTAAGCTTGGTCAGGCCCCATTTGTGTACTTTTGCTTTTATTTCTTTTGCTGTGGGAGAGTGATCTAAGAAAATATTGCTACAACTTATGTGAAATGATAATTTTGGCTATGTTATCTTCTAGGAGTTTTATGGTGTCATGTCTTACATTAAGGTCTTTAAACCATTTTGAGTATTTTTATATGGTGTGGTGGAGTGTTCTGATTTCACTGATTTACATGTACCTGTCCAGCTTTCGTAAAACTACTTGTTGAAGAGAATGTCTTTTCACCATTGTATATTGTTGCCTCCTTTGTTGAAGATTTATTGACCATAGGTGTGTGGATTTATTTCTGGACTCTCTATTATGTTCTACCAACTATGTGTCTGTTTTTGTGCCAGTAACATGCTGTTTTGATTATAGTACCTTTATAGTACAGCGTGAAGGAAGGGTTAAACCTCCAGCTTTGTTCTTTTCCCTCAGGATTGCTTTGGGAATTTTGGATCTTCTGTGGTTCCATATAAATTTTAGGATTATTTGTTTAAATTTTGTTAAAAAAAAGTCATGTCTTTTGATAGGCGTTGTATTAAATCTATAGATTGCTTTGGGCAGTATGACCTTTATAAGAATACTAATTCTTACAATCTAAGAGCTTGGGATATCTTTCTATTTCTTTGAATCATCTTCAGTTCCCTTTATCAACGTTTTGTAGCTTTTAGTATGTGAGTATTTCACCTCTTTGGTTAAGTTTATTCATAGGTATTTTAATGTGATTTTTAAACAGGATTGTCTTTTTACTTTTTCTTTCTGATAATTCATTATTAATATAAAGAAATGCAGTGAATTTCTATATATTAATCTTGTATCCTTTTACAGTTCAGAATTCGTTTATTAGTTTGTGGAGTTTTGTGTGGAGACTTTATGGTCTGCTATTTAGAGTGTCATGGCCTTTGCAAATAGTGACAGTTTTACCTCTTCCCTTCCAAAATGGATAACTTTTATTTCTTTTTCTTGATTACTGTGGCTAAGAATTTAATACTGTGTTGGATAGAAGTGCTGCATGGGCATCTTTGTCTTGTTAATGAGTTTAGTGGGAAGACTTTTAGCTTTTCACGGTTCAGTATTATGCTGGCTATGGGTTTGTCATAAATGGCCTTTATTATGTTGAGATATGTTCCCCCTCTACCCACTTTGGTGAGAGTTTTTGTCATGAATGGATGTTCAGTGTTAACACGTTTTTTTCTGTGCCTGTAGATAGTGGGGTGTGTCACACATTTGCATATATTGAACTATCTCTTTGACCCTGTAATAACTCCAAACTGATCATGGTGTATGATTCTTTTAATATATTGTTGGATTCATTCCGATAATATTTTGTTGAGGATTTTTGCATCTATATTCGTCAAAGATATTGGCATATAATTTTCTCTTTTTTGTCATATTTTTTCTGGCTTTGGTATGAGGGTGTTGGTGGCCCCATAGAATGGGTTCCGGAATATTCCCTCATCTTCAGTCTTTTGGAATAGTTTCAAAAGGATAGATTAAGTTCTTTATATGTTTAGTAGTATTCCCCAGTGAAGCCATCTGGCCCTGGACTTTTGTTTGCAGGGCAATTTTTTTAAAAATTGCAGGATCTATTTCATTTGTACTGATCATTCTGTTCAAATTATCTTTTTCTTCTTGACTCAATCTTGGCAGGCTGTATATTTCTATAAACTTGTGCCTTTCTTCTGGTTGTCCAATTTGTTGGCATATAACTTCATAGTATTCTCTTGTGGTTTGGTTGTTATATCTCCTCATTCATTTCTTATTCTGTTTATTTGGGTATTCTCTCCTTTTTAGTGAGCATGCCTGAAGGTTTCTCAGTTTTTATGTTTTCAAAAAACTTGCTCTTGGTTTTATTTATCTTTTTAATTGTTTTTGATCTCTATATTACTTATCCCCTCTCTGATCTTTATTATTTTCTTCCTTGTGCTGAAAACTTTTCATACCTAAAGAAGGAAACAGCTATCCAGGTACAAGAAACATAGAGGTTTCCAAACAAAATGAACTGAAAACAGAGCACGCAAGACATATCATAGTTAAAATGGCAAAAGTTAAAAATACAGAGCAGATTCCAAAGACAGTAAGATGAAAACAAAGAGTTATTTACAATAGAATCTCCAGCAATCTATCAGCCAATTTCTTTGCAGAAATTTTAGAGGCTAGAAGGGAGTGGCAAGATACATTAAAAGTCCTAAAAAGGAAAAATCTGCAACGTAGGATACTCTACCCAGCAAGATTATCATTTAAAATAGAGGGAAGGATACATAATTTCTCACAGAAGCAAAAACTCAAGGAATTCAGCAGTATTAAAACTACCCTAAAAGAAGTATTGAAAGGTTTTCTCTGAATAGAAAAGAATCAAAAATTTGTAGGAAAGGAAAAGTCATAGTAGGAAAGACCAATATATTAAGGATTGAAGATGGGTTAAGCCAGTATATAGATTAAAAACAATCAAAAAATTGTAGTAGTGATTATAATTACAGTAAATAGTAAAAGGATAAGCATGGAGACATCATGAGGACGTGAGGACATCAAAATCACAAAATGTGGAGAAGAGTATAAAAATATAGATCTTTTAGATTGTGTTTGAACTTGAGTGACAGTCAATTTAAAGTCATTTAGATATTTGTATAGTTGTAGGTTAGCATATTTGAACTCCATGGTAACTGTAAACCGAAAACAGATAGTAGGTTCACAAAAAAAAACAAACAAACAAAAAGGAACTGAAGCATACTACAAAAGAATATCATCAAGCCACAAAAGGAAAAACAGGAAAGAATAAACAAGAACTACAAAAACATCTGGAAAACAGGTATTAAAATGGCAATAAGTACATGCCTATCCATAATTACTTTAAATGTCAGTGGACTAAATGCTCTGATCAAAAGTCATAAAGTGATAGATTTGATAAAAATAATTTAAAAGCAAGAACCTGTAGTATGCTGCCTACAAGAGATTCACTTTAATATGAAAAACACACAGGCACTATAAGTGAGGGGATAGAAAAAGATATGTCATGCAAATAGTAACAACAGGAAAGTAGAGGTAGCAATACTCATATCAGACAAAACAGACTTTATTTTTAAAAAGGCCATAAGAAAGACAAAGAAGGTATTGTATTATAATAAAGGGGTCAATACAAGAAGAGGATATTACAATCACTAACATATGTGCACCCAATATAAGAGCACCTTAATATATAAAGCATGTACTAATAGATTCAAAGGGAGAAGCTGAAAATAATATAATAATATTGACTTTAAACACCCAACTCATATCAATGGATAGATATCCAGAAACAAAATCAGTAAAGCAACAGAGGTCTTAAGTGACACAATGGAGCAGTTAGACCTGATATCTACAGTATGCTAAATCCAAAAGGCAAAAAAAAAAAATCCCAAAAACCCAGAATGCACATTTTTTACAAGTATGCATGGAAAATTATCTAGGATAGACCACATACTTGGTCAAAACACAAGCCTCAAAAGTTTTAAGAGGGTGGAAATTATTTCATGCATTTTCATGCATCTTTTCTGACCACACTAGTATAAAACTAGAAATCAGCTACAGAAAGAAAAGTGAGGAAAGAACAAATACATGGAGACCAAAAAGTATGCTACTAAAAAAAACAGAGTCCATGTTGAAATCAAAGAAGAAATCAGAAAATATCTTGAGACAAACAAAAATGAAAACACAACTTCACAAAATCTATAGGATGCAGGAAAAGCAGTTCTAAGAAGGGAGTTCGTAATCAAAGAAAAAATAAACCACTTAACCTACCACCTAAAAGAATTATGAAAAGGACATCCACTGTACTTCTGACTTTGTTTTCAGTGGTGTTCTATTTTATTTATTTTTTCCTTTTTTGGCCACACTTGTGGCATTTGGAAGTTCTCAGGCCAGGGATCGAATCCAAGCCATATTGGTGACCTACCCCACAGCTGTGTCAATCCCAGATACTTAACCCACCAACTCAGGCTGGTGATTGAACCAGCAATGCCACAGACAAGCCAGATCATTAACCCACAGCACCACAGTGGGAAATCCAGTGTTGTTCATTTTTATGTGATATTTTTAAAGACTTTCAGAACTATATTTTATTGTTCGCTGGCATTTTTTTCTAAGATCTATAAGGTCACTTTTCAGCCCTTTCTCCCTTTTATACTCATTTGGATATTTGTAATTATTTTTCCATTTTTGAAATTTGAAGTAATTATCCATGATTTCTTTTTCATTTTTTTGACATTATTTGTGTTTCTTTGACTAATCCCTGTTACGGTAGTTCTTCTTTATCAGCTTTTTTTCAACACTTTATTTTCCTTTAAAAGCATACTTTAATATATGGTTTATTATGTTAGAGCTTCAGTTATTTCAGTTAGTGGTTCCTTTATGAGAGGAGTATCTGGAGACCTTTTAATAGCTCATCCGAGAGTTGGTTCGGTGAACTGGACTGGGCTGCAGAGAGTCACGGTCTTTAGCTCATGTCAGTATTCCTGGCATGTAATATGTTTCCAAGTTTTTAGTTTTCACATCTTAAATTTTGGTATGCATATTCCTCAGCTTTGTCCCAGGGCCTACAGATTGCTTGATATATTCCTTGTTGTTTAGTTTAAGGATCTGTAAACACAATAACCCAAGGACTAAATCCAGTTACCTGTTTTTGAATGGAATGTGAGCTAAGAATAATTTTTACATTTTATGTAGTTGAGAAAAAGCCAAAGAGGAATAATAATTCATGAAGCATGAAAGTTATATGATATTCAAATTTTAGTGGTCATAAATAAAGATTTATTAAAAGACAGCCCTACTCATTTGTTTATAGACTATTCATGGCTGCTTTCATAGTGCCACAGTGGAGTAGAGTATTCAAAACAGAAAACATATGTCCCACAGAAACTATTTCTGTATAAAATACATGATATCTGGCCCTTTAACAGAAAAAGTTTGACCATTCTTGATTTAAAAAAAACTAAGCATTCCCAGATCCAATGCTAAACTTACTTATAAATATGTAACATGGTATTAGGCACATGCTCACTCTTTTGAGTTCTCAGTTGCATGTTCAATATGCTAACGTAACCAGACCCTCTCTCCTAGAACTTTGGTTTTGACGTATAAAGAGCATCTGTGTCTATCCCAGGTTAGAGAAAATGAAAGTTTAATGCCTATAGTCATTGTACTACTTCTCTGCTTATAAAATTTCCTTAAATAAATTCTGTTATATGGGGACTGTATGATGGTAGTGATGTGTGCATGATATTATTCATTTTTGAGTGTTAATCACTACTAATAGAAAGTGTTGTGGGATCAAACTGGGCATTTGGTGGCTGGGAGACCTAGAAGAATCTGAAGCAATCCATAGCTTCTATTTTGTTTTTGATATTTTTATACAAAGTTTTTTTTTTTCTTTTGGTCTTTCATTTCCTTCTCCCCCACCATTCTGAGATATCAAACTGGATCTCCACTGGAGCATTCTTTTATCTTTCTAGATAACCCTAGATTTCGTCTTTTAATTAATTATGATAATTTTGTATATATCTTAACTATGGGAAAATCTGCACGTTGTCCCTGATCCCTCATTTTGATTTTCATGTAACAGTATCTGTCCAGCTATTTTAAAAATTTGTTCTTTATGCAATGAGTTTTCTTGTTCCCCTTATGATGACATGTTTTCTTCTTTCATTCATTGTTTTTTGTTGGTGATAAAATTTGAAGAAGCAGAGGGAAGGAAAATTTTCTTTGGCCATCTTAAACTAGAAATTCTAGGCTGTTATTATACCCTTACAACTTCTAAGAATCATGTATATTAATCTAGCTCTATGCCCTTGAATTTAATTTGTCCTGATATTAATCTACTAAGATCTTTACCCATGTAAGAAAAAAACACTAAGATTCCTTTAATTTTGTAATTTGACATTCTTAGGACTATCCTTTCACTTGGATATATTAGGCTTATACCTACCAATAAGATTAGACAGTTAAGTCCTCTGTAAATAAAACACCCGTTATTTCTTCCACTAAAAAAGTTTACTTCCAAAGAAATCTGAATCATTATTATAAAATACATCCTCAATTCCCCAACATCAGATACCAAGAATTTGCTTTTGTTTATCCTTTAAAACCAAGTTAACTTATGCATTTTTCTGCAGGTTGCAATACTTTTAGGACACACTATATATGCTTCTCAGAATACTCCTTAGAAATTGCATGTGTGAAATTCTCACATCAAATATTTATGATTGAACTTTATTGTGAATTCCTAATTAGACAAGGGCATTAGGATTTTTTTTCCTTTCTTTTGGTTTTCAAAGTGATATTTGTTTGATAAAATGTTTCAGGGGTAGTAAGCCAAGACTAATGGAATAAAATACTTAATATCAATTGTTTATAGAATAACAATATGGATAACATATAAAGAGAGTTTTTGAATGGAAAACTGCCTTAAGAACAGTTAAGAACAAAGAAAAGTCAAAATATTTACAAAAGGATGTGAGCCATGCTTAAAACTTTTTAAAAAAATATTTAAGAAAGATGTCATTATTCATAGATGGTATACCTTCTTGAGGGTACTTCCACACAATGGCAGAGAGATTAAAATCAAACTAAGAATAGGAAAAAAGGTCTTAATGAGTCACCATTTATGAAATCTCAGAAAATAAATGTTAACTATAAATAAAACAGTAACAAATGGAAAAACTAGAACTTAAGAGCATAATAATGAATAAAAATATCCACATTGTGGACTTAATAGCAGAATGTAAATGACAATGTGAGTGAACCTGAGGGCAGATAAATATATTTCTCACCTGAAGGACATTAAAAGAAAGATTTTTTAAATGAATGAAGTCTTGGGAATCTGGATAAAATGATATAAGATATGTAAAAAATGGGTCACAGAAATATAATTGTAAGAACTGGCCAAAATATTTATAATGGCTAAAAAGTTTGATGAAAAAAATTTACTTTTAAACCTAAGAAGTTTTGGTCACTTTAAGCAGGATAATCCAAAGAGAAATTACACCTAAGTGCATCATAATTAAACTACTGAAAATAAAAATTCAAGAGAAAATATGTAAAGTTATTAGAAAAGGGAAAGGCATATTAGATGTAGAGGAATGATGATATAAATAATGATTGACCTCTAATCATACACAACCAAGGCCAGAATGAAAGTCCTTGAAAAGCGTGATGAATAGACATTTTCAGATAATTAGAAGCTGAGAGAATTTATCTCTAGCAGACTTGCACTATAAGAAACACAAAGAATATTTCTACATTGAAGTAAAGTGATAGCAAATGGAAACATTCATATCTACCAGGAAGAATGAGGGTCACTAAAAAAAGGTAAATAGGTAGGAATTTTTGAAAACGTTTTTTCTTCATGAAATTTACTTAAAACATTTAAGTCAAGGAAAATTTTAAAGGAAAAATAATATTATTGTAAAATAGTGTTTATAAGGTGAGTAGAAGCTAATGCTATGATAACAATAGCACAAAGGACAGCAGGGACCGTGAATTGAATGATTGCTTTTTTAATGCAATTTGTGTTTGTAAAATGCCAGGTAAGAAATGTGAAGTATGGAAGATGAACTGTCAGAAGTAATGTGTAAAGTGGCAAAATGTGAAGGGGTGGGGTATTGACCAAGATACACACTGAGAAATTAAGGATGCATAGTTTAGCTTAAGTCGACCACTACAAAAATAATGAGGTAAAGAACCAATAGAGGAAATAAGATAAAACTTTTAAAAACTGATTTGTTCAAAAGAAAGAATGAGAGAAGCAATAGAGGAACAAAGAAAAATCATGAGACAATGAAAAATAAATAGTAAGATGTGGGACAGATTCCTAATTGTATAAAAATTGCATTAAATATATGTATCTCCTTAAAATGTATGCATCTGACAAGAAAACTTCAGAATTCATGAAGCAAACTTGATAGAAATAAGGGGAGAAATAGACAAATTCACTAACATGGTTGAAGAATATAACACCCAGTCTCAGTAATCAATATTCTGAGTAGATTAAAAAAAACTAAAAAGCACACATGAGATCTGAACACATTGTCAGCCAACCTGACTGAATAAAAAATCCTCAAAAAGCTGTCTGCAAAATATTCTACAGTTAACATTCTTAAGAATTAAAGAGTGAATTTGTGCCTTGAATTTGCAAAAACAAAAGAAAAGATATTCATTCTGGCCACATCTATTCAAGACTGTACCTGAGGTGCTAACCAGTGCCATAAAGGAAGAAAAATAATAACAGGCATAAATTTTGAAAGGAAAAAATGCTGCTTTCTCTACTCACTAATGATGTGATTGTGCTCAGAGAAAATTTAAAAAGCAGTATTGGAGTTCCCGTTTTGGCTCAATGGTAACGAACCCAACTAGTATCCATGAGGATGCGGGTTCATTCCCTGGCCTCACTCATTGGGTTAAAGAATCTGGCATTGCTGTGAGCAGTGGTGTAGGTCTCAGACTTGGCTGGGATCTGGCATTGCTGTGGCTATGGTGGGGCCTGACAGCTGCAGCTCTGATTTGACCCCTAGCCTGGGAACTTCCATTCACTGCAGGTGTGGCCCTAAAAAGCAAAATAAATAAATAAATAATACAATAAAAAGCAAAATTGTTTCTACTGGCACCAAAATCTAAAATGTTTTGATATAATTTAGCAAAAATTTTCAGAGTTTTTATACTTACAACTAAAAATATTTCTAAGAAAATTTAACAAGACTTGAATAAGTGGAGTTATACTTTTTCCAAGGATTAGTTTGAAAAGTCAATATTAAGTTGTTCATTCTCCCACAATTAATCTGTAGATTCAACACAGTCTCAATGAAAATGAGATTAAAAAAAAAAAAAAGGAGTTCCCGTTGTGGCTTAGTGGGGATATGAACACAACTAGTATCCGTGAGGATGTGGATAGCCAAAATTTTGTGAAGAATGGAAACAAAGTTCAAGGTATTATACTACCTAATTTGAAGACTTAAATAAAGCCAATGTAATCTAAATAATTGATATTAGTGGAAAGAGAGATATATGTAGTATCAATGGAATAGAATTGAGTCCAGAAATAAATCCACACTTATATGATCAATTGATTTTTAACAATGCATGAATGTAAATTAATGAGGAAAACATATTTTCCATAAATGATACTGGAATATTTGGATATCCATATGAAAAATTAGAACTTCCACCCCATTTTATGCCTTACACAAATATTGACTTGAAATGGATCATTAACCTAAAAATAAAACTTAAAACTGTAAAACTTCTGAAAGAAAATACAGGAGAAAATCTTTATACAGGGTTTAGAAAAGATTTTTTAAATAAGAAAAAGCACAAAATGAAATAAAATAGAAATTAGACAAAATTCTCTGTTTATTTAAAAGTTACTTAAGAAAATAAAAAACTAATCTGCAAATTGATACAATATATTTATGTATGCATGTGTCAGATAGGAATTTCTATACAGAATATTTTAAGATCTCTTACAACTCAATAACATAAAGATAATGATCCAATAAAAAAAGACCAAACACTTGAAAGGCACCTCACAGAAGAAGATGTATAAATCACCAATAAACACATTTTTTAATGATCCACATTATTAATTGGAGCCACAGTGAAATATCAACTTGCCTAATGGCTGGAATGGCTAACATTAAAGGTGTGATGCTGTTGTGTTGGAAAGGATGTGGAATACTTGGGACTCGTATATTGCTGGTGGGTATCTAAATGGTATAAATTACTTTTGTAAAAATATTAAAATCTTATAAAATTAAATGCACACTTGTCATATGATACACTTAGTGAAGATGAACACACAGTGACTTGAATGTGAATGTTTTCAACAGCTTTTTTCTTAGCACTCTAAAACTTGAAATGTAGTGAATGCTCATCAAAAGATGAGTAGATAAACAACTGGGGTATATATTTATATAATGGAATAATACTCAGCAATACAAAGAAATGAATTACTGATACAAATAAAAACCTAGATAGATTAAAAACATTATTTTTAAGTAAACTAACACAAGATAGCACATGCTGTATGCCTGCATTCATGTGAAGTCCAACATCAAGCAATACTTTCCTGTACTGACAGAAATCAGGTCATGTTTGCTTGGGGCTGGTGGTGATGAGGGCATTGACTGAAAGGGGGCACAAGGGACCTCTCTGAGAGTGATGAAAATTTTTGCTATTTTGATTGATAGAGCAGTTTTACAGAGGTAAAAATTTATCAAATGATGTAATTTTAAATGGGTGCATTTTATTTCATCCAAATTATACCTCATTAAAACAGAATTGAATGAAAAATGTAGTAATAATCTAGTAGACATATATGAGCAAAGTTTTTCAGAGTAACAGTATCAAGTGCTGGTGAGCACATGGAGCAATTTGAACAATTTTACACAGGTGGCAATAAATTGGAAAAATCACTGTAGAAAAGTATTTGATGGTATCTACTTTAGACAAACTTCTGTGTACCGTAAGACCTAGGACTTCATGCCAGAGTGAACACCCAAAAGAAAGAAGTATACAAGAATGTTAATAGCGGCACTGTTTTTAAAGCCAAAAAGTGTAAAAAAAAATCCAAATCATTACATGTAATGAAATAGATAAGTATATTACAATTGAATGTTACACAGTGCTGAGAAAAATCACTGCTACACATACCATAGAAGAACATCAAAAATTTGTGTTGAGTGAAAGAAAAACAAAAAATAATGTACTATATGATGCCCTTATGTAAATCAAATATGTTAAAAGTCAGGATAGCAGCGTATTTCGTGGGGGTCATGGTAGGGCCATGAAGGGCTTTGTGTTGATAATATTATCATTTTGGATATTGGTTACCTGGTATGCCCATGTGATGAAAATTAGCTGATGAAAATAGTATATTATATTTATATACTTACCTCTGTTATACTTTAATAAAAAGTTTAGGTTTAAAAAATTAAACAATTGGATTAAAAAAATAAATGTTCAAACACCTGTTTCCCACATAATTTTGCAAATTCTGTGATGTCTAAGACTCATAAGCCCAAGGACACTCAGGACGCCATAGCTTTCTTGGAATATCTTCTTTGTACCCAGTGCAACATCGGCTTCTGGGGGTGGGGGAAACCTGCACAAGCTGACTTCATCCAAAGGTAGTAATTTTTTTTTGAGAGACAGAACAAAAACAATGTGTCTTAAACATAGTGTGCAAAAAGAAAGAGAAGATCAATGATATATTTGAATGGGATTGTATGTATTTTCAAAGCAGCAAAATAATGGTAGCCAAGATAATTTCAACTATGTATCTCAGAAAATGGCATCAGAGTACTTGGTAGTATTACCTGCAACTTCATGAAAATTTAGGAGCAAGCTCAATAAAAACACTGAGACTTCTGTTTGGTCCTTGAAGCACAAACAGAGGTCTGTTACACACACAACACGTACAAATAACACATGGGGTCTTTAGGGTCAAAAAATAAAATATAATATCCATTTCTAAACAGGCAGAATAATACCACCATCCTATTTTCTTCACTGAATTGTTGAAAGGGTTTTCTGGCATAATTTGACTAAAAATCTTTGTAATAATCCCCACTACATGTTGATTATTATAATTAAATCTTAGCCTTCACAGTAGCCAAAATCCAGCATAACTCACATGCTAACTTTGCTGTAAATATTATGCTTTTCAATAAAGCTTTATGATACTGGTAATTAACCATATGTGCAGCTAACATCTACTTTATGGACTTGATAGTAATGAAAAATCAGATGTTGCTGTTTGTTTATTAAGCTGATAGTAGCAGAAACACTCCTTGAGGCACTCAAAAGACCAACTTCAAAGGGTTATAGATTTAATTTATACCCACCACATTTCCAAAGGGAACTGATGCAGCTACAAACTTTAGTAAGTTGTAATTTAGGAATATCTTCAGACCAGCATTTTACAGAATATGTTCTGCATAGTATTAACTCGATGGAAGGTTAAAAATGAAGCAAAAGAAAAAAATAAGCTATGTAGTTAAATGAACTGGAAATTATTAGGTTTAACTGACAATACTAATTTATTCAGCATAGAAGGGACTTGGTGAAGAAATGTACACTATGAACCCACAACGGGGGCATGACGTGTCTAAGAAAACTTCCCCATTTCTACTTTATTTACATACTTAATACCTACAGCATTGGATGTGTGAGTTTTTTCCACACACAAAGCAGTCTCTGCAACACCATCTGGAGGTCCTGAAACTCAGTTCATTTCTGACACTGACCAGACTTGGGCTCCACAGGTTAGGAGCTTAGTCCCGTAATACTGCTCCCCACTTTAGACATTAATCATAACTAAGAAGTCCTCAGATTATCCATAGCTTCTGTTCAACTTGTCTACAAATTGGAGGTTCCTATGACCTCAGCCCTTGAATTTGATCACTTGCTAGAAAAGCTCACTCAACTCAAAAGAAATATTTACCAATGTATTATTTAATACAGATGAACAGCTGGATGAAAATAGATAGGGTGAGGTCTAGAAAGGTCCCAAGCACGGGACCTTCTGTCCTCATGGAGTTGGGGTGTACCACCCTCCTGGCACATGGATGTTTTCATCAACCTGGGAACTCCCCTAACTCCTTACTATTGGAATTTTATGGAGGCTTTGTTACATAGGCATGCTGAATTATTATCTCTGTGTCCAGCTTCTTTTTCGAAAATAGGGGATGTGGTTAAAAGTTTCAGGATTCTAGTCATGGATTAGTCTTTCTCGTGACCAGCCCACATCCACCAAGGGTCAACTCATTAAAATACAAGATATTCCTATCACCTAGGAAATTCCAAGGGATTTGGAAGGCTTATTATCAGATGTTCCTATCATTAGGATATTACAAAATTTTAGAATCTCTGTGTCAGTACGAGGCCAATGACTAAATATTAGAACAAAGGACTCTTTTAGCACCCTATTTGTGAGTTTTAAGAGCTCTGTGTCAGGAACCAGGCCGAGGGGGAGGGGGGCAGAGGCCAATATAGATAAAATTCTTATTATTTTACATGTTATATTTCTCAAATATATTTGGCTACTGTAAACAACATCCTTTGTGATGCTTCACTTACAAGTACGTTTTCCTATATGAATTTTGGGAAATGTTACCTTAAAGTGTAATATGAAGGAATGTCATTGAGAATTTTTGCACTGCCTTCTTCAGTGAGCTACTTCTAATTTTATATTTGGCTATTCTTGGATTCCTCCTGATGACTGGTAAGAATTACAGGCAAAACTGCAGCTGGACTAGTGGAGCTGTTTTCAGAAGGCCAACAATTGTGTGGTGGTCTGACAGAGGAGGAAAAACTGTAACATTTGGAACTTTCTGCCTTTGTATAAAACCTTTTTCATCCATGCTCTCTGCTTCCATAATCATATAGTTCTTTGGCCATGATCCTGGTGCCCAGAACATGAAGTTCCACCTTCCATCATCAGTCTCTGGTAGGCTTTCATTTTAATCCTTAGCCTTACTGGCTTCTTTTTTTCTCAAGGCATTGTGGCTGTTTGATTTAGTGGGTGTCAGAGGACAAACGTATCTGGAAGAGGCCACAGTATGTAAATGATAGCAAAAGTACTAGCAAAGAGCATTAAAGCAATTACCTTGGATATGAAATTACAAGTGTTAAGGCACTTTGAGGTCAGTGGAAATCTCTATCATATTTCAAAGGCTTTGGGGCTTATGATTGCTCTCTGGGAGTATGGTGATAATAAAAGCAAAATATAAGCCTAAGGACCTTTAAAGGCTGTTAATTAGATTCACCATAAAAGATTTTGAAATTAGAATAGTAGTGCTCTCAATTATGATTTAACTGCTTAAGATGACAAAATTTTGTTTTACAATGGTGGTTCAAGACAGTCAATAGAAAATGATGCTTCTAATATAGAAAATTGCTTTATACTAAACTGATTGATTTGTATATATTAAATCATCCTTGTGACCCTGGGATAAAACCAGTTTGATCACGGTGTATGACCTTTTCTGTGCAATGTTGCTTTCAGTTTGCTAATACTTTGTTGAGAATTTTTTCATCTGTATTCATCAAAAATATTGGCCTGTCATTTTGTTTGTTTCTTTTTCTTTTTCTTTTGTTAGTGTATTTGTCTGGTTTCAGTGTCGGGGTGATAGTGGCTTCATAAAATGTCTTTGGGAGTATTCCTTCCTCTAAGAAGGCCCTTTATAAGGTCTTTTTTTTTTTTTTTGTATATTTAGTATATTCCCCAGTGAAGCCATCTGTTCCTAGACTTTTGTTTGTAGAGAGTTTTTAAATTATAGATTCTATTTCATCTCTAGTGCTTGGTCTGTTCAAGTTATCTATTTCTTCTTGATTCATTTTGATGGACTGTATGTTTCAAGAAAGTTGTCCATTTCTTCTGGGTTGTCCAGTTTGTTGATATATAACTGTTCATAGTGTTCTCATTTTTTTTCCTTTTTGTATTTCTGCATTATCTGTTGTGATTCTTCTCTTTCATTTCTTATTTTTTTATTTGGGTGTTCTCTTGTTTCTTCATGGTGAGCCTGGCCAGAGGTTTATCAGTTTTGTTTACCCTTACAGAGAATTAGATCTTGGTTTCATTTTGTTTTGTTCTTTATTTACTTTTGTTTCTTTAAGCTCTATTTTATTTATTTTCTCTCTAATCTTTATTTTCTCCTTCTTTCTGCTAACTTTAGGTTTTCTTTATTCTTTTTTCCCCCTATCTTTTTGGTGGTAGTTTAGATTGTTTATATGAGTTTTTTCTTATTTCTCTCTCTTTTTTGCCTTCTTTTTAGGACAGCACCTGTGTCATACGGAAGTTCCTGGTCTAGGGGTTGAATCAGAGCTGAAGCTTCAGGCCTATGCCACAGCCACATCTGTAGCCTGTGCCACAGCTCACAGAAATACTAGATCCTTATCCCACTGAGTGATGGCAGGGATCAAACCCTCATCCTCATGGAGACTAGTCAGCTTCTTAACAACAACAGGAACTCCAAGATTTTTCTTTTTGCCTAAGGAAGTCATGTGTCACTGTGAAATTTCCCACTAAGAACTGCTTTTGCTACATCCCATAGGTATTGTATGGTTATGTTTTCATTGCCATTTGACTCAAGGTATTTCTTAATTTCTTATTTGATTTTGTTGTTGACCCATTCTTTTTAAATAGCATGTTGTTTAGTCTCTATGTAATTATTTTTTTATAATTTCTTTTTTTGTGATTTATTTCCAGTTTCACACCTTTGTCATCAGAAAAGATGCCAGAAATAATTTCTAATTCTTAAATTTGTTTAGTTGTTTTGTGCCAGTTTGTGGTCAATCCCCGAGAATGTTCCATGGGCACTTGAAAGGAATGTGTATTCTAGTTTTTTTGTACATAATGTCCTGAAGATATCAATTAAGTCTGTTCTGTTGTATCATTTAAAATCTCTATTGCCTTATTGATTTTCTGTCTCAAAGATCTGTCCATTGTTGTGAGTGTGCTGTTAAAATTTCCTGGTATTATTGCACTCTGTCAGTTTCTCCCTTTTTTTCTGCTAGTATTTGTTTTATATATTTGAGTGCTTCTATGTTGGGTGTATATATGTTGAAGAGTATAAAATGCTCTCTTTGTATTGATCCTTTTATCATTATGTAGCGACCTTTTCTTTCTTTTTAGCCATTGTTTTAAAGTTGGTTTTTGTCTGATATGCTTATTGTGACCTCACCTTGTCATTTCCATTTGCATGAAATATCTCTTTGCATTCCCTCACTTTCTATCTGTGTGTATCCTTTGCCCTAAATTGGGTCTCTTGTAGGCAGCATACTGTAGGCTCTTGCCTTTTTAACCAGTCTTTCACTCTGTGTCCTTCAATTGGAGCATTTAGTCCATTGACTTTTAAGGAAATTATCGATAGATATGTATTTATTGGCATTTTAAATCCTGTTTTCCAGTTGATTTTATATTTCTTCTTTTTCCTTTCCTTTTTCTTTTTGTGGTTTGATGATTTTCTTTTGTATTTTGCAAATGTTCTTGTCTTTTTGGTTTCTGTGTATCTATTGTATGATTTTGATTTGTGGTTGCTGTTTTTCTAGTATATTAACCCTTTCCTATATCTACTTGCTTTGGATTGGTGATCATACAGGCTCAAACACATTCTAGAAAAAAAAGTATACATTTTCTTACTCTCTTCCCCCAGATTTTATGATTTTGCTTTCCTCTTTTACACCTTCATATTCATCCTTTTGCTGCTGATTGTGGTTTTCTTCATTTTCACAGAATTTTTTTACATATTTTTAAAATCTGTGTATTAATAATTTTAGTGATTTGCTTTCCAGTTATGTTTTCTCTTTCCTATAGATCCTTGCTTCTTTTCTATTTAGAAAAGACCTTTTGAAATTTCCTTTAGGATAGGTTTTAGTTTTTGCTTGTCTAAGAAAGTCTTTATCTCTCCTCTGTTCTAAATGATAATCTTGCTGAGTAGAGTATCTTAGGTTGTAGACTTTTCCTTTTCAGGACTTTGATTATATCTTGCCACTCCCTCCTGGTCTGCAACAATTCTATGGAGAAATCAACTGATAGCCTAATGGAGATTCCTTTTTAATTAATTCTTTGTTTTTGTCTTGCTGCCTTTATAATCCTCTTTAAATTTTGCCAATTTTTATTATACTATGTTATGGTATAGGTCTGTTTGGGGCCCTGTGTACTTCCTGTACCTGAATATTTGTTTCTTTCTCTAGATTTGGGAAGCTTTCAGATATAATGTCTTCAAACTCATTTTCAATCCCCTTTTCTCTTTCTTCTTCTTCTGGGATAGCTATTATGCATAGATTGACACACTTTATATTACCCAACAGGTCTCTCATATATTTTTTAATTTTGTTCATTTGAGTTTCTATCTGCTGTTCTAATTGGGTGATTTATATTATTCTATCTCCCAGACCATTTATTCTTTCTTCTGCATTATTCATTCTTATATTCATTGCCTTTAGTTCTGCTTTTATCTCTTCAAATGAATTTTCTAGTTGCTGTGGAATCCTAGTTTCTGGTTCATTTTTGCAGTAATCTGAATTTCTCTCAATAGCCTTTCTTAATTCCTTTCATTATCCCCATTTTGAACTTAGTGTCTTTAGACCGAAGAGGTCTGTTTAATTGTTTGTTCTTTCATGGGAATTCTCTCAATCTTTTAATTGGGAGTGGTCCCTCTGCTTCTTCATTTTGCTTGTATTCTCTTTCTTTATGAGTTTAGGAGAAACAATTGTCTATCTACTGTGTTGCTGGAGTGTTATTTTTATTTGGGAATAACCCTGTGCAGCCTGCATGGATTTAATATTTGTTGGTGTGAGGGCTTTTTTTTTTTTTCAGTGTGAATGCTTACCACCTCTTTTCCTAAGTGTGTGCTGGCCATTATCCCCTTGTTAGAAGGTGTGACTGATGTTGTGGTGATCAGTGCCTGCACTGGATATTGATCAGGGACTCTCTTTGCTCTGTGGTTGTCACTTCCCTACCAGGGGCAGGGTCTGCTCCATAGTTCTTATAGCAGAAGCCCCCAGATTGATTTCTGAGCTGTGTTTCTAAGTTGTGGTTCAAGGTAGGAGGTGAGATTAGAGTATTCCCACTGAGAGAGAAGCCACTGAGTATTCCTTCACTGAAGCTATTCTCCTCTGATTGTGCTCTGTTGTGTTACCTTGCACCCATTGTGTGGACTCAAAAAGTACACTGTTGTTGGCACTTCCCTTGGCCCCACCTCAACCACAGACATGTAGGAAATTAGCCCTGGTATCTCTCAGGTGTTATTTTCACAGAGCCACCAGCACAGATCCACTGAAATCAGGTTCCGGGACTGTAGTAGTCATGCACCTGGGCCACTGTGAGAGTTATAGAGGCACTTCAGATCCTGACCTGGATCAGCCACCACTTACATATGCCCACAAAGCCCACAGCAGCTAAGTCCAGACCTATACCAGCTACAGGAGCACCCATTGTCTGTTCTTATGTTCCATAGGCAGTGAATTTACAAAGCTAGCTGTGGACATGCAAATCCATGGCTTGCACAGTCACAGGCAGAAAGTTCAGCTCTGCTTCCTAAGTCACGTGGCCTTTGGGATTCAGCTGTGATTTCATCCCCACCTTTGCTCTTGGGCAACCCACCAGCATCTGCTCCTAGGACCCACAAAGGCAGCAGCTGGGGTGTGCAAGCCCACCCAGGCAGGAGCCTATCCTAGTGCCTTTGGAGGCAGGGGCTGGCATGTGGGGAAGGGGGGGGAAGGCTGCAGTGGTGGTCCCAGTCCTCCCTTCACATGCCACTTAACAATGGTGCTTTGCTTCTGTAGCAAGCCTCGGCTTCCACTGACACTCCGGTTTGTAGCTGTACAATAATCCAGCCCTTTTAATTCATCTATGCACAGTCAACACCAGTCCTCAGCCCAGATCTGTCCTCTAAGCACAGTCTTTCAGTCCCCAGCTCCCACTCGTGCCAGTGGATGCACACCTCAGGCTCAGGTGTGTGGGGCAGTGGCATGGACTGTCTGTGTAGGTCTCTCTCTGTCCTGCTTCCCACAGACAGTTGTTATACTCTCTCTGAGCCTCTGAAGCTCCTTTTCTGTCCTGACTGATCCCCCACTAGTGATACAGCTTTCCAGAGTATGGGAACCTCTTCTTTCCTTCAGCTCCCTCCCAGGGGTACAAGTCCCATCCTGCTTCCTCTTTTTTTTTTTTTTTCTTTCATCCTACTTGGTTATGAGGAGATCTTTCTTGTCCTTTCAGATGTTTGAGGTCTTCTGCTATTGTTCAGTAGGTGTTCTGTGAGAACGTTTCCATTTGTAGATATATTCTTGATGTATTTGTGAGAAGAGGTGAGTTCCATGACCTAATACTCTGCCATCTTGACTCTGAGACCAAAATAGGTTTGAAAAGAACAAAACTGGATGATTCACACTATGTTAAGACTTCCTATAAAACAATAGTAATCAGATTGTGTGGCATTGGTGTTAGGTTACACATATAGATCAATGAGAAAGAATTAAGGGCTTTTATTAGAATGTATAAAGAATTTATACATGTCAATTAAAAGAAAAACAATGTTTTATGTATTAATTTGTATCTACTCAAAAGACAAGTTGAAGTCCTAACTCCCAGTATCTCAGAATATGATCTTATTTCAAAGTAGGGTTGTTGCAGATACAATAGTTGATAGGAGGTTGTACCAGAGTAGGGCTTGCCTTTAATCTAATACAATTGCCACTGAGGGGACAGTGCCATGTGAAGAGAAGCAGCGAATGAAGTGCTGCAGCTGTAAACTAAGAAATGACAGTAATTACCATCAAGCCTTCAGAAGCTATATGGAGGTAAGGAAGAATTCTCCCCTATAGATTTCAGAGGTAATGTGACCTTGCCAAAGCCTTGATTTTGGACTTTTAGCCTCAAAAAATGTTAGGCAATAGATATCTGTTATTTTCAGATACCTAGTTAGTGTCACTTTGTTATGGCAGCCCTCAGAAACTAATACACAATGCAAGAACAACAAAATGGCTATATCCAAAGAAATATACCAACGACAAACGTGACAAGATGACAAAAATCATTAGTCATTAGGGAAATGCAAATTAAACCACCTTGAGAAACCACCATACACTCACTAGAATAATGAAAATTTAAGTATCATCAAAGATGTGACACTAATAGAATTCCACACTTCTCAGATGCAGCTTTTTTTGTAATAAACCCAAACTGAAAAAAACTACATCTGAAAACATACTGTCTATCCATTGTTATAGAGATGTACAGAGGTGTAGCATTATACTGTGGGAAAATAATGAGCAATAAAAAGGAATGAACTATTCACACAATATGAGTGTTAATTGCATGCATTATATCAAATGAAAGACCCAGGCAGAAAGCCAACATGCTGTATGATTTCTTTTATATGAATTTCTATTATAGGCAAAATTAGAGTGGCAGATAAAAGATAAGTGGTGACCAGTGAATAGCACTGACAGTAAAAGAGCCTGAAAGAACTTTTTTCAGGGTAAAAACGGTGATCAATATCATGACTATGGTGATGGTCATAACAAGCTGTATATTTATTAAAGCACATGAAATTGAACAGGGCAGCCGGTTTTATTATATAAATTGTATCTTGATCAGAATTGTAAAAATTTACCTCTTATTTTTATTTAATGAGATATATCTTCTTATACCTACGTACCTAGCATTTCATGTTTAGATACATAGAGATGACTTAATAAATGTTACTAAGGGTTAATGGTCCCTTCTGGTTGGCATAGTTTGCAGATTTATTTTTTTAATTGTATATATTTTGCTGCATTGCTTGAATTCTTGATAATATTTCAAAAAAAACAGTCATTACTTTGGAATAAAGGTAAGAAAATTGCTAAGTATATTTTTATATATTGTAATATAATGTACCTAAAATTTTTTCATCTGTTTTTTTTAAGGGCCACATGAAGCTTCCCAGGCTAGGGGTCAAACTGGAGCTGTAGCCACTGGCCTACACCACAGCCACAGCAATGCCAGATCCGAGCTCCATCTGTGACCTATACTGCAGCTCATGGTAATGCTGGATTCTTAACGCACTGAGCAAGTCCAGGGATTGAACCTGCATCCTCATGGTTACTAGTCAGGTTAATTTCCCCTGATCCACAAAAGGAACTCGTGTGCCTTTAACATTTTTGAGTTGAGCCCCCAGAAGGCCATAAAATTGGACAAGACAGCATATGATACGTGTTGGTCAATCTGTGTATTAATGACTTAGGAAGCATTTTCTTTCTAATCTTTGTTGGTAAGATCTGATTTCTTTTATGTGAATTACTTCATTTCAGCAAATATTGGTAATATTATCTGATGTTACCAAAATGGAAATGTTTTTGAGCCTTACTTACAGAAATACATTTATCTCTCAGACCGTTATTTTGCTCTCACCTTTAATCCAAAAGTAGATCGTATCTCATCATCTTTGTCAGTATTCTAGTAATGCATTATGTTTTTAAAGAAATCTATGGTCAAATGCATTTGAGTAGCTCTGTGATAGAAAATGGAATCTATTTCCTAATATATACAATACCATTAAGTTGTCAAACCTTTTAAGGTTACTCATTTTTCTAAAAGGTAGCCTTTAAAATTGGGAATAATTGCATCTGAGCTTACCATCTTAGATCCCGAGATATATCAGATATTAAAAATTCTTCAGAAGATTATCATGTGCTTAGTATTGTGTTTTCTGTCTCTATCTGACTGTATATAGTCTCTATATATCTACACTTGTCTCTTTTACCTATTTGTCATGATAGGTACATTAAATGTTAAAGAGATTTAAAATGTAATTACTTGAAAATGATCTGGAGGTGTATCTAAGTTATCACAAAATCTGTGCTTTAGGACATACCACATATTTGTGCTTTGCATGTAAGTATCTCCATGAGGTTAGATATGACTGAAATAAAATATTGATTTGTGTGTCATATTTACATCAATACATTGTGTATCTTTATACACAGGGATAAATTATTCATTTATTAATCTGATTTTGCATGTACCCCTTCTGCTTAATATTTCAGTTGTGAAGAATTCTAGGTTTGTTTTCAGAGTTCAGGAGTTCCAGACATACCTTTATCCGTTTTTGGCACCTTGTCCAATTTCAGTATCCTTGACTCTAATGAAGTGGTCAACCCCTGCCTTGAAAAATATGATCTGACAGTAGAGGTAACATAATTTTAGGTCCCAGAACTATTTGTAATTTAAAAATAAAACATGGTTTAATGCTAAACCCACAGATGACTATCTTTGTGACATTGCAGGCCCCATGAAACCTATACAGAGCATATTTTGTGTTATTGTAGGGAGAGCTTTCAGTCAGCTATCCAAATACACTACCAGAGTTTGCCTTGGACCTCTGCTGGCTAGAAATCCTGACTAAGTTAAAAGTTTGCTTTTGTAAAACGTGGAAACACAGCAAGCTTTTGCTTTATTGAAAGAAGAAAAATAATCACTAGCTATACACTCATTCATGGTGACGAGATGGATGCCATCTTCTGTCCCAGGATACAATGTAAAGTGTGTTCATGGATCCATGTCTGTACCAACTATGAAGGAGTTTTTTCTACCAGTAGAAGCAAATGACACCAGCATAAAGAATTCCACATACCAAGCATGAATGGATTTCACTGAATACGCAAAAAGACAAATGATAAAACTAGAAAGTGAGATGTGCAAGTTAAGCTAGTATGTCTTTGGAGCTGGCTGCATATATAAAGTGTTCAACAGAATAATATTACACTTTACTGACAATGAAATGTCCATTACATAGAAGAATAATCATTATCATTAAGTGAATTCGCTGCTGAGTACATTTTTCACTATGAGCAGGCTCATCTCTTGGGACATTTGCAAGGTAGTCTCTGTAAAATTGTTTAGATCAGAGAAATTAAGAACACTGGTTGTCTGATTTAGTTGTCAAGTGAGAAAGTAACTTGAGAAATTTTAAAGTAAGCCACCAAGATAGAATTTTTTTTCTGCCTCTTTAGGACAAAATTATGTACTTTTTGTGTATATTCTCAACAAAGTATTTTAAAGGAAAAAAGCAGAGATATTGCAATTCTACTTGAAATAAGCACATCCTTTTGAAAATGGATAGCCCCTATAACCTTTATGTTCACATATATAGTAAGGCAACTGCCCAAAAAAACCACATTGCTCAAAGGGAAATGAGAAAAATCTGTTGTGAAGTACACATTTCTTCTAAGACTTAAAATGTGAATAGGAATCAAATATCTTTTTATTCAGCATGGAAGTTATAGGTATTTGATAGTTTATTTCATATCTTTTTTTGTTTCTATCCTTCATGAAACTTTCACAAATGCTTCACATAAAGACCTATCAAAATACTTTCGTTTCATGCTCTAATTTTTAAACATTTCTTTAGCATTAGCAATATTAAAGATTACAGGAACAAAAATCATTCCGATTTTGCTTCTTCCCAAACTCTCCTTTTCCTTGACAGGAATCTAGTTAATGGAGTAAAGAATGCCCGTATTTAGTCGAAGAGAACCTTCATGAATATGATGGATTCATGACCTCATCACATTCCAAACAAACATAGTTTTTGAAGAAAAAGTGTAATAATAATAAAAATGAGTTAACATTTGAGTGATTATTATATACGAAGTATATTGTGATTGTTTTAATTGATTTATTTATCCTCATAACCATCCTGCAAGGTATTCTTATTGTCTCTATTAAAAACAAACAGACAAAAATCAGAAGCCCAGAAGAATTCGGTGATTTTCTAATAAACAGAGATGCCAGGGTTCAAATTCAAGCAGTTTGATTCCAGAGCTCATATCTTTTTTTTTTCTTTTTCTTTTTAGAGCCAGACCTGTGGCATATGGAAGTTCTCAGGCTAGGGGTAGAATTGGAGCTGCAGCCACTGGACTACACCACAGTGACAGCAACACCAGATCTGAGCCGCATCTGCGTCCTGTACTACAGCTCACGGCAATGCCAGATCCCCGACCCACTGAGCGAGGCCAGGGATTGAACCCCCATCCTCATGGATACCATTTGGATTTGTTTCCACTGTGCAACAACAGGAACTCCCCAGAGCTCGTATCTTAGCCCTTTATGCTTCCCTGCCTTACTGTGCAAGGCAAGGAGGAACTATCCAAGTGCCCGTTGCCCCCAAAAGATGTAAACAAGCCAAACAAGTTTCCTGGACTACTCTTCTAGCCTCTAACTAGAAAAGTCCCTAAAATCAGATTTTCTATTTTAAATTAAAAGCATAACTTTATTATTAATGGAAAGTATTAATAATAATAGCTGATTATATTGTTCTTAGTAGCACATGATGAACTAAGGCTTTACACTCGCTTCAGATCTGTGTTTCCTGCACAGAATTCCAAAGCCCACCTGTATTTCCAAATAGCATGTCATAGTTTCTATCAAGGTGATGCATGTTTTCTAAGATTCAAGATGGTATCTATATGACCAACTGTTCTACTGTGTGTATGTGGTGAAGGTGGAGGATTAGAGTACAAAATACCCTGTAATTAATGAATATCCCAATCAATTTGGTTAAAAGATGATTACAGTGACCAGCTCAAGAAACAATTTTATTATTTCAATCAACAATTGAATTAGATCTACTCAGCAATTACCTAATCAATCCCTCAGCAGTAAACTGCATAAGCGTTAAAATCTATTGGCCATTTAGTTTCAGTTATATCGATAGGTATTATTTTAATAACATATTACTAGCTTACTTTCCGGGATGTAAATTGTGCTTTGTTTGTATCTAAAATATATGTGTGCTGATATCCAAGAAATGAATTTGTGCAATTTTGGTACGCTGAACTGAGTTTGTTATTAAACTTTACATTTGAATAACTATTACCCTATCTTCACTCATGGAAATGGTTGTGTTTCTGTTTTCCTACCAAGTTTTATTATCTTTTGTATTTCTACTATATCTTGGCCTCAGAATTAGAATTTCATGAATATCACTAAATTTTGTATTCAGGCAGTGGAAGAATTCACTGCTTTAAAAAAAATCTATTCCTAAAATTAAAATAGACAGACTATAACTCTTCATTACGATTAAAGAGCTTAAATCCCAGCAGATCATTAGTTGTAGTAGCAGGTCTGTACTACTATATAAAGTTCTGTGTCCTTTTCTTTATACATGCAAATTTTTAATAGAGAAATGTTCATAGGACATTTAATCTCTGCTGTATCAGAAGCATTTCACATGCTCAAAAAGAGCCAGATCAGAAAGAGAGCTTTTATAGATCATTGGGATGGAAAGATTCTCAAGAGGTTATTTAATCCATGGCCTTACAGTTTAAATCTGAATAGAAAAAAAAATAGTATTATTCTAACTTTTCCTCATGTGTTCTTTATAGTCACCAAGAACAGCATTATTTGGTAACGCAGTATAACAGTCTCATTTATATTCAGAATGTGTTTCACAGTTCTCAGAAATCTCTATATTTAAATTCACTATTCAAAGTGATCTCAACAGAGACCTAAAATGTCATCTTCTACCAAATTCTCACTGTCTAACCAATACTCCCGAAATAGTTATCCCCTTCCCAACAATCTGATCACCATCAAGCTCTTTTTCAGACTTCTCTCACATCTACTATTGCTCTGAAACAAGCCCAGTCCACACGATACTTATTCTCATTGAGTTCCCGGGCCTAGGAGACTTTCTGTTTTAGCTTAATGTTAAAATCAAACTGTGTCTGTTACTCCTTCATAAAGACTTCCTTCATCATGCCATCCAAAAATGGTATACTGGGCTTCTCTCAGGCACTGTGCGTCTCCAACTTTTTAATCTAAATGTCAAGTGTGTGTGACGTGCTGTGCTAGTGAAAGTGGAGAAGATACTGCAGTGCACTGGACCTCCTGAATATCTCTGGTAGTTATACTTCCTGCTAACGTGGAAAAAGGATAAGAGAGATATGTTCTTCAGATGTCTTTTTTATTTTTTAGTATTTTTACGCATCTCAATAATGTTATTTCCTTCTCTTTTCTTTAATCCTGTCTTTGAGATATTTTATCTAACTCTATTTCAGCAATATTAACTAATTGGTGTGTGTGTGTGTGTGTATATGAGAGAGAGGATGAGAAACAATGTTATTCCCACAATCCTACTAGCTTTAGACTTGAATATTTTAAAGTAGAAAACTAGACTTATGTATTACTTAAGTACTATGCAAATAAGTCAAAATTGTATAGGTCTTCACCTCTGAAATATAAAAGGGAGTAGCAAGACCTCATTACATAGGCAGAAAATGGAATAAATGTAGTTCCTAAAAATGTCAGAGTAAAATTTTATAATCTGATGATTTACATTTCATTCTATGGTTTTAGTGTGTAAAGGATAAGCATATCTAACAGAAATGGATGAATTAGGTCAAGTAAAATTGGAACCCATTAAAATTCCAGCCTGAACCTTTGAGGTACAGAGAAGCTTGGCCACCCAAGTGATATATTGTATAGCCCATTATTCTCAGTTTCCGATTTTTCATCTGACCAAGAAAACGGAAGACTCAGAAATCTTCCCCTCGACCCAGAATTAAATCCACACATCTATAGTCAACTAATCTATGATAAAGGAGTCAAAAATATACATTGGACAAAAGACAGCCTCTTCAATAAGTGGTTCTGGGAAAACTGGACAGCTACATGTAAGAAAATGAAACTAGAACACTTCCTAACACCATGCACAAAAATAAACTCAAAATGGATTAAAGACCAGATACTATAAAACTCTTAGAGGAAAACATAGGCCAAACACTCTCTGACATAAATGATAACAACATCTTCTCAGGTCCATGTGCCAGAGTAAGGACAATAAAGAGAGAAATAAACAAATGGGACTTAATTAAACTTCAAAGTTTCTGCACAGCTAAGGAAACCCTAAACAAAATGAAAAGACAACCCACAGAATGGGAGAAAATATTTGCAAATGATTCAAGTGACAAGGGATTAATCTCCAAAATTTACAAACAGCTCCTACAGCTCAACACCAAAGAAACAAACAACCCCATCCAAAAATGGGCAGAGGATCTAGGCAGACAATTCTCCAAAGAAGACATGCAGATGGCAAATAAACACATGAAAAGATGTTCAACATCGCTCCTCATTAGAGAAGTGCAAATCAAAACCACTATGAGGTACCACCTTACACCAGCCAGAATGGCCATCATCAAAAAGTCTACAAACAATAAGTGCTGGAGAGGGTGTGGAGAAAAAGGAACTCTATTACACTGTTGGTGGGAATGCAAATTGGTGCAGCCACTGTGGAAAACAGTATGGAGATTCCTCAGAAAACTCAAAATAGAATTACCATT
>PVHT020004020.1:43099860-43111322 GCA_004024745.2 Catagonus wagneri | reverse complement strand
TTGATCCAGCAATCCCACTCCTGGGCATCTATCCAGCAGAAACCATGACTCGAAAAGACACATGTACTCCAGTGTTCATTGCAGCACTCTATGCAATAGCCAGGTCATGGAAACAACCTAAATGCCCATCGACAGAGGAGTGGATAGGGAAGATATGGTACATACACACAATGGAATGTTACTCAGCCATTAAAAGGAAAGAATTACCAACATTTATAGCAACATGGATGGACTTAGAAATTATCATGCGAACTGAAACCAGTCAGACAATTAGACAGCAACACCCAAAGCTACCGCTTACATGTGGAAACTAAGGAGACACAATGAACCTTTTTACAGAACAGACAATGACTCACAGACTTTGGAAAACCTTGGTTTTTCAAATAAGACAATATGGGGTGTGGGGGGATGCACTGGGGGTTTGGGATACAAAATCTGTAAAATTGACTTGTGATGATTTATGCACACCTATAATTGAAATAAAATCCATTAAGAAAAAAAAAATCTTCCCCTCGAACCCTTCATTTTGGAATCCATGTTGAAATACAAATCACTGAGTAATATTTGCCTGTTTGAGATTTAAGCAAATCCTAATACACAAAATTTTGAATAACTCAGATTCTTACATTTACCTCAAAACTCACTTTGGCATATGATGCCTTAACTCTGTAGAGGCATGTTTCCATTGAAGATCATGATTTTGTCATTAAAACAAAGGCACCAAAATAATCCTGCATTTCCTATCTATTCACAGAGGGAAATACGCATGTTTCTCATTTGTTTGGAACAACTTGTTTCAAAGGATGCAGTATGTTTATATGCATAAAGCGGTATCTCCCTAATTATAATTTCTTTTTTGCTTATTCAAGAAAAACACAACAGATGTATTTCTACCAACCCTTGGACTGTCACATGGCAAAAGAACAATTGAAAAAATTCTTCAAATAAATGTTCAAGCACTTCAACATGAATAATTTTACAGCATATCCCTGGTGCCATATTATACCATTTAACCCTAATGCTATCTTTGTTGGGAATGCAGATGATGAGCATGATGGTTTGCATTTTACTCAGATCACTTTCCTCTGTGATCAGTAAGCATCGGAAACAGAATCTACAGATCGCAGAGCAATTGCATTTTAAATGTCACATAGCAGCCTTTATTATTCCAGCTGGCTTGTGGAAAGAAAGGTCCCTCTGTTAATGAGACTAACACTGCCAGTCCCATTATAATAGATTTAAGCAAATAAATAACATGTTTGCCATTTCTTCTCTTGTTTTTCAAGCACTATTTTAGTCACTGATGTCATTGCTACAGAGATTTGAGTAGAATAACTGTAATTGTTGCATAGCTTAGGAAATGAAAATTACACATGGAGTCTCTATTTATTTTAGACAATTCAGCATATTAATCCAAATTGTCCCCAAAGCCTGTCCTCCTCATGGTTCTGACTCTCATTTGCCATTAGTGCTAACATGATAAAAAGGTGGGTTATGTAGTGGGTCACTAATATGTGGCAGTAGCTAGTGCGCATTTGACAAGAAAGGAATAATAATCATATAACTTCGAAAGAAACAAAGTCTCCTGCAAGCTGAAAAAAAAGAAACAGTAATTTAAGTTCTGCCTAAATTATTGCCAACCTTGGTTTGAAAGTAGAGACCACTGATCTCTGGTCTTGTGTAATTCAGTGAACCTAAAAATTCACTGAAAAAGATTCCATGTCTGTATTAAGACATAAATATCATTTTTATCGAAAAGTCATGTTTTTCTAGTTGCCCACAAAGGTAAGCCTGTTTAGACACTGCCTCTATGGCTTAATGGGGAAGTCATACCATATAACCCATACTATCTCATTCCTTTCCAATTTAGCAGTTCTCATGTAGACGCTACATGAGTCACATAAAAGCCCTTTAATTTATTGAGCTTTTTGCTATCCACAGGCTCTCTCTGGGTGACCTGAGCATGTCTTAAACACCACCTTACAGCAATGACTCCCAAATCTAGAGTTCCAGTCCTACCTGTGCCTACCTGTGTTCCAGTCAAGTTAGCTGACATTGCTGTCTGAATTCTTGGAAGACATCTCCATTGGGTATAGCCAAAACAGAACCCTTTGTCTTCAGGCTACTAGAACTTTCCTTTCCTAGTCCTTCCCATTGAGTAAATCACATCACTGTCCATCTGCTTACTCAGGGCAGAAATCTCAGACTAATCTTAGATTTCTCCATTTCCTTTCTTCGTACTCTCCCAGCACACATACATGAACATCACTAAAATACACCTCTTGGTTCTACCTCCATTGTGTCCCTCTGTTCACCTCTCTTGTCCACTACTAAAACTGTGGTGCCAACTGCATTGTCCTTTTACTTGGACTCTTTCAATGGCTTCTTATCCAACCTACCCTTTCCTTTCTCCCCTCCCCACTCCTCTCTGTCCTGCACCCCCCCTCTCCTTTCTTTCTGTGTTAAAAAAATATATCATTTTACAATGAACAGAGCCAGAGTTTCCTAAACCACTTTCAAACAGAAAATAATAGGGGAAATGGCATATTAATATTTTCATCTTACAGATGGAGATTTTTAAGCACAGGGAATAAAAAGGTGTCTTACATACTGATTGATTTAAAGGCAGTCTTAGGGAATACACCAATAGGTTTCTTGATGTACAGTTCAGTGACTCTGGAAACCCTTTCCTGTAACCTAGTCTCTAGCATAAACTATTCATTCTAATTGTTTTAAGTCTGTTGTGTTATAATGATTAGACAACTAATTATAATATTTACATTGCTAAATGTTATATCATTTTATACTGGTTTAATGAAGATATGATTCCTAATTCTAAATGTATAAGTACTTCCAGAGTTATATGTCTAGTTAACACTGAGAAATGCAATGTCCTCTCAGTTATCTTTATTGTTCAATAATTTAGGAATAAGCCAACTTAGAATGACTTAATTTTTAAAGAAGACTCATATTTTTTTCATTCTACCTGGAATCATGCAATTGTCAAATAGGTTTACAAAGAAAAAGTCAATAGGCAGAGAAGGTCATTTTGTTACACAAAGATAAAGTTCTTTCTAAACGTATTAACCATTTTGCTGTGTTGTTGTCATCATTGTTGTCTTGTTTTATTTGTTCTGGGGCTTTTAGGGGTAGAGAGGAGGAGGATTCAGAAACAGTGACATCTGTGTATATTCCACATCAGAGAAGTAAAATCAGTACTCCTCAAGAAGCAACTCTGAGCATGTCTATCTTGGTGTATTTTCTTTTAAGCTTCAGTAATGAACGTCTGAAATTGTAGTATACACAGATAATAATCAGTCAGGTTTTTCACATTGCTTCTGGAAAAACTGCTTTGTGTTCCAGTTTTAATTAGTGTATTATTATCTGTTGCTAATTTGAGGGGTTTAGTCTAGAATTAGCACACAGCTGCAGAGAATGCAAGCACATGAATTGCCGGATTAGCTGGAGTCCATACAAAGGGGAAGGAGTAAATGAGGGAGACGCAACAAACCACATCCTCCAAATAGCTCCTAAAATTTACTAGCTATTACCTATCATTTGAAAGTGAAGACCTTGATGACAAGGAAACTGTGTTTCTATTAATTAGGTTTGTATTATAATAAAATAATAAAGTGTAGAATTACCTTCTTTAAAAAAAAGATTCAATACATTCATAAAATGAAAGAGAATAATTTAACAGACTTATTTATCCAAATTTAACAAATATCATAGCATTGTCATGTGTGCTACTGACTTTCCTAAAGGCAATACAGCATTGCAGAGACAGTTTTGGTTGCCTTTCTAACCCTTCTCATATCCTCCCCCATTCTTTTCTCTCTTTCTTCAGATACAGCCAAAATTCTGGAGTTGGTAAGGGCGCTCTCTATCTTGGTTTTCATACTTTTGCCAGATGTTTATAAATTTCAAACATGTCCAGTATTATTTTTCATGTTTACACCTTTTAAAAATGATAACACGCTTTGTAACTTTTCTTTTCACTCAACACTATATTTGGCTGATTTTTCCACTGTGATATGTATATATATGCAATTGAATTTGTTCCTTTTTTTTTTTTTTTTTTTTTTGCTGCACCCATGGCATATGGAAGTTCCTGGGCCAGAGACTGATTTACACCGCAGCTGCTACTGTTGAATTTTTAACCCATGGCACCAAAGTGGGAACTCCAAGTTTGTTCATCCTAACAGCTGCAACAAAAGTCTAGTCCATGCTCCCTAGTGCATGTGTTCTGGGATAGGAATCCTTTATATTAGAGGTTCTCAAGAGGGCATGATGCCACTCCCAGGGGCATTTGGAAATGCAGGGGAGCTTTCTATCAAAGTATATTCCTTTTCCTAGGGCTTCCATAACAAAGTACCACAGATTGGTACTGGTGACTAAAGCAACAGAAATTTATTTTCTCACAGTTCTGGGGGCCAGAGGTCCAAGATCAAGGTGTTGACAGGGCTGGTTTCTTCTGAGGCCTTTCTCCTTGCCTTGTAGATGGTTATCTCTCTGAGTCTTCATATGGTCTTCCCTCTGTAACATGCTTGTGTCCAAATTTGTTCTTCTTGTAAGGACACTAGTCATATTGGATTAGGGTTCACCCTTATGATTTTATTATAGCTTAATTATATCTCTTTAAAGATCCTAGCTCCAAAAACAGTCGTATTCTGAGGTTGAAGATGTGTGTGTGTGTGTGTGTGTGTGTGTGTGTGTGTGTGTATACATGATTCAAGTTACCTACTCTGTGAGTTGTTTCTTACTACATTTTGTCATTTTCCTAATTATTCTTTATCCTGAGTCCTATCCTTTTATTGTTTCTGTGTTTTTCAAATATCTTCTCTCGGCATTTAACTTGACTTTAACTTTGTTTCTGGCATCATACTAAAGAATAGTTTAATACAATCAAATTTATCAATGTTTTCCTTTGTACACAAAGTGATATTTGAGTTATATTTAAGCCAGAGTTTAGAAAGATAGTCTGTTACATACCTTTCTAAAGGATTTAAAATTTTACATTTCAAATTTAGGTCTTTATCTAAATTGGGGGGGGTGTTTTGGGATTTTTTGTTTTTTTGGGGGGTTTTTTTGGTTTTTTTTTTTTTTTTTTTTTTTTTTTTTTTTTTTTTTTTTTTTTTTTTGCTTTTTAGGTCTGCATCCCCGGCATGTGGAGGTTCCCAGGCTAGGGGTCCAATTGGACCTATAGTGGCTGGCCAACACCACAGCCACAGCAATGCCAGATCCAAGCCGTATCTGTGAGCTACACCACAGATCACGGCAATGACGGATCCTTAATCCACTGAGCGAGGCCAGGGATCGAACCCACATCCTCATGGTTCCTAGTTGGATACATTTCCGCTGTGCCCTGACTGGAACTCCTAAATTTTGTTTTTGTTATTATGCAAGGTAGGAGTTTATTTTTCAAGAAGAATACCCAATTGGCCCATCACTGTTTAGTGAATGTGTAATTATTTCTCTGCCTCTCTCAAATAATAACTTTCTAGTTAAGTGTGGTTCTCTTTCTGGATCCTCTATTTTGACCCATTTGTCTTGGTGTCTCTGCTACTACTTAACAATGTTATAACTGCTATAACTTTTTGAAAAGTCTTGATTTCTCCTAGGGAAATTGCTCTTATTGTTTTTTAAAATTACATCATTTTTCTTGGCCTTTACTTCTCTATTTGAATTTTTGAATTAGTTTGCCATGTTAATGAAAAAGAGAAATAAGTGAATTTTCTTTGAAAGTGAGTTAAACTTATAAATGAATTTTGGGGAAAATATTCATCTTTAAATATTAAAGCTTTCTATCATGAGCATATTATATTAATTCAGGCTTTCAAAAACTATGTCTTTTAGTATTGTATTATAATTTTCTTCATACATTATGCATCTTTAATTAGATTCATCTATGTCTCGTAAAGTGTTTATTGTGATAATGAATTATATCTTTTCATTTTTAAATTAGATTATTAATGGGTTACTAAAGGGATGATTTTGATTTTTGAATGTTGGCCTTAGATTCCAGCAAAGTTTTTAAATTCTTTTTTTAGTTCTAACAGTTCATATCTAGAGCTTCTTAGATTTCATATGTAAATCAATCATATCAACCACAATGATCACAGATTTTTTTTCTTGTAAAATATTATGCCTCTTTTTTTTTTTGCATTGGCTTGTGCCTTAATTAAAATGTTAAATATTATCAATTGACCTATATAACTTTTTGTCTTTTAATGAGAATGCTTTTCACATTTAACCATTATGTCTGATGTGTGTTGCAGGTTTATTATAAATACCATTTAACTATCCCTAACTCATAGGTTGCAAATATTTTTTAAAGATTAATCAGTTTTGATTTTTTACCAAGATTTTTTTGGTATGTATTGACATTATCACTTGGTTCATCTCATTTAGTGACTTAATGTGGTGACTTTCATTCATAGTACTTGAATTTCTAAGAGAAATCTTGATTGGTCAGGCAGTACTATTTATTGTTCTATATGCTGTCAGAGACTTGCTTTTCTAATATTTTATTTATGTGAATTTTTATCAGTATAATAGATCTGTAATTTTCTTCTGCTCTCCTGTCCAATTTTGATTTTGTACCAAAATTATACTAGTTTTAGAAAATCTTTTGATTAGGGCAGCAGAGGCATCTACTTAACTCCTAATATCTCCCTCAATTGCTGTTTTCCATTTCTTTTTTTTATAAGATATGTCTGCTGATATTCTGGCATATTTCCTGTTCACTTTTATCTAGATCATGACTAAGTAATACATTACGGTATGAATGTCATCTTACTATGTGAAATGTTTCTCTTGGAATTATATATGCACAATATTAAGGTCTTATATAATGGCTCTGTGTCTGTGCCAGAAGTTGTAAACAGAAGTTTGCATGAGATTATTCAGGAAGGTTTCTTAAAAGGGAAGGATGAATTCTTGTTCTGCTTTCCTTCTTCTATCTGACACATTGGGCATGATCTTTAGAGCTCTGCCAGCCATATTGAATCATAACGTGACCTTGACAGTGGAAGCCCACATACTGAAAATATGCCCAGGAAGATTGGAACCTGGATTCTTGAAGATGCTATAAAGTTGTCTTGGCTTATTAGCCATGAAAAGTGTGTGTGTGATTAAGTTCTCTATTGTTTGAAACTACTATTATATTAAGGTTTTCAGTAGTTCTTAATGTACTGGTAGTGCGTTCTTACTTTTATTTTAGTCACTGAAGTAATTTGTTTATAATAAGAATTATTTACCACTTAACATTTTATTAACAATATCCTATAAATCTTCTGGGCTTAAGTTCATAGTCTGTCTCACTTACTCCCCCTTCTGAGTTTTCGTCTCAGGAAAGGAGGCTCGTAAAACCCATGGAGTTGCTGTTCTCCCAACATTTATGAAGTAGATCTGCATGGTCCAAGGGTTGGCTGTGATACACAAGGAAGTATAATGCTCAAATCTTCCTTCAAAAAAGCTAGCTGCCAGTGAAAATATCGTTGGCTAACAGTCTTATGATACCACCCTTTTTGATCCAGTGCAGTGTTCATGTCAACTACTACCAGGCAGTGATGGAGCCTGAGAGTGTTAGAAACAACTTATTTTCTGCCCAGCAGGGGACTATCTAACTGCCAGTCTTTACTCACGGACTCCCTTTTGGCATAGTTGAGACTTTGTTAGAAATTTACTTTTGTCCACATTTCTTTCTAGCTAATTCTTCCTTGCTTCTCCCATTTCAGAGGATGTACCATCATCATATGCTGAAGGCAGTACCTGTTTATTCATTTTTCCTTCCTTTATTTCTCCACGAAATTTTCCTCAATAACTTTCTTCCATGTTTAATTTTTAAGATACATGCTTCTCAGAGAATCTGTCCTAACACAAAGTTGAACATCCCAAATGAGAAAGGGAGGCACTGTCATCTCAACAAAGAAATAATCTACTTAGATGATTACCTAGATAATTAGTAATAAAGCCACAGGGTCTCAAAGTATGAAGTGAAAATAGAATTGCAAAGATAGCTGAGAAATTCATAGCCAGAGCAGCAGGATTATAGGTCCTGTGTCTGCAAATGGCCTCCAGTCCACTAGCCACCTTGGGCTCATCCTACCTGATCAGCATGATGTCACTGATGCAACAGCTTAATGTGATGCTCTGCAGGGTATCCATTAGTGAAGTCCCATCCTGGGCAGAAATAACCCTCCTCTACTACTGCCACCAGGCTCAGGCATTGCCTAGGAGCAGATTGGAGATACGTGACCTTGGCATGAATCCCCTGAGGGATCTGATGATGCGGGGCAGCTGCAGGCTATAATATCTCTCCCCTCACCCTGGCAGCCAGTCCTCTTGAAAGGAAATCTGGGAATCAGAGCTCACTGGCTGCCACAGACCCTATGTTACATTCTGTCTAGTAATAGCAGAACATCTATATCCACATAGAGTATTATACATACTATATCTGATATTACACTTGATATAACTGTTATTTCTATTACTACTAATTATCCGGTTGTTGGAGTTTTTGAGTATCTAGATTACTTAGTGAATTGTTATTTGGTTATATGTATGCCATTTTCCTTATTATTTCTTTTTGTCTTATATTCTATGCTTATGTTATTTATACTGCTATACCTTATGCAATATCAGTTTCCTGGAATTTTATAGATGTAGCATTTATTCTCTTCCTCACAAGCAAATGCTAGACTTTTTCTCCTTTTTAAGGATGGGAAAAATTTTTTTTAAATCATTCAAATAGCAGATATCTTACAATCACGCATATTCAATCTGAATCTCATAAAATGGAAAAATAATTCTCAGCAAATAATATGCAAGTATGGAAGATATTGATGATGGGGAGGAGGAATCATGGTGAAAATAAAACATCCATTATCTCCCATTGTTTTTCAGAGACAGCATACAAGAAATAGACCTATCCATATGTGTAGAAATTGTGGGTACTAATGAGATGTGAACTAATAAGGACTGCTGTTTACTTCCACCAAAACCAGCTCTGGATGGAAATAAAACAAATTAGTGACACACCATATCTGAAAATCTTGAGAATCTCCCTTGGGAGACTGGAGTCTATTTGGGAACTGATTTATATGTATTGATTATGTGTATGAGGACAGGGCATGACAGAGTGAGCAACTTGGGATAGAAGTTAACCACAAATAGGGGAAAATATGTCAGAGGAGAAAAGTTTTCAGGTGTGCTCTTCCTTCTTTCCCACATTGCCTTGGAACAGTATTTGGTGTCTTGCTTCCATATCACTCAGGCTAGTTCCACCTGCATTAGAGAGGTATTAATGGGATATCAGAAAAGTACTACGAGGTAAAGAACCAACGGAAAGAAATGATTCAGACCCACCACCTTCAGCTCTTTCCAAAGTTCTGATCCTTTCATTTACATTAAATACGTAATTACAGATTTTTATTATCATGCCTCTGCAAATGCTACAGTTGAGTCCTTTTGCATCTATTTCCATGGTCTCTCATTTTTCTTAGTTTTTATTCAAGTTGATTTATTTACTTATGGGTGTAGTTACTTTTTTCCGAATATCAGAGACCTTGAAGGAAACATCCTCATCCAGATAAAGGACATTGATTTGAAACATTGATTTGAAACCTGCATTTAGATGAGTGGCTAAATGCTTTTCTCTTAAGGTTCGTAAGGAAGATTGAGGGAGGAATGGTTACTCTCACCATTTCTGTTAACTGTAGTTCCCAGCTAGTACAATAAGTAAGGAAAAGAAACAAAACGCATCTGAACTGGAAATGAAGAAATAAAACAGTCTCAATTCACAAATAACATGATCATCTGCATTAAAATGACAAAGAGTATTAAACAGCTATTAGAACTAATGCGTGAATTTAGCAGGATCATTGGGGACAGGATCAACTGAAAATTGTTTTCAGTATACTAGCAATGAACAATTGGAAACTAAATTTAAATAACACGGTGGCTTTTACAGTAACACCAGAATAAAAAATTTTGTAAATCTAACAAAATATGTACAAGATTTATGTGTTGAGAACTGTAAAACAATGTTCATAGATTGGAGGAGTTAATATTGTTAAGTTAATTCTCAAAAGTGTTATTTAGATTTGGTCTAATTCCAGTTAAAATACCAACAAGTTTTGGTATGAACATCAAAAAGCTGATTATAAAGCTTACATGGAAAAAGCAAAGAAGCTAGAATAGCACTCCACAAAAAAACTGAAAGAAATGAAAATAGGAGGACTAAAAAATTCCTTATTATAGGACTTATTTGAGGTAAGTAGTCAAGACAGTGAGGTAAAGAGAAAGGATAATCAGAGATCAGTGGGACATACTAAACACTCCTGAAATAGATTATTTTTTTTAAGAATGTTTATAAGAGCTTTATTTAATATTCAAAAGCTGAGACAGCCCAGATGTTCATCAACAGACTTACTGTTAGTAAGTGAATTGACTTACAGTATAGCACAGGAAACTATATGCAATATTTTGTAATAACTGATCAGGGAAAAGAAACTGAGGAGAATATGACTGTGTGTGTGTGTGACTGAATCACTTTGCTGTACACCTGAAACTAACACTATATTGTAAATGAACTATACTTCAAAAAAAAAAAAAGTCTAATGAAAGTAAAAAAAAAGATAAACAATTTAAAATTTAAAATTGACAGAAAACTGTAAACCAGCTATAATGGAAAAAATAAAAATCATTATATTAAAAAAAACTTTTAAATAATGAAAAATTTAAATAATTTTTAAATGTGAGTGGATGCAATAGCTGTGGTATATCCATACAATGGAATACTAGTCAGCATTAAAAAGAATGAACTGTTGAGTTCTATAAGTTGTTTGTATATCTTAGAGATTAAGCCCTTGTCTGTTGAATTGGTTGAAACTATTTTCTCCCATTCTGTAAGTTGCTGTTTTGTTTTTTTTTTATGGTTTCCTTAGCTGTGCAAAACTTGTCAGCTTAATTAGCTCCCATTGGTTTATTTTTGCTTTCATTTCTGCTGCTTTGGGAGACTGGCCTGAGAAAAACTTTGTAAGGTTGAAGTCAGAATGTTTTGCCTCTGTTTTCTTCCAGGAGTTTAATGGTGTCTTGTCTTACATGTAAGTCCTTAAGCCATCTTTTTTTATTTTTTTTATTTATTTTTTATTTATTTATTTATTTTTTTTTTGCATTATAGCTGGTTTACAAATTTCTGTCAGATTTTCCAACTGCACCATGTGGTGACCCGATTACATGTACATATATGGATTTGTCACATGTAATTAGATACAGTTTCCCCGTGCAATACAGTTGGAGCTCCTTGCTATTCCATCATTAAAGCACTAGTTATCCCCATTCCCTCCCACCCCTCCCCCACCCCTCCCCCGCCCCCTTGGCAACCACAAGTCTGTTGCCCAAGTTCGTGATTTTCTTTTCTCTTGAGATGTTCATTTGTGCAGTGTTTTAGACTCCAG
>PVHT020004020.1:43047001-43086127 GCA_004024745.2 Catagonus wagneri | reverse complement strand
ATCAGATCTTGGGTCTTCTCAAACTCAAAAAGTCTATAGCACATTTTTGAATTTGTACCTTCTGAATATTACATTAAATGATGTACATGTACATTCTCATGGCCAATATAACTCCTTTATTCATCAAATAGAATTTTTCATCCCATGGGCTTTTTACTGAGTTCCTAAGGAAATTTGTAGTAGTTCCCACTTAACTGCAGTGCGTATATTCCAAATCCCCTCACCCCCCATGAATGCCTGAAACCTTAGATTTTGCCAAATACTGTATATACTGTTTTTTCTATACATACATACCTATGATTAACTTTAATTTATAAATTATGATTAAGTTTTAATTTATAAATGAATTAAGAGATTAGCAACAGTAACCGATAACAAAATAGAACAAATAAAATACTGTCCTGTAATCAAAGGTAAAAATCTCTTTCTCAGATATCTTATTGTACAAATTTAATGCCTTTTCCATCTTAGCTAATGCACTGTGGCCATAACTTCTCTAGTTCTAGGGATAATGGCAAAATTAGCTCCGGGTTTTTTCCTTCTTCATTCCAAATAGGAGATTTGTTCCTACCATAGATCTTAACCATCGCAACATGTACCTTTTTTTCTTTTCTTGTTAAGACAAGAACTTTCACCTTGTCACCTGAAAGAAGCAGTTTACAGCTTCTCTTTGGCATATCTGAATTTCCAGCATCACCACTCCTGGGCTATGGGCCATTAGTAAGTAAATTAAGGGTTACTTGAACACAAGCTCTGATGATACCGGTTGTTGACCTGATAACACGTACCTGCTAAGTGACTAACAGGCAGGTTATACTGTACAAAGGGATGATTCACACCCTGAGCAGGATGGAGTGGGATGCATGAGATTTCACTGTGCTACTCAGAACAGCTCGTGATTTAAAACTTGAGTTGTTTATTTCTGGAATTTTTCATTTAATATTTTTGGGCCATGATTGACCTTGGATCACTGAAACTGCCAAAAGCAAAACCAGGGATAAGGGGGATCCTTAAATGTAATCTAATGCATAAATGGTCGATGAGCCTCAAAACGTGGACTTTCAGAAAATCTGCCATCCTCGATGCTAATAGCTGCACAGCAACAGGGACCCTGGCTGGCTTTTCGCTCTCTAGTTTAGTCTGTGCCTAGAATAGTCTTCTGATGCACCAGTCCTGAACTCTTTGTTAAAATAATTGTTTAGTTAATGAGAAGTGATTGAACAATAATCTAACTCACTTCTCCAAATTTTTGACTTCTGTCATGTTTTATTCTCATTTTTTCTTCATTCAGATAAAACCTTTTTTTTCTTTGCTTCTTTAACCATGTCTCTTTTACTATTGAAACTGCCTCCTCAAGGACCAGTTTTCATGAGTAAAAAACAAATTGGAACTGATACTATTAATTTTTATAGTCAACATACGGTGAAATTTGCCTAAGAATGGGTCTCATACCAAGGGTACTGATTTTTAAATTACAAACAGTAAATGTGGTTCTTGTGACACTTTAAGAGTAGCTCAAATGCTAAGATGAGTCCTTGGTATATTAACAGGCTGTAGTCTAGTGTGTAATGTCACCAAAAGCATCCGTCTCAGGCCAGGAGTCATGAGGGTTCGTAAGCTTCCCATGGAGATAACTAATCAATAAAAGTTCTATGCTTGGGATTTTGTACATTTTGTTAATTAGGCCAAAGCAATAAGCCTTTGTGGCAATTATTCAGACAGTGATGTAAAAAGATAGCCTGACAAACAAACCTCCGTAATCCACTTACGTCTCACAGAAGCCAAAGGGTTGGAAAAGCCTATTAACAAGCACCCTGCCTGTCTGTTTGGAGACGTTGTTAAATCAAGAGTCTCAGCACCTGAGGCGGTCTGTTAATAAAGATCGTTTGTAGCAGATTTCTGTTCTGTTAAGAATGGACATAAAACAGCATAATTTAAAACATGTCAATAACTCAAGGCAAAAATGCCAAACATAGTCTGTTCTGTCTTCATAAAATGGAGCCAAGTATACACAAGGAAAGTGCCAGAAAGGCTTCTGCTGACTGAGTTTAGAGATGGTTCATGATGAATAATGTGATCCTTTCAGTTAAAACAACCTTATTCATGGGTGGGTATCGCTGTGTCTTTTCTGCACTAAACTCAAGGGATCTTTTCTGTTTAAGGGCCAGTGAGATTCATAACCTCCAGTCCTAGAAGATGCCTGGAAACCCGTGCCCTTTGCCAGCCTCATGAATTCATAATACCTTGTGAGTGCTTCATTTTTTTCTCATTCTTTTTGTCTTTCTTCTGATGGCAATTATGAGTTGTTTGGGAACAGATCTTTATAGACACTGTGCTGGAGTGTGGATGTCCTAGGAAGAGTCACTAAAGAACCTAAAACTGCAGACCACTGTGTCACTCCTTGCTTTACACATTTGGTTAAATGTGTCTTTTCAATGGCTGTGCTGTATTTTCAACACAAAAACAAGGGCCATCAAGTCAGTATTCCTCCAGCCTTTATCTGGCACTTACTGTGTTATGGTGGTGAGGGTTGATGGAAGGCATTCTCAATGAATGCTTTCGAAGAATGAGAAGAGGACATAGTAGGGATGACAGTGCATTACTGCAGATCTGGAGTAAACCCTGCCATGCTTAATAGACCCCTAGATTAAAATTTAACAAGCTGTGTCTCCCCCGTCAGGTTGGGTGGATGGTTGAGTCTGACTGATATTATCTGCTCTATTAGAAGGCTGCTCATGAACTGAATGGTGGTTTTAATTAAATCCAGTAGGTTGAGAAGAGTGGTTTGGCAGTTTCAATTGATTTATTGTGTTTGTGACATCTCGGTCTGATTTATTGTATTGACTTGCAGAACTGTTTTTGGACTCTCACCCTGTGTATTTTCATTCTGGTTTGGGGGACTTACAACCTATAAATCTGTATCATTTTCATCCTACTGTGATTTTAGTTTTCTCTTTGCATTCTTATTTTGGTAGGATGGTGAACTATTGAATTCATCTTGTTAAAAATGTGACTGTTCGAAAGCATGAGGTTTTGTGGGTTTCTGTATATGAACAGGGCTCCTTGAAAAGCAGTGTTGGGTTGAAGTTCATTATCATTATCCCACCTAAGTTTGTGGGAGGAGAGAGTAAGAGAGATTGACAGGCTTTTTTTTTTTTTTTTAATTTGAAAAGAATATTAGTCTATAAATTGACAGACTATTTGCTCCATGTTATTATGGCTTTCTAAATTTTAAAGTTTGGATTTTAGATATAAATGTGAATACCCAGTCACAGATAGTTTTTTTTTTTTTTTAATTTTTATTTTATTTTTGCTTTTTTTTTTTCAGGGCCACAGTTGAGGCATATGGAGGTTCCCAGGCTCGGGGTTAAATTAGAGCTATAGCTGCCGGCCTAAGCCACAGCCACAGCAACATCAGATCCAAACCACATCTGCCACCTATACCACAGCTCACAGAAACACTGGTTCCTTAACCCACTGAGGGAGGCCGGGGATCGAACCCGAGTCCTTGTGAATGCTAGTCAGGTTCATTTCCACTGAGCCACGATAGAAAGTCCAGAAAGTTTGTTTTTAATTCTAAAAGTAGTAAGACTGTTCAGCTGGTTACTAGTGTCTCCCCAACCCACATCTTACTGTAGGCAAGTCAGTTTTAGAAAGTCTCCGCTTCAGATTCCACACAGCATGTGCTAGAAGGGATGGGAAAGAAGGGAGCCTAGAGAAGAGTAAGCTGTACTTTCTGCCGGAAGAGGAGGGCAGAGAAGCAAGCCAGTCTCAATCAGCTTGAGTGCTTTGCTAGTGTAGGAATAAGTGCTTGCACATCCAAGAAGCTGTAATGATAGACTCAGTTCCCAGCATTAGAGTTCTCTCTTCGCTACAGCTGAGGTCACTTAGCCCCTACCTGAACTCCCAGACAAAGTTCTGGAACAAATCAGGGAATTTAAGGAAGTCTAGGTAAATTTCTCATGCAAATCAACTTCAGGTCAGCCTGTGGCATTGACCTTCTGCCTAAGTATCGGAGGCCGGACGCTACTGTTGTTATTTGAAGTCAGCCTGTAAGTGAAGTTTAATCCACTTAGAATGGCTTCCTAGTTTTCATTCTTGAACCCACATCTCCCGCTCTGTAGACTATCTTGTTTATCTTCATAGATTCCTTTCCAAATTACCCAGAGTACTGCCTTGAGCACAAAGTTGGAACATACCTCATATTAACCACCTATTGCTTCCTCCACTGATGACCACGTACTGTCCAGATGTTTCTCTATGCACTACAGCTGGGTCTCCTAACTCAGTATCATCTGCCCCATTAAATAGGCTCACTTATACATAGGTCATTATATCTCCTAGTGCTTAACATGATCTTTGGTCTTTCTTTAAAACTCTGATTTTTTTGAAATTTCCTTTTGTGAGGTTATCATTTTAAATAGAAAATGATTGCTTGACGCTATATAAGGTTGATTTGAAAACTTTGACTTTATTCTCCATGGTACCAAGTAGCTTCACACAACTCATGAACTTTTTGGTTTTCTGGGAGCTATTTACTGTAATTCTCCAAACTGGTTACGATAGGATATATGAAAGGAAACTCAATCATAGGAAGCACTTACTGAACATCCACCTAAATTTAAAACCTAAACAGGCATTGAATTTTTAGCCCAGCATATAATCTGCTTGGAAAAACCTCATCCATATCAAATGTAAGGAGGAATAAGAAATAATGCCATTTAGGAGTTCCCGTCATGGCTCAGTGGTTAATGAATCCGACTAGGAACCATAAGGTTGCGGGTTCGATCCCTGGCCTTGCTCAGTGGGTTAAGGATCCGGCGTTGCCGTGAGCTGTGGTGTAGGTTGCAGACGTGGCTCAGATCCCGCATTGCTGTTGCTGTAGTGTAGGCCGGCAGCTACAGCTCCTGTTAGACGCCTAGTCTGGGAGCCTCCATATGCCGCGGGTGCGGCCCCTAGATAAGGCAAAAAGACAAAAAAATAAAAAAAACGCTCTACATACATTAAACTCACCATTTAAGTATATAATATAGTAATTTTTAATAAAATTTTACAAAATTGTGCAGGCTTCACCAAAATCCAAGTTCAGAGCATTGATCACACTGCATCTCAAAGAGATGGTTATGGTTTTATGTATGATTTATTTTAAGTTAATCTTAGAATGCTGTTTTGTAAGTTAGGAAGAAAGTACAAAGAATTTTATATGTTTCAAAATAGCATATCAGAGAGCTCTCAAGCGTAGCTAATTCAGATGTCCTTGTTGACCTAATTGAGGGACTAGGCTGTACAATACTGCCTGTCTTCCCAAAAAAGTTCTGAAAGAATTTTGAAAATAATTCATTCTGAAGTCCAATAGGTCTATATTGGGCAAAAGCATATCACATATTAGAGAGATGGAGTGAACTCTGGCTGTGCCTACAAGGTAACTACTAAGATTTTTGAAGCCACATTTCCTAATAAACTCCAAAGAGCTGGCCTTCAAAGTACAGAATGAAGGGAAGCTGGAAAGAGCATTGACAGCAGTGGTAAGTGTGTGTTTCTTCACTGTCGAAGATAATGATCCTAATGTTGTTTTTCATTTGTAATCATACTCAGACTAGAGAGCATACTAGAAAGAAATCAGATGTTTAAAAATTTGGTCCATGATTTAGATGTGAGCTCAATGAAGCATCCCTATGAGAGACTCAAAATTCATTTGAATTATTCCAAATAAAAGGCTGACTATTTGCTTTTACTTCCACTTAAAGATAATATGACACCAAAGAAATAGCAGTGATCAGGACAAAAAGTTTGGTTTGGGAGCTTCTCCAGTCTCGTTTACAAGTGTTTTTCAAGTAATTGTTTATGAACAAGACTCTCTTAGACCGTAGAAGGAAATGCCTAGTTAGTTATTTCAACCTTAAAGGATTTTTAATCTTAAAGTTGAAGAAGTGGACAAATTATCAGTCATTTCTTACTACATCCTTTAAATAAATGTGATAGTGATTGGATATAAATAAAATTTAGTAAGATGGATACTTAGTGATTTCTGATAAATATGGTTATAACAAACACTACCTAAATCCACCATCCCTTTCCTTTCTACTTCCTCTAAGGAAACAGAAAGTTTCCTGTTATTGAGCTGATCAGAGAAGTAGTAGTCTCTTAATTTCACTGGATTAACAATGGGTTTTCAGAAGAGAAAATAGTTCAAGAAGTTTAACAAGGGTGGCAACTGAATTTCTCTGGAACAACTGTCTATTTTCCTGCAAAACATTCTTTCCATGTTTGTATCTTCTCTGTGGCAAGTTGCCAAGTAGGTTTCCTTGGTATGTAGCAAGTATTGGAACCCAGCATTTTCTGGGATGGCTCTTTCTATTTATGGACATATCAGATTGCTAGGAAGAGCTTCATTGAGATAAACTGAATCTGTGTTCTATAGCTTCTACCAATAGATCCCACTTCTGTACTCGGGATCATGATGAATATGAATCTTGAAACTCAGCCATCAGCCCATTATTAGAAAGACTTGTTCTAGCACCAAATTTCCTTTCCAGCCCCAAATCTCTTTCTTTACTACCTAAAATCTTCCCAGTTTCAGGCCCTCCTTCTAAAACTAATCCTCCTTCTTGACCCTCTATCCCAGTTAATAAAGGAACTTGATCCCACTGTTCCTTGTTTTCCCACTTGAATCCCTAATTGCCTTCCCTTCTACTGTAACCACTCCCTTAATGGATTTGCTCAGGTCTCCCTTGCACCACATAAAATAAAATACATTACATAAAGCCTCCTCTTAGGCCTGCTACTTCCCAAACAACCACACAAGTTTGTGCCTTTCTTTTCTCCATCAAGCTGTTTTATTAGACTTGTATAAACGATCTATGTTTGACATTAATTTTTACAGGCTGCAAAGGTGCTATTCACATACTGCTTTATGGATTTGAAATAAACCTAGTAGTTGACAAAATTCCCATAGTAGGTAATGGTTAAGTTTTCAGAGGATCTAGTTTATAAACAAAATTTGATGGTGTCGAACGGGTGACTACACATCTCTAGTCTAATCTCTTTGCATTTATGAATAATATTTCAGGAAGATTTTAAATAACACGTAATTCTCCTTCCCAAATTCAGCCAAGCAAAATGGAAATGGAGTAATATACTATTGAAATATGTTGTTATCTATTAATTTTTTGATGAGTGGAACATATTAATTTAGTATAATTTTAAAGGAAAATCCCAATTACTACAGACGTATGGTGAGCATTGCTCAATACACATGTGGCAGAATGGAGTATATGATGCCCTTCACACACTTATTTTCCTTCCGCTTCTCCCCTTGAGAGATGGGAGTCTTTGTTAGGACACAGTAAAAAGACAGAGACTATTACCATGAAAGCATCAAACTTTTCTAAGAAAGTATTTAATAGTATTTTTTAAAATAAAAGTTTGTTTTGGGGCTATGTTACTCTGAAAATTTAAAACCGGTCAACTTATTCCAAGGAATATTGTGAAAGTCTCCTGTCCCTTCCTCAAGAGGTGGGAAATGAAAACGAAAGCAGATGAGTTAGAAAAGACCTGGAGAAATATGAGGATGAAACCCACTCTCCAAAAACAAATGTCCAAGAAAACAGATTTTTGAAAAAAAATGAATGGGGTAACGAGAATTATTCATAATTAAAAATAATTATTCATTATGCAGAAAGTCTAACAATTCTCTTGGAAGAAGAAGTGCCCTGACACTTTCAAAATGATTCTCTCTCTGATGATTTTTTTTTTAGGGTCACTCCCGCAGCATATGTAAGTTCCCAGTCTAGGTGTAGAATCAGAGCTGTAGCCACTGGCCTCAGCTACGCCAGATCCCAGACCTACTGAGCAAGGCCAGGGATTGAACCCACATCCTCATGGATACTAGTCAGGTTCATTACTGCTGAGCGACAAAGGGAACTCCCTCTCTGATAATTTAATTCTTGTAACATATTTGTATTTATGTACATTAAAATGTAGTGAATGCAATGTTTAACAATTTCATATTATAATAGATTTTTATGACATGCAGTAATAGTCTAAAATTTCTTAAATTCTGAGTATCATATCTAATCAAATTTGATTAAATCAGGAGTTCCCACTGTGGCTCAGCGGGTTAAGAATCTGATTAGTATTCATGAGGATGTTGGTTTGATTCCTGGCCTCGCTCAGTGAGTTAAAGATCCACTGAGGTTGCAGATGCTTCTTCGATCTGGCATTGCTGTGGCTGTGCTGTAGGCCAGCAGCCACAGCTCCAAGTTGACCCCTAGACTGTGAACTTCCTTATGCCCCAGGTGCAGCCCTAAAAGGAAAAAGCAAAAATGATTAAATCAGTTTTCCTCAATGGAAGGGAGTATTACTTAAACCTTTGTGATTTGTGACCTGTGATTGCTCTCTGTTAAATGTGATTCAAGGTCAGGTCTAACTGAAAGCAGTGGATCACAGCAAAAATTCATTAGCTATAGTTACACAGTTAAGATCCCATGAATGTCTGTACCTCCGAACCAGAACTGTGGGGGAAATTCATCTCTCTGATGTTGCCAAATAATTTTTTTCCTCCATCGGTGAGATCATAGAGACCCTCAAGGATATAAAAGTTTACTAAGACATCTATGAAAATACACTGTTACTGTCCTAAAGTGCAAATACAGATTGCCTAAAAAAAGGAAAAGTACCGTGTATTTCTTGCCAGCAAATGAAACCACTGATATGGCTTAACTTCAAGAACTATGTAGCTTATGAGGAAAGTAGCCAACAAGAAGAATTTGTTATGTAAGGTCATGAAATTTCTCAACTGGAAAAGATTTTGGAACTAATTCAGCTAGTCCCTTGTTTCAGAATTAAGGTGACCAAAGACCAGAACATCTCAATTAAGCAAGACTGCACAGCTTGTTAGAGGCAGAGCCAGGGTAAATGCTACAGACACCTGGCTTCAGTCTAGTCCACTTTACCAATAATTAGTTGCTAAGACAACTTTTTACTGAGAGGCCTTAAGGTATGGAAAGTCAACTATAAGAAGCATATGTTTCCTTAGATCATGCATTCTCAACAGGGCTCTGTCATCCCCAAAGAGGTGAACCTTGGTTCCTGGGGATCAAAAAAAAAATCTTAGACATCGGATGTTGCAATGATTTGTGGCCTAGGGCCACAGTATATAATCAGATATGCAGTTTGTGATGTCTAAGTTTCAAGTTGAAGGAGGTGAGTTGAGTGGGGGAAGGGAGGATTAGGAAAAAGGATGTCTAGAAGATTCCTTAGGGGGTAATTTTTCAAAACATGAGAAACACTGTGTGCCCTGAACCAAAGTTCACGGTCAGGATTTTAGGGAAGTTGCCCAAACAATGATCGAATACAAATGCTGGAGGCTCAGTTTATTTTTAGAATTAAACCAGTAAATTGAGATCCAGAAGCTTGCTTTGCTCTTTTCATCCAGTATTAATCCCTTGAGAAGCATACAGACCTTCTCTTTATGGAGCCATACTCAGGTCTTCATCATTGTATAATAGAGGACAAGCAAGAAGAGTTTACATGGTATGCTCAGTGCTATGAAAAAGGTGGTAAAAATGCCTTCATGTAAAGAAAATACTCAGAGAGTTCTCTCGATCTGAGTTGCACTTCTGTCATTTATTAATACTTATCTGAAAATTTTTCTATTGAGATTCCCTAAGTCTCAATTTCCTCACCTTTAAATTTGAGATTACCCATCTTACATGATTTGGGGAGAAATTAGGGAAGTAACACATAGAAAGCAATATACCTGGAACATGGTGTAGACCAAATAAGTCATAATTTGTATCATTATTACTATTACCTGTTAATTCTTCAGAAGCTGTGAAACCTAGACTGATTCTTCATTAATTTATTCTGCAGGCAATTTGTTCTTGGACACTTTCTCATCCCCCTTAAAACAAATAAAAACTCTCCCCTGGAGTTCCTGCTATGGCACAGTGGGTTAAGAACCTGACTACAGCAATTCAGCTCTCTGCAGAGGGAGTGCAGATTCAATCCCCAGGGCCAGCATCATGGGTAAAGGATCCAGTGTTGCCACAGCTGCAGCATAGTATGCAGCTGTGGCTGGAATTCAGTCCCTGGCCCTGAAACTTCCATATGCCGTGGGTGTGGCCATTAAAAAAGAAAAACATCTCCACTTTTGTCTTTACCTCCACCTCATTTCATTCTCTTCCACTCTTTGAGGCTCCTTAACCCCTGCCTTTGACTCTCTGGTGATCAATTTGCACCTAAGTTCTGCCTGCACAGGGATGCCTGAGCCAATGGAACTGTTGAGATTCAGCACAGGCATCACTCTTACCTTATTTCTGCCCCCTCATCCCCAAGATGCTAGAGTAAGATAGCTCACTGATACGTGTCTCTCCATAAAGGCTTTAACTTTCCGAAGGCAGAGGTTCACTTATTCAACAAGTATGTACTCTGTTCCAAGCACTGATCTAAGTGAAACCACCCCAGGCATTGTTCTCCAGTGGTGAAGAAAACAAACCAAAGACCTGCCCTTATGGAATCTGTATCCTCATAGGATAGAAGGACAAGTGAACCGTAGAGCTTGTCAATGGTAAATATTTAGGAGGAAAATAAAGTAATAAAGGGGAATAATAGGTATACAAGGAGTGTGATTTTAGAAAAATGATCACCTGATGTCTCACACACACACAGACATTTAAGAATAAGATCTGGAAGAAATGATGAAATAGGCCATATTTAGATGAATAATCTTATATCTTGAAAGCTGAGAGGTATATTTCCATGGCTATAACGGCCAGATTGCGGACATACATAGTTTTTAGGATGTTGGCTTTTGCTCTGATGGAAATAGAATCATATCTTATGCTTCCTAATACCCAGGTACTATGCCCGATGCCTGAAATGTATTAGGCATTGAATAAATGATTGATGAATAAACCAATTCAGTTAATAGCACATGTACAACCAATTAAATGACACGCAAAGGCTAGCCTTATGATGTCCTATTTAGACAGGTACACATTGAATATGTATTATAGTCTATTCAGATAAACACAGTACCCATTATAGACAATATCATTTGAAGAAATCATAACAAAATATATGGTTTTATACTGGTCACTTGTGTGTTAATAGACAGTAATTATAAAAATTGGGGAGAGGACTAGGCCGAATGAGTTGTTAGGTAAAGCCTCAGGCAATTGAACAGCAGCTAGAATTCTTAGATTTAGCTAATACATACATACATACATACATACATACATACATAAACAAACTCCAGATGCCCAGTTAAGTTTGTATTTCAGATACATAAGTACTTTTTTAGTATAAGTATGCCCATCAATATGTAACTGGGTGTTCAGTATTTATCTGTCAAGCCTATCTCCAATAGATAGGAGTTAAATGGAACCTCTGTGTCAAAACTGAATTTTCAATTGAGGCTGCTGTGAAGTCTCACTTAGCTGTCTGGCTGATATAATTCATGGAATGTGAGTCAAAATAATCAAAGCTCTACCTACACTTATTTTGATCCCACCATTTTATATTTATATTGTTATATATATTGTATAATGTACATATCAGTACAATAGTGCAAAATGTGTGTAATTTACATGCAATTTATATAAATAATTTTGGAACTGAGTAGTCAAACTTTCATTCCTGTTAATGAACAGAAATCAAAAAAGCTGGAGTCTATTGTTCTATTCAAAAGATAACTGGCATTGAGACGACATCTATTTCTTTTCCCTTGGGGGGAAGAAAAAAAATCCTCAAATCGAGAAAAACCCTTATTTACTTGGTCAAATTGTCACTAAGCTATTTCATGTGGAGAATTTTTGAAACTGACCAGATGTGCTGAGATACACTTTCTTGTCACAAAATAGCTGATAATCCGCTAGGATAAATCACTGTGGAGTAATGACTTTTCAAACAATTCATTTGTTGCCTTCTTCATCTTACTCGGAAAAATAAAGTTTATTCGGACTTGACCCTTCCACTTTCACCTGGTCAATCAGACTTGGTTGTTTTGTTCAAACAGTTGCCTGTCGGTATTCAAATTTGAAAAGCTGAAAAGGTGGAAAGAAAGCAAGAAGCCACAAACCACTCCCACTGTGCAGAGTGACAGCATTGTGATACCATAGAATCTAGAGACAGATGGTGGCTTAGAGCCGACATCAATCTTCAATGAGAGTAAATTTAGGATAATGCCCCTCTTTGGTAATGGACATGTCTTTGCAAAGTTATTGCTGACAGCAGCCTCTAACGTGCTGATTTGCTAAGACAAGGTTTTTATTGCATCTAATCCTGTTGTAAGGCATGAAAAAAAATAGTAGGGTACATGTTTTTCATGTATCGTTTTTACAAGAATTGCTTGCATTAGAGAGTGGCTAAATTGTTTTCCATATTTTATGGCACATTTTTAATGTTCCACCGCACACAACATTGATCACTCAGTCCATTAGCTTATTATGATCTCCTGAAAGGAGACACTTCCTTTGGGAAAAGCCATTATTTGAAATGAGATGAGGGCTCTGGCTACATAGGACAAAATGAGATGGGATTTATTGAGCAGCTGCTTAATTTCATCAAGGGAAATAGCCAGAAAAAAACATATAACTATAAATATATATATTTTTTCAAAATGTCTGACCTATCCAAATAGGCTTTGTTTTGAGTATCTGCCAAGTGTCTTCTGTATTGCACCCTTCCCAACAGCTCAAAGTATCCCCAGTCAGGACAGAAATGGCTCTTATGATACAAAACTTTTTGATAGTTGTATACATTAGGAAATAATCATGGCCTTATCAGGGTTGTAATAGGAAAATAGAGGGTCTTTAATGTGGGGACTTGTTAACACAGTTTGTAGAAGAGTTGCAGAGACACACAGGGACTGTGGACCATCCCAGAGATTAGCAACAGTAGAAAGTTCCACTGCCAGCAGGTCATATTTCCAGACTGGGGCCAGACCCATCTTGCTGCTGTCTTTGCGAGCTGGGACATAAAAGGAAGAGTTTCCCAATGAGCCTGGAGGCACTGCGGTGAGATAGCCCCTGCAAGAGACACCACTGAAGGGAAATGAGAAAGTACTTGGATCTCCAGTCTTCCTACCCACCTGTTTCCGACAGTTCCTCCCTTTGGCAAGGAATGCTGTTCCTAGTGATTCAGAATCAAGAGGAAGGACAGGTGATGAAGCTGGGAGCCAAGAGATAAACAGAGAATTTAAACACATTAAAATAGCTTCTTTTCTTCCACACTTCTTTTAATATGCTCCTGAGTATTGTAAACTCTTTTCTACACGTAAAATACAACTTCTCTTAAGCAGTAAACTTTGAGATCACTACCAGTAGAGGTAATGGTCAAGGCGGAGGTTGAGTAGCATAAAGGAAGTTTCCTCAGAACGTGAGATAGCTTTTCAGGCTCTCAATGTATTTGTGCTTTAAAAAATGTGGGAAAAGGCTGAGTGCCCCATGACACTGTGCACCCACTGTGCATCACAGGTGATGCGAGGTGCTCCTCCGTGTGTCCCCTTCACCCGCAGAGGGGAAAGTGGAAATTTGTGTCTCTGTAAGAATGTACGTGGTAATATCCTTATCGCTGGCATTCCCAATGTCCCTGTAGGGTATCCTTTGTATCTGCTGTTGAAATAGGTCCACAACACCGAGTTCTGCTTTGACAAGAAGCACAAACTCTAATTATATGAAGCCTCTCATCTAGAAACTTAGCAACACATGAGTTACTGTACTGGATCAGGACCTGGGTCCAGTCAGCTATTTTGTCTCTGACAAGAACACAGACGATTCAAGGATTGTCATGTTTGTTCTCAAATAAAATTCCTTCCTTTTTTTTTTTTTTGCTTTTTAGGACCACACCCATGGCATATGGAGGTTCCCAGGCTAGGGTTTAATCGAAGCTGCTGGCCTATGCCACCTTCACAGCGAAGTAGGATCCAAGTCTCATCTGCGACCTACAGCACAGCTCTTAGGAACGCCAGATCCCCAAACTACTGAGAGAGGCCAAGGATCGAACCTGCATCCTCATGGATCCTAGTTGGGTTCATTAACCACTGAGCTACAAAGGGAACTCCTCAAATAAAATTCTTAAATACTTTTAAGGTTGTACTCCAACTAATAACAGCTAGTACTTATTGAGTACTTACTAGATAGCAGGCACTGCTATAAACATTCTGCTTTTCTTAATTAATTTAGTCCTTCCTCTAAACCTGTAATTGGTCTTATTATTATCTTCATTTTACAAATAGGAAATAGAGGCAGAGAGCATTTATACCGCTTGTCTAAATGCATCAAGCTAGTGATTGGTGGAGGTGGATTTGAACCTTGTGTCTTAAGCATCCTAATACAAGACTTTACAGTATCCCATAATGAAGCTTTATGGATTCATGACTCATAATTTGTACAGGAAATGTCCTAATCAATAGTTGTGATTATTTCTCTTGGGAAGAGGCAAAATTACAGCCATACTGAATAGGTACATGTTGAAATATTGAATAGATTTGGATCTTTAATATGCTTTTTTGAGTAAAGAATTCACTATACCTTTCTACTGGTCTGTAGAATATGACCATAAGTATTTTTTTCCATCCAGCATTAACTAAGTAAAATCTTATTTAAGCAATATAAAAGGGGAAATAATAATAATTTGTTTCTTCAAAGATAAAACCCTAGGGGAAGGGACTGGCAAAGATCTGTTCTGAGGTAGGGCCTGGGAGCTGTGATGACCCTCAACCCTGGTTAAGTTACAGAACCACAGAAGTGTCCATCTTGTTTTCCCAGATTACATTTGAGGCCTGATTCAGTGTCTTTGTCTTCTCTTATTAAGCAAGCAATTAGTGGTAAGGGCCCAGCACTAGACAAATTAGAGAATAAGAGAGAGCACAAACAGAATCTAATGCCAGCAACCTCCATCATGAAGAAGGCTGGGGCAATGACCTTATCCTGTCTCAGGGCCAGGAATGGAAAATATAAGAATGTTTTTATCTTTTTATTCATCTCCTTCTTTGTCCACTGCAACCAACATGTTAGTTACTTATCTTTTATAAATAAAACTTCATAAACAGGTTTGGATGGTTCTTAGTTCTTATCCTAATTCCTCTAGCTAACTTAGAAATTCATTGTAATACTCTCCTTTTAATTTACTTGTCTGTGCAAATTTTTCTATCTCCGGAAAATATGTGTTTTTCTACTGTTCACTGCAGATGGAGGCCTTGATATTTGCCTAAATCTGCTATGACCAAGAGTCATACTTGTAGTCTTTTTCTCTACTCATTTTATTAATTTTTGTGATTTTTTAATAGATGTTATCACAGATGCTACAGATTTACTAGACTGAACTAATATACTTAATGCATTTAACCTTTAATCCAGAGAACTGTTAAATTTTGTTTTTTGATAATCAGCCCATTTGCTCCAATGTGACTGATATTGTCACACTAAAGGGATCACACAGCCACATTTGTCTGCAACCCATCCCTGTTTGATCCTGCTTAGGGTTCTCCAGATGAGCAGCCATGGTGATAGAAATCAGGCTTCTTTTATTCAGTTGACAAACTGACATTTTCCTGGCCAGGCCCCCGGGCTCTGACTGCTTGCCATGTCCCTGTTCCCTCTGAGGCAGAGCCTAACACTACTACTTCCTTGAGCAGCTTTCACCAGGCTTTGCCCTTGGGCAGCTGTCCCCCTGTTCACATTCAGGGTGGATTGACTTCTCAGAGGTGGCCTAGCTGTGGAACTTGTTTAACAGAGGAATCCTTTATTGGCGAGGGAAGAGCTGACCCGATCCAGCGTTGATCTTCTGGGTGGAATATCTGAATGTGAAACACAGGGATGGAAGGACTGATAATAGAGTAACCTCAAAATGAGACCAGGGAGAAAGTAGTAAGCATAATACTTGAGAAAACAAAAACAACTAGAGCGTGAACACGGGAAGTGGAGATGAAGTTAGGAGCAGAGTGGACAGGGCCATGAACCAGAGATGCTGGCTCATGAGAATGTCTCCTTGACAAGTGTTGGGACCTGGATGCTGGAGTATCTGGACTCATGTTGGCTCCCCCAAAACCTATTTTTCTCCAAATAAGTCCATTTTCTGTGCCTCCTTACTTCAGGGTGTTTCTTAAAATAAACCTATGTCACCATGGTAACAAAGACCCTATGTGGGTGCTGCTCTTGGTTTTGAAAAAGGCCACACAGGCATTATAATCTCTGTTGCAGGGGACCGGTGCACACTCGTCACCTTTTTGACAATTTAAAGCAAACTTTTCTTGCTTTTACCCGACCCTTCTTAAAATATGCATTTATATACCAAAAGTCAAATCCTTTGGTGCTGAGAAGTCTACCTGTAAAAATAATGAACACTCATTAATCATAGAGAAATGCATCTCTAAGATGCTAAAAATGTAGCTTTTTCTTCTATTGTATAATCTGTTGTTCTTCTCTGACCTTTTGCATTTCTGTTGCAAATGTTTGTTGGGGTGTCAGAATGAATGTCAGTGACTGCTTTATGTTCTTTAGAGGACAAAGATGTTTTCTTCAACCCTGTTAGGGTCCCTGCTTCGGCCTGAAAAGTAAACTAGCAAAGACACATTAACAGGAGAAAAGTGTTCAAATTTATTTCATGTAAAGTTTTATGTGACATGGGAGCCTGCATATGGAGGTTCCCAGGCTAGGGGCTGAACCTGAGCTGCAGCCACAAGCCTACACCACAGCCACAGCCACAGCCACGCAGGATCTGAACCATGTCTGTGACCTACACCACAGCTCACAGCAACACCAGATCCTTAACCAACTGAGCGAGGCCATGGATCGAACCCGTGTCCCCACAGATACTAGTCAGTTTCCGCTAACTACTGAGCCATAACGGGAACTCCAGGCCTGGGTGTTTTTATGCTGAGTGTGAGGAAGACTGGACCATCATTGTGGAGAATTAAAGTCGGGGAGACATAGCAAGACCTGCCTATTAGGACTTTGTCTTTGGAGATGAGAACACTCTTTTCTTCTGGGCATGGGGAGGGCACTTCTCACATGGAAACTTTAACCTGCCTGTTTTTTATTGTTGTATTTGTTTTTTTGTCACTCTGCTTACTTTTCTTAAGATCATGTGGGTTGTGGGGGGTTTTTTAAGCAGCGTGTGTGTGTGTGTGTGTGTGTTGAAAATATTTCCAGTAGTAGAGATTTTGTAGCTTTCTAACCTTTTTATTTTTCTGTCTTCTTAGAAGCCAGAAATTCTTCGGTCTACTAAATTTGAGACACTACCTAATTATTTGCATCTGGGAATGTCTATGGGAAAAAAAACATGCTCAGATATTAGCAAATGAATTCTTTTTCCTTATCCTTTTGATATTTTTATCTGAATTTTCAGTGGACACGTAATCCAAAGAGCAGGCTTTGTTTTCAATACAGTTATTTTCAGAATTTACTTTTATCTGAAATTTTATTTGCCTTATGTCATACAGTGTTTTTTTTGTTTTGTCTTTTTTTTTTTTTTTTTTTTTTTTTTTTTTTTTTTTTTTTTTTTTTTTTTTTTTTTTTTTTTTTTTTTTTTTTTTTTTTTTTTTTTTTTTTTTTTTTTTTTTTTTTTGGCTCTTAGGGCCACACTCAAGCAACATATGGAGGTTCCCAGGCTAGGGGTCCATTCGGAGCTGTGACCTCCAGCCAATGCCACAGACACAGCAATGCGGGATCAAAGCCACATCTGTGACCTATACCACAGACCACAGCTCATAGCAATGCCAGATTCTTAACCCACTGAGCGAGACCAGGGATCAAACCTACATCCTCATGGATGCTGGTCAGATTTGTTAACTTTAGTTCCCATGACGGGAACTCCATATAGATATGTTATTAGTTTATTTCAAATGACTGATATGAGGATTCTGTTTCTTACAGCATGGTAGAATGAGCTATAGTACCAGCAATATTTTAACATGAATATTTAAAACATTAAAACATTTTAAATAAAATAGTTTATTTTTTCTCTTTATTATTAAAAAATAATGTTGATTCCTTATGGGGAAGAATGATAAACATGAAAATTTAAAAAGTATCTTACTTTTGGAATTTTGATGTATATGTTTTAATCATTTATTTTGCTTTAAGCACATATTTATTTACAGAAATGTTATCATACTCTGTATGTTGTTCTTTAATTTGCTTTTGTCATTTAACACTAGATAATGAACATCTTTTTATGTTAAAGAAGATAGCAAAAAAAATCACACAAATGAATCAATATTTTTTTCATAAATAGTGAAATAGAGAATCTGAGCTGTATTTATTTTACCATAATCAAAAATTAAGCAGATATTTTAAATATGTGCTGAAATTATAGTAAAATTTAGATTTATACAGAAAGATCATCAAATTGATAGTGTAGGTGAAGAGAGTTGAAAAATGCAGTTTACGTGTCATTGTACAGATTGAACAACACCTCAGTGTACAGATTGAACTGTCACATAAATTTACTGGTAGTATCTAATATAGTGCATCCTTTTTTTGTGTGAAACCCGCACATTCTCTATCGTTTTTCCTCCGTTCGTTGAGCAGTTGTTTGTTGAGGACCTGGTATCTGCCAGGCTCTTTCACAGCCTCAGGGTCCAGTAGTGAACCCAATAATGCAGTCTTTCCTTTCAGGAACTCATAAACTAGTTAAAAAGGGCAGAATTTAAATATACCATTACACATCTAAGAGTAGTTGCTTTTTTTACCCTTCACACTCTCTCGCTCTTCAGATCTGGTGCAAATTAAGATTCTTACTGTCCTGAAGTGGTACCACTTGCTACACTGTAGAATCCACAGCTCAGCCTCCCTTTCCTATCCCTCCGTCAGCTGTGTGGCTGAGTCTGAGAACTCCAGAAGCCACAGGGAGGGGTATAAAGCAGCTCCAAAGCCAATAGTTTTCTCTATTGCTTGGAGGGACACCCTCGATTTATGTGTCAGTGTGTCTGTATGCTTGGATGTTTAAAATTGGGAATGTAAATAGCCATGCATATTTAAAACCTTTTTGTACAACTTTTTCTACTTTTCTCCCATTTACTTACACATGTTGGGGGACATAAGAATGAAATCCTTCAGGAATCTTGAGGACTTCTGGTGCATTGTGGCCAAAGATTCAGCTAATGTAATTATGCATCTTGCTTATATGAATATATTCCCAATATATAACTGTGTGTTCAGATGTATCTCTGTATGTGTAGTTTATAACCCTCTTGCTTATGCCCTGTTATATCTGAGAAGACCTTGGAACAGTCTCTCTTGGCTTCACTTTGGAGTCAGCTGGGTAGTTTTTAAAAAGTGTGATTCCTCGGTTCCATCTTCAGAGGACTTGGTTTGAGTGGTTGAAAGTGGTCTGTGGCTGGGAAATTAAAAACTACCTAGGTAACTGTATTGTGTCTACAAGTCAGGAAGCACTGGCCTAAAACAAAATGTAATGGTTTAAAAAATAGAAAGAAAAATGAGCTTTCTCTTCCTTATAAAGGTGCTATAAAAATAAGCATTACATTTGGAACTTAAACTCTACAAATTAACAGATTAATGACTGTTTTCTCTTGCTTTTCCTTACTCCCCCAATACAACAGTCTAAGACATAGATGCCCCAAGACTTTTTTTTTTTTTCTCTTAGGGCCACATCTACAACATGTGGAAGACTAGGGGTCTAATTGGAGCTATTGCTGCCAGCCTGCACCACAGCCACAGAAACACCAGATCCAAACCGTGTCTGCGACATACACCGCAGTTCACAGCAACACTGGATCCTTAACCCACTGAGTGGGGCCAGGAATTGAACCCACATCCTCATGGATACTAGTTGGGTTCATTACTGCTGAGCCACAGCAGAAACTCCCCAAGACTCTTTCTGATTTCTGCCCTTCTGCTCACCAGTTTTTGCTTATCATGTGCATCCCTACTTCTTGTGTCTGTGTGGGGAATTTCAGATGCCGCTGAGAAACTCTTTCCTGCTGACAGCTCTCTATCACAGGAGGAACAGAAGTAATCACCACTCAGATAGCAATTCTATTACCACATACACTGCTTCTCACTGAATTTATATTCTTAGAACTATGCTTCTCACAGTGAATATGTATAAATCTTACTTCAGAATATAGATGAAGTTACACTTAGAGCATGTATTTAAATCATGTGGAGCGACATGACTTCAGGTGAGGAAATAAACATTTTTCATTTACCCTGCGGTATTTTTACACAAAATTTGAAAAATATAAAGTTGTTAGACTTCAAATAATACATTTGATTTCTCTTCTCTGATAAAGGTTTCCTTGAGGTGGGGATGAGAGTTTTAAAGTGAACCTGGGAGATGTAATTTCAGTTTCCATCTGAGCATACCCTAACTTAATCATTAAATTAAAATGTGAGTTACTGTGAATGTTAGACATAGATAATAATTTCATGTTCCAATTAGATTTTACTTTAAAATGCTCACCACATTTAAATTGGACATTGATACTTAAATATTTAAATTTTCAAACGGTCTATATTCTGCAACTTATAGCATAATCATCAAGTTCAGTTTATAATGAGATTTGTCCATCTTTCAACTTCTTAAACAAGAGTTTTCCGAGTGACTGTTATATGCTAGATAACACTTAGCGTGATATACTGAATTTATATTGGATTCCCTTTTGGAGGTATGCAAGTAATTAGCTAATAAATACAAAATTATAAATCAAGTTAACTACAATGAAGGATATGGAAAATGTCCTCTAATGAAAAATAAAGGATGAAGAATAAGAGATTTTTAGAGTCTTGCAAATTAAAAATCCCAGGATGAGTGGAGTATAGGAACACCATTCTTCGTACTGGAAACAGTATATGCTAAAAGTACTAGACGTGAGAGAACTTGGAGTGTTCAGGTTCATGTAGCTGGAGTTTATTGACCTGCCAGTGAGTGAGATATAAGATGATGTTGAAAGGTCAGTATGACCTTAGAGAAGAGAGTAGATTTATATTTTATTTAAATGGGATAGGAGGCCCTTAAAATTTTTAAGCATGATTCAATTCATATTTTAAAAACATCATTATGTCTGCCTGGAAAAAGATTATATTTAAGGCAAGCGTAAAATAAGAAAGATGAAAAATAATAGGTTGTGGCAGGCATCTCTGTGACAGATGATGGTGGCCTCAATTGTGAAGGGGCAGAGCAGATTGATTTGGATTCAAGACAATAGCTGTTGGAGGAGTTCCCATTGTGACTTAGTGGTTAAGAACCCAACATAGTGTTCTTGAGGATGCAGGTTCCATTCTTGGCCTCACCCAGTGGGCTCAGGATCCAGTGTTGCCATGAGCTGTGGCGTAGGTCACAGATGCAGTTCAGATCCCACATTGCTGTGGATATGACATAGGCCAGCAGCTACAGCTCTGATTTCACCCCAACCCCAGGGAACTTCCATATGCATTAGGTGCAGCCCTAAAAAGCAAAAAAATAATTGTTGGAGGTAGGGCCAGCATGTCACAGGAATGGACTGGATGATGAGGCTTGGAAGAGGCTGACACCTAGGTTTTGGGGTTGAGGAACTGGGTAGGTGCTGCAAGAATTACTGAGATGGGAGAGACAGGTACAAAACAAGTTTTACTCATCTCATTGTTACTATTTTAGTGGGACTTGTGGAACCTGAGTTGCATTTTGTGTACATTAAGTCTGAGATTCCTATAAAGTGATTATACTTAGATGTCATGGGGTGGTGGTATGGAACTCCATGTGCAGAGGAGCAGCAGAACTACTCTAGACGCAGTCAGTGTCAGCATATGGATTTGTTTAGTACCTTTTTATTACTTATTAAAATGTACACAGAAGTAGAGACTAGAACAATGAACCCCCATGTGCCCTTCATCTAGCATCAAACAAACATCAGCAACTCCTGAGCAGTCTTGTTTCAACTCCATCCATCCATTCCCTGTTTCCCTCCTTTATCACCACCACTGACACTACAGGATTATTTTGAAGCAAATCCTAGGTGCCATAAAATTTCCATCATTAGTTCTTCAGTATGGATTTCAAAAACTGAGGACTCCTTTTGTTTCTTCTTTAGGGCCACAGGTGCAGCATATGGAAATTACCAGGCCGGAGGTCAAATCAGAGCGGTTGGCCTACGCCACAGGCACAGCAATGCCAGATCCGAGGCATATCTGTGACCTACATCACAGCTCATGGCAACACTTAACCCACTGAGCGGAACTAGGGATCAAACTCTCATCTTCACAGATACTTAGCTGGGTTTGTTTCCACTGAACCACAAACGGAATTCCAATGGAGGACTCTTTATAAAAGTATAATCACAATATCATAATCACAACTAAAATAACAGTAATTTCTTTATACTTTCATGCAGTGTTCCAATTTCCTTGACTACAAATTATTTGTCACAGATGGTCTTTTAATCAAGATCTGAATAAAGTTTATACGTTACAGTTCGTTGATTTTTCTTTTATATTCTTTCTCTTTTCACTCCCTCTTTTTTTTTCCACTTGCAATTTGTTTGTTGATAAATTAAATTTATACTTGTATAGAGATTCTCACAATCTGCACTTTCACCATAGTGTCATTTCCCCCATTATTCTCTCTTTTGCCTTATTTCTTGACTTTGTTTTTTTTTTTTTTTTGGCTTTTTTAGGGCCACACGCGCGGCATATGGAGGTTCCAGGCTAGAAGTCTAATTGGAGTTGTAGTCGCCAGCCTATGCCACAGCCACAGCAATGCGGGATCTGAGCTGCGTCTGCGACCTACCCCACAGCTCAGGGCAACGCCGGATCCTTAACCAACTGAGTGAGGCCAGGGATCGAACCCGCAACTTCATGGTTACTAGTCGGGTTTATTAACCACTGAGCCACCATGGGAACTCCCGCTTATTTCTTGAAAATTAGTAGTTATACCTATAGTTTTTTACCTGACTCATATTTGATTTTTTTGTCAAGACTATTTCATAGATAATGACATATACTTTCATCACAAGGCACACGGTATCTTGTTGTCCTGCTTTTTCTGATGTGAGCAGCCACTGATGAGCATTGCCTAGATCCATTATTTCATTTAATGTTGCAAAAACATCTTCAGTTTTGTTTCTAGGTAATTTGGACACATTTCCTACCTTATACCTGAAATCAATCAATTCTCTTAGGAACTCCAGTTCCTTTTAGTTGAAAATGATATTTATTTCGAGAACACTCGTTATTGGTTTGCTCATTTTGGATACAGCTAGGAGATACATCACACGTTCATACTGATAGGTTTTGTTTAAATTCAGAATTACCCAGCTTTTACTTCACTGCTTCCATCTGATATAGTGGTGGTTTATAATGTCATCAGAAAAGTTAACTACTTAGTGAGAGCATGGAGAGGGTCCAATGAAGATAGATATTTAGGAATAGAAAAGAGGAAAAAGACCTGACAAAGCAGGCAGGGAGGAGCAAGTAGGTGTGGTGCCCTGAAAACAAAGAAGAAATAGTATTATAAGAAGGAGAAGAAAACTGCATTGGATGGTCCTGAGAAGTTAAATAACACCGTGTGAAAATGTGTGAATTTATATTTGGCAAAAAGCAAGCAATTATTGCAGTATAATGACAGGAGTAGAACCCAGTCAGAGTGTGTCGGTAAGTAGCTGAGAGATGAGAAAATGTATACAGTGTGAAGAGGGATATGTCCTAATTCTGAAAGATGGAAATCAAGTGGCTATTTTGTAATCTCTTTGCCTCAGGAAGGATTAACTGATAAAAACCTAGGCCTCAGTTAGGGCAAGTTCTTTCTTAAGGAAATCTGAGAGACGGAGGCCATCCATGTGTGCCAAACATAAATTACTGGGAAATAAATGGATTTCTATACAGTTTCCTTTTATATCCTGATTCTGTAGTGTACTAAGTGATTCACTATATGAGAATGTATTTACACACAATTCTTTTGACAAGCCTGTCATAAACCAAGAGAATTTCCATCTTTACTGAGTGGTAAAGGTCTATAGAAATGGTAAATCACTAATGTCTTATCACAGGTCACATCACTCACATTCAGTTTATTTACATTAGCCCTCGATTCCTCTTTGTCTCCGATGAGTATTTCATTGTTCAGATTGTGGGAAGATTCAGAGGTTAAAGAGAAAAAATGTCCAAACTTTCTGTCATTTCCATGTGTTTTAATAGATTCACCTAAAGTGATTGCCTAAACTATACATTCTCAGGCTCACTGGCTTGGCCAGATGGTGCGTTCCTTTCCTTTACAGCCCGTTAGTTTATTTTAGCAAACCCTTGAGATTCCTTTAACATCCCATAAATGGAGTGGATGGAGGCCAGGTTCTTTTTAGGTTAATGATTCTGAGATCAGTATTTTTGAAACCTAAGCACTGTTTCAGCAAAGGAAAAAAAAATCAACAGATGGGAGAGAGGTCACTATCAGTGATTATGATGGCAGTAAAACAGCTTACAAAAAGGAAAAGAACTGACCATGTGCCTTGGTCCTTCCCCATAGTTAAGTGGTAACAGACACAAAAGCAAATGAGGCTTCCTTGGTGCTTCAGAGAGTCTTGAGGAGTAAAGTTAAATGGTAAAATGACAAAAATTATTGTCATGTTTTTCAGTTTGGCAGCATTTTTCTTCTTACTAACAGTTATTTTTCCAGGATTACAGGGACTGCCTTTGAAATGAAGAGGGTCATGTTGTTGATTAACTTTTATTTTATAACATGCAGTCAGTAGCAAATGATTTTAATAATTTTTTTGAAGAACCACAATCTTTGGAATCATCAGAAGGCTCCATTTAAGTGGACCCAGTGTGACTACTCAAATTCAGCACATTATTTCGCCGGAGGGAAAATGCTTTTTTAATAACTATGTTTAAAAACCGCTAATCTAAAAAGAGTACCTACAAAGACATAGGTGTTCTCTTACAAAGAAATTCCGGAAAGGGAATGAGGGTGTGTTTTAAAGAAAGGAAAATATGAAGGATGAATCGTGTACTCTGAACCTCATTTCTTTTATTTGCACAGGTGTAGGGACAATAAGGTCCCACTTTAGCTTCCGGTTTGCTCTCTTTCTCTTATGCTGATTATTGTTATCACCAGAAACCGTCATCTTTCCAGCAACATGTAGAACAAAGTTCAAATTAAAAGACCCTAGGCAGAAATGTGGTGAAGTGTGGGTAAAAGAGGTGGAATTGAGTATGGCTAAGGATCACTAATAGCTATAATTTGGGGGGACAAAGTCTCTTTCTTTAGAGTTTTATATTTATTTTTAAACTTAATATCTAAGCACCTAAATTATCAGTATTTGCTAAATTCACATATAATGGTCTGAGAGAAATATTGGACAGAAGAGACCAGTTTACATGTCATAAAGAATGGCCTTCAAAAATTGCACCACATAATTATAAATGCCTCTCTTATTGGATAAAATCTTAAGGCATGTGTCCACTGGAAGTTAAGCTCAGTCTCAGAAATGCTAGACCTCAAAGATAAACTGGCAATGCCAGCTTTACTTCTACCCTAGGGCAGATAGAATAAGCGGGATGGGGTGGGGTGGGAGGTGGACCAGTTCATTCCTAAACAGGAGCTCAAGAATATGAACCACCTTTTCTGCTCTGATGCGTTTTTTTGAAAATTTTAATTTTCATGTAAATTATAGGTATACAGCATTATAGTTCAACATCTGTATATGTTATGGAGTGATCACCACGAGTCCAGCTACTATCCTTACTGTACAGTTGGTGCCCTTCACACACTTCACCAACCTGGAAGCTACATTCCCCTACGGTAACCACTAAATGGTTCTCTGTATCTTTGAGGTTTTTTTTTTTTATTTTATTTTGTTTGTTGTTGTTTTTTCAGATTCCATATGAATGAAATCATATAGTATTTGTCTTGCTCCAGCTGACTTATTTCACTTAGTACAATATGTTCACAATCCATCTGTGTTGTCAAAAATGGCAGGATTTCATTCTTTTTTATGCCTCAATAGTGTTTCATTGTATATATACTACCGCATATTCCATTCATCCATCAGTAAACACTTTTGATTTTTTCCATAGCTTGACTTTCTCATAAATAATGCTGCAATAAACGTGGGGTACATATATCTTTTCAAATTAGTGTTGTCACATTCTTCAAGTAAATATCCAAAAGTGGAATAGCTGAGTCAGATGATAATTCTATTCTTATTTTTTTGAGGAATCTCTTTACTGTGCTTCACTGTGACTACACCAATTTACAGCCCATCCACACTGCATGAGGGTTCCTTTTTCTCCATATCCTCTTCAATATTTGTTAATTTTTTGTCTTTTTGATAATAAACAGGTATGAAGTGATATCTTATTGTGGTTTACATTTCCCAGATAATTTGTAATATTGAATATCTTTTTTTTTTTTTTTGTCTTTTTGCCTTTATGTAGAGCCGCACCCGCGGCATATGGAGGTTCCCAGGCTAGGGGTCTAAAAGAAGCTGTAGCTGCAACCTTCACCACAACTCACGGCAACACCAGATCCTTAACCCACTGAGCAAGGCCAGGGATCGAACCCACAACCTCATGGTTCTTAGTCGGATTCGTTAACCACTGAGCCACGAAGGGAACACCTGTAATATTGAATATCTTTAATGAGACTTTTGGCTGTCTATGTCTTCCTCGAAAAAAATGTCTATTTAGATCCTCCGCCCATTTTTAAATTGAGTTGTTTTTGTTGTTTAGGTATATGAGTTCTTCATATATTTTGGATATTACCACCTTATTGAATTTGTTTTACAAATATCTTCTCCCATTCAGTAGGTTGCCTTTTCCTTCTGATAATGATTTTCTTTGCTGTGCAGAAATTTTTTAGTTTGATATAGTCCCATGTGTTTACTTTTGGAGTGAGATCCACAAAAACATCTCTAACACTGAGGTCAGTGAGCTTACCAGCTGTGTTTTCTTCTGAGAATTTTATGGTTTCAGGTCCTATATCAAGTCTTTAATCTATAATCCATTGTGAGTTAATTTTTGTGTATAGTATAAGATAGTGGTCTAGTTTCTTTCATTTATTTATTTATTTATTTATTTATTTATTTTACATGTGACTGTGCATTTTTCCAAGCACCGTTTATTGAACAACTATCCTTTCTCCATGTATGGTGTTTGCTCCTTTGTTGTAAATTGTTTATATACGTACAGAGTTATTTCTGGCCTCTCAATTCTGTTCCATTGATATATGTGTCTGTTTTTGTGCCAAAGCCATACTGATTTGATTTTTATACCTTTATAGTATAATTTGAAATTAGGAAGCATTATATTTCCAGCTTCAATCTTCTTTCTCAAGATTCTTTGGCTATTCAAGGTCTTTTGTAGTTCCACACAAATTTAAGAATTATATTCTAGGTCTATGAAATATGCCTTTGGCATTTTGATCACGATTATGTTGAATCTGTAGATTTTTGGGGGTAGTTTGAAAATTTTAATAATATGAAGTCTTCAAATTCATGAGCATGAAAAATCTTTCCATCTTTTTATATCTTCTATTTCTTTCTTTAGCTATTTTCGTAGTTTTCAGCTTACAGGTCTTTCACTTCCTTGGTTAAGTTTATTCATAGGTATTTTATTCTTTTTGATGCAATTATAAATTGGATTGTTTTATTAATCTTTCTTCAGGATAGTTGGTTATTAGTGTATAGAAATTTCACAACTTCTGTATATTGATTTTATATCTTTTGGCTTTACTGAATTCATTTATTAGTTCTAAGAGGTTTTTTTTGGTGTCATCTTTAGGGTTTTCTATCTGCAAATAGTGACAGTTTTATTTCTTTCTTTCAATGTAGATACTTTTTTTTTTTTTCTTACGTAATTACTATGGCTAGGACTTCCATTACTATGTTGAATGACAGTGGCAAGAAAGGGCACTCTTGTCCTATTCCTGATCTTAGAGAAAAAGGTTTCAGCTTTTTACCATTGAGTATGATGTTAGCTATGGCTTTGTCATATATGGCCTTTATTATGTTCAGGCATGTTTCCTCTGTACCCACTTTGTTGAGAGTTTTGTCATAGATGGATGTTCAATGTTGTCAAATAATTTTTCAGAATCTGTTGAGATGATCATAAGATTTTTATCCTTGATTTTGTTAATATGATATGTCATATTCGTGTGTTAACCTATCCTTACATCCCTGGAATAAATCTCACTTGGTATTGGTGTGTAATCTTTTAATGTATTTTGGATTTGGATTGCTATTTGTTAGGGATTTTTCATCTATGTCCATCAAGGATATTGGCCTGTAATTTTCTTATTTTGTAGTTCCCTTGTCTCTTTTAGCTGAGTGAGTCTCTGGCTTCATCAAATGTGTTTAGAAGTTATCCTTTCTCTTTAATTTTTTTGGAAGAGTTTGAGAAGTATAGGTATTGAGTTTTCCTTAATTGTTTTGTAGAATTTACCATTAAAGCAATCATGTCCTTGGTTTTGTTTGTTGGGAGCTTTTGATAACTGTTTAAATTTCCTTATTAGTAATTAATCTGTTCAGATTTTCTATTTCCTCATGATTCATTTTAGGAAGATTTATATTTCTAGAGATTTATCCATTTTCTTCTGACTGTTCAATTTGTTGGTATATAATTGTTCATTGTATTGGCTTTTGATCTTTTGTATTTATATGAAATGAGTTGTAGCATTTCCTCTTTCATTTCTGATTTTATTTATTTGAGCCCTCACTCTTTTTTTCTTGGCTATTCTAGCTAATGGTTTGTCAGTTTTGTTTATCTTTTCAAATAATCAGCCTTTATTTTTACAAATCTTTTTTTTTTAATTTTTCTTTTATTTTGGTCTCTATTTCATTTTCTTCTACTAATTTGGGGCTTTGGATGTTCTTTTTTTTGTAGTTTCTTTAAATGTAATTTGGAATGTTTATTTGGGATTTTTCTTGTTTCTTGATGTATTCCTATTTTGCTATGAACTGTACTCTCAGAAATGCTTTTCCTGCATCCCATAGATTTTGCTTTGTCATATTTCTCATTTTTTTTCATTTATGTGTAGGTATTTCATTTCTCCTTGATTACTTTCATGACCTATTGATTATTCAATTTAATCTGTTTAATTTTTTTCTCTTATAAACAACTTCTAGTTTCATACCATTGGTTTTGGAAATGCTTGATATGATTTCAGTCTTTCTAAATTTTTTGAAATTTGTTTTTGTGACCTGTATGTGATCTGTCTTAGAGAATGTTCCATGTGCACCTGAGAAGAATGTGTATTCTACTGCTTTTGAATGGAATGTTCCATATATAATCCATCTGAATCAATATGTTTTTTAAGTCCACTATTTCCTTATTAATTTTTTCTGGATGACCTGTCCATTGATGTAAATGGAGTGCTAAAGTCCCCTACAATTATTTTGCTGCTTTCCTTTTTTTTCTTTAGGTCCACTAATATTTTCTTTATGTAATATATATTTGGGCTCCTATGTTGGGTGTGTATACATTTGTAAATGTTGGCCCCTTTATCATTATATAATGTCATTCTTTGTCATTTATTACAGTCTTTGTTTTAAACTCTATTTTGTTTACTGTAAGTATAGCTACTCCAGCTTTCTTTTTATTTCAATTTTCATGGACTCTCTTTGTCCATCTCCTCACTTTCAGTCTGTGTGTATTCTTTCTTCTGACTCTTGTTGGTAGCATATAGATGGGTCTTGTTTTTTTATCCATTCAGCCACTTTATGTCTTATGGTTGGGAAATTTGGTCCATATATAGTTTAAAGTAAATTTTTTTGTCTTTTTTTTAGGGCCACACCCATAGCATATGGAGATTCCCAGGCTAGGGGTCAAATCAGAGCTGTAGCTGCTGACCTATGCCACAGCCACAGCCATGCTAGATCTGAGCCATGTCTGAGACCTACACCATGGCTAATGGCCACACCAGATTCCTAACTCAGTGATTAAGGCCAGGGATCATACCTGCATCCTCATGGATACTAGGCAGATTTGTTTCCACTGAGCCATGACAGAAACTCCCAGTTTAAGGTAATTGTTGATATGTATGTACTTACTGCCACTTTGTTAATTGTTTAGTGGCTGTTTTTGTGGATCTATGTTTCTTTATTTTTCTCTTTCTCTTTTTCCTTGTGTTTTGGTGATGTTCTTTAGTATTGCATTTAGATTCCTTTCTTATTTCCTTTTGTGTATTTGCTATAAGTTTTTTCCTTGTGATTGCTATTAGGTGCAATTTCAGCACTTTGAATAGGTCATGCCACACTCTTCAGGCCTGTAAAGTTTCTGCTGAAAAAGCTACTGATAGCCTTATGGGGTTTCCCTTGTATGTAAAAAGTCACTTTTTTTTTTTTTTGCTGCTTCTAAGATTGTCTCTTTATTCTTAACTTTTACCATTTTAATTTTAATATGTCTTGATGTGTGTTTCTTTGGGTTCTTATTTGGAATTTTCTTGGTTTTTTAAAACTGGATGTCTGTTTCCTCTCCCAGATTAGGAGAGTTTTCAACCACTATTTCTTCAAATACTTTTTCTGGCCCTTTCTCTTTCTGGGACCCCTGTAATGCTAATGCTGTTCTGCTTGATATTGTCCCAAAGGTCCCCTTAAGTTGTCTTTAGTTTTTTAAATTATTTTTTCCTTTTGCTGTTCTGTCTGGTCTATTTCTTTGACTTCCAGCTTGTTGATTCACTCTTCTCCTTCATTCAATCTGATGTTGATCTCTCTAGTGTATTTTTCAGTTTAGTTATAACTTCTGTTTGGTATTTTCTTGTATTTTCTATCTCTTTCTTGAAGTTCTTAGTGTATTTAATATTAATCCATTTTTTCTGAGTTTGGTAGGCATCTTTATGATGTTTAATTTGAACTCTTTATTGGGTAAATTGCTTATCTCTGTTTTGATTAACTCTTTTTCTGTGGTTTTGTTGTGTTCTTTTGCTTGAAACATGTTTCCCTTATACTCATTTTGTCTTTTCCTCTGTGTTTGTTTCTATGTATTAGGTAAACTAGCTACCTTTTTCAGTCTTAATGAAGTGACTTTCCTTGGGAGATGCCCTATGGGTCTCTGAAGTGCAATCCTGCCTGTCCAAGGTGTCCTTTATGAGGGTTGTGTGTACCTTCCTATTGTGACCAGGGGATGCAGCTACTAGGCACTGGCAGGCAGGCATGGTTGGGGTGCAGGGATGGGTGGTGCTCTTGGTGGGGCACACCAACTGGTGCTAAAAGATTAGATGGTGATTTCTGGAATGGCACCAGTCGGTACCAGTATTAACAAGGTAGTGTGAAATCAGAAGGAGAGCTTCTGCTAGGATCTCAGTGCCTAGGAATTGTCTCAACTAGTGCCTGCCTCTCCAGCAGATGCTTCAAGATTAATAAGTGTGTCCAACTTCACCTATGAGCCATGTGTTTTTCATTCTGGTGGGTTTTTCTTGTTTTGGGGTCAGGTGAGTATGTGCAGGAGCCTTTTAAGGGTGGGCATGTTATTCCCTGTAATGCTATAGTTTTCCTGGACATATTCCTCATGGTTTTCTAAAGCCAGGTATTTTGGGGACTTGTCTCTCCTGTGTAGGATCTAAGTGTTGGAGTGGCTGATGTGAAACTCACAACCTTCACTCCTCACATACCTTTGTAGTCCTTCCTGATTGTGCATCACCAGAACTGGCATGTGGCTTTCTCCTTGGTGTGACCATATCTTTGTTTCTGTTAGTTGTCTTGATGCTGTCCTTTTGCTATTTGTTGTGGAGACTCTGTTCATCCAATTCGTAGGTCCCTTTCAGCGGGAATTATTCCATATATAGTTTTATAATTGTTTTGTCCATGAAAAGAGGTGAGTTCAGAACGTTTCTTTGCTACCATTTCAAACACCCGCCTCTCAATTCTCCTGCTGAGAAGTCTTTAATTACTTATAGAAGATTCACATTAAAACAGAATGGTTTGGCTCAAAAGATGCCATAAATTTGAAAATACTTAACTTGTACAGATCAGGCTATAGCTCTGAGTAGCTCAACACTTTCTTTTTAGAAATGATCTTATCCACTTGGAAATATGCCCTTTTCCTGATTTCCATTCATTTATTTAAATATTTAAACCTACAAAGCGCTTAGTTCCTAGTTTACAAAATGGTTCATATCCTGCCACAGTCAAAACTGCCAAAGTTGGTGAAAGTAAGTATTGGATCTGGAATGAATAGGGAGTAACACTTCACACTTTATCTTACTTTGAATTTTTTTTTTTAAATAAGAGTTGTAGGAGGGTAGCCACCTCTGTCCTTTAACTCTCAGAGCATGCACATCTCAAAGCCCACCTCTATACCACACAAAAATTTGAAACTTTTCTAAATTCACCTTGAGGAGCTGAAAGTATACAAGAATCAGTGGCAATAGCCAATATTCTGAGTGTCTTCCTGTCTCTCTCAATGTAACTTCAGTATATACAATTTCAAACACATTGCCTTTCAGTCCATTTCTAATTCTCTCAAGGAAAACAATCCCAAAGTCTCCTTTAAGCATACAGTCAATCAGTGTTTTTATGCATCTTCGTAAGAACCAAATCTTGCCAAGTTTTACATCTAAGTCAATTTCCATCACTTAAAAAAATAATTATGGTGAAAAGTTCTGTCTTTCCTTTCTGAACTGAGTTTAGAAACACTGTTATCTTCTATTTGTAAAGAAGTTTTCCATTTTTCCTGTGGAGTCACTTTCTAATCACGTTGCCTCGCATTCAGGAAATCCCATCTGTTTACATTAGCAGTGAACAGGCCAGGCAGAAAATGGAGGGAAAAAAATCAAGAGGTGGGAAACAGAGTCTTGAAAACGTGTGAGAACTGCTCAGAAAATACACATACAAACCCATATTTTAGCAGTTTCCTGGAAACAATGGAAATCCCTCCTCTTCTTGAAAAACCTCCCTTCCTCCCTCTGCTCTCCAATTGCCATCCAAAAACCAGTGTTTTAACAGCAGTAATGTTCCCAGAATGAAACAAAATGTGTTTCAGAGGCAGCATGGGAGACTGAGAGCTGTGAACATATGTGCATGTAGTGTAGTACTAAAATGTAAGCCTTTTTAATTAGACCCCAAAGCTGCTTTTTTAACACTATTTTTTGAAGTTAAAGAGTGGTACGGTTTTCTGTCTTATATATTCATGCTACTACCAAGCTTTCTTTTTAATTAATATACAAATAAAAGCTACATAATGGGTTGCCCAGAGATGACACATTTATCCTCACTAATGAGGATACCGTGTGCGGATGCTCACTTCTTGCCTAAGGCTATGCTGTTTTTAGTTCTTCATCCTGTAATTGCAGAATTAAATAGTTTACACTGGCTTTGTGATTAGTAAAAGGAGAAACACATCTTAGGAGGTTAAAAATCCACTTGGATGTGGCATAGTTACAATCTCCTGTTAACACCAAGCCTTTACAATTTTCTGGATGCATGATCTTTATCTTGCCAGAATCCACCCCCAACCTCAATTCCCAGAATAAAAAATCCTTGGTTGAGAAGAATTAAATGGTAAGAGTTCAAGCCACTCTAACTGACCAATGAGAAGTACTGAGCCAGATGCCTGAAAAGGAGTTGAGAGAAACTGAGCAATGATGGCAAACAAATGTCTGGGCAAGACAAACATGAGTGCATCAGGCTTTGAGCAACAGCTTAAAGATGGGGCTTTTGTTGAAGCTTCTCTCTTAGTTATTTTGCTAGATACAACAGTGGACAAAAACAAAACCATGCCATCAAGCACCACACCATCAAGTGAAAGAGATAGGACAGATATAAACAATTGAAATATAAGGTAGGTCAGGTTTAGCCGTGAGACTGTCAAATTGTTAATGAATGGCTTCTAGAGGGGGTGGGAAATCCAACTGTAAAAAGGCTTAGAGAGAAAATTGTTTCAAAATTTGGCTCCTTGCTTTAAAGAGAGAGTGTTAATTTATCTGGGGGGTTGTTATTGTTTAACGTCTTTTTCTCTGCCCCCTGTCCTTATGTGCCTGGTGCAGTATAGATCAGGGAAAGAGAGAAGTGCTTAGTGAGATGCAAAGAAGGGCAAGACTCAGGGATTCAGTAAGGTAAATGACAAATTGACAATTGAAAATAGAAGCTTAGAGATCTAATGCAAAGACCTAGTGGTTTGCAAAAAAAAGAAGGAAATGAGCAATGTCTCAATTTCTAACATTCCTCACTTTATATGAAACTTAGTGTAGGGATACCCTAGAGTCCTTTCATTCTGCACACATATAGAAATTTCGGTAGAGTCCAAAATAAAATGAACAGAAAAATCTGCTTGCCATTGATCTAGAAAATATTAAATTATTATGTTTTTGGATGGAAACATATGTGACGTAGATGCCATTGACATGAGGTTATAAATTCTAATGATAAGGGAATTCATACGAATAAATAATTTGGATAAATTTAATACGTTTTGTTTTTTAAATGGTGATAACATATATGGGTTACATAGAGAAAAGTTCATTCTTAAAAAAGATTGTATCTAAATTGATTTATGTAATACCTATCAGTGCTATGTATGGACAAGAACACTTAATTAGAAGGGAAAAAACTAATGTTCCAGTCCTGTTTCTACCCTTTAGAAACGTCATATCCTTAGAGAAAGTACCCAAACTTTTAGCTGAAAAATTAAGCATAATATCTATAACTCCTTTCTTGTAGCAATTTTTGAGAAATAATAGAGATGTTTTATGTGGCAGTGCCTTAAACATTTGTACATTAATATTCAATTAAATAGAATCTTGTGAATAGATGCTTTGAAATGTTAAATTAATAAGCTGAAATAAGCCTCTTACAACTCAGCAGTCTAATCCTTTTTATAAAGCAAAAGAACTGATGTTCAAGAATTTCAAGGTAACAGTGTTTTCACATATTTTTTTTTCTCTCTGACATTAGTTTATTGGTGTATCCAGTGCAGACAAAACAACTTCGGTTTCCAACAAAGTCATCTATATTGAAGCCATATAAGTTCAATGTGATCCACTGAAAGCTTTTTTGTAATTGAATTATTTCAAGTAGATATATGGGCTAAATATTATTGAATGTCATTGATCATTTGATATAGAAATAATGGAATAATGAACGAGTCAAATGTCACTGCTCATTGTCTTGAATCATAAACACATAAATCTAACCACTTTCATCTCTACCTAATCTATCTGTTTTCTAACCAGCACTGATGTTTTATTTTGGGACTGAATTTCCAGATGTTCTTTCTACAGGTTAGGCAATGAACATTTGCTTATTTTGAAACAATTCAAACATTCTTTAAATGAGAAAAGCTCAGATAATGCAGTAATTTTTAGTTAAATTTTCTTTAATCTGCTCTTAAATAACAATTAAATTGCTCTCAAAAATACCTATAAAAGCATTTTGATTCTATGTTTCCATTATAGTTTCTTACATACTGTGTTATTCAAGAATTGTATGTCAGGATCTTACTGAAAGTGTTTGTAGCTTATTTATAAATAGGTAGAATTTAAAACATAGGTCTGTTTCAATAGTGTGTGGGTTCAAGTTATTCTGAGGAAATTTTTTTATATATAGTTTTTAGGTTTGTTTAGGTTGCTTATCAGAAAGGAGGTGGGATGGATGGGAGAGAAATAATTGGAAAAATATCTCACAAAATCAAAGAGAAAACAACTAGGCTTCAGAGAAACCAAATCAAGAACAGGAGAGCCTGCAGGAGTCAAGGGTCCCTTCTGGATCTCATTTTGAGCTTTTATGGGCTTGTAGCTTTGCTTCTTTCCTCACTTTTTTCTCCCCCTCTCTAAATAAATTGCTTTATTGATGGACAAAGGTCATAAGTGTACAGTTCAATGAATTTTCACAAAATGAACTCATCAGTGAAATCATCGCCCAAACCGATAACTAAAATAGTATCCATAACAAGAAGCCCCGTCTACCTTCCCCACTCATTAACTCTTTCCTCTCCAAAGGTGAATTTCTATCATAAATTAGTTCTACCTGTTTTTGAACTTCATGTAAATGGAACTATGCAATATAGTAGAGTATGGCCCCTGTCACCTAATATAATTTTTGTGGGAGTCATTCATGATATATATAGTTTCATTTGTTTACACTGCTACATAGTATTCCTTTCTCTAAATATGCCACGATATATTCATTCTACTGCGGATGGAAATGTGGCTTCTTTTTTCATTTTTGGCAACTTTTAAAAAGTGCTTCTAGGCAACAAAATTAGAAATAAATACATGGGACTACTTCAAACTTAAAAAAAATTGCACAGCAAAGACAGCATCAACAAAATGAACTCTACTGAATAGGAGAAGATACTTGCAAATGAGTTGTCTAATAAGGAGTTAATATCTAAAATATTTGAATATCGAAAAAAAACAAACCTCCCAACTGAAAAATACAGAGGACCTGTATAATAGACATTATTCCAAGGCAGGCATCCAGATAGCCAATAGATACTTGAAAAGATGCTCAGAATCACTGATCGTTAGGGAAATGCAAATCCAAACCTCAATGAGGTATAACCTCACACATGTCAGAATGGCTATTATCAAAAAAGACAACAAATAACAAGTGTTGGCTTGATGAAAGAGAACCCTCCTGTCATGTTGATGGGAATGCAAATTGGTATAGCCACTATGAAAAACAATATGGAGGCTCTTTGAAAATTAAAAATAGAAGTGTCATACAATCCATCAGTTCCACTTCTGGGTATTTATCTGAAGAACATGAAAATGCTCATTCAGAAAGATAAAGTGCATCCCTGCTTTCATTACAGCATTGATTACAATAGCCAAGATATGAAAGCAATCTAAATACCCATCTGTAGATGAATGGATAAAGAAAATGTGTGTGTGTGTGTGTGTGTGTGTGTGTGTGTGGTGATACACACACACATATATATATAGTTTAAAATAGTCATTAAAAAAATGAAATCTTGACATTTGTGACAACATGAATGGACCTCGAGGGTATTATGCAAAATAAAATTAGAGAAAGACAAATACCATATGATTTCACTTATATGTGAAATCTAAAAAACAAAGCAAATAAGCCAACAAAACAGAAACAGACTCATAGATACAGAGAAAAACTGATTGTTGCCAGAGGAGAGTGGGATAGGGGGTTGTATAAAACAGGTGATGGGGATTAAGAGGTACAGACTTCCAGTTATAAAAGTCATGGGGATGTAATATAAAGCACAGGGAAAATAGTCAATAGTATTATGTTAACTCTTTATGTTGACAGATGGTTACTAGACTTATCTTGTTGATCAATTCATGAGGTATATAAATGTCAAATCATTATGTTGTACCTGAAACTAATATAATATTATATGTCAGCTGTATTTCAATTTAAAAAAAGAGAAAGAAAAAAAAAGTACTTCTTTGTATATACATTCACTTGTCTCTGGTGCACATATTTGTGCATTTCTGCTGGAGGTATACCTGAAAGTAGAAATCCCTGATCTTAAGTTATGTGCATACTCAAGTTTAGTAGATACTGCTGGACAAATTTCCAGAGTGGGCATCCAACAATATATGGCCTCTCCGATTGCTCCACACTCTCACAATGCAATAAAGTAAATATATAAATTAAAACTACTATAAGGTGTTAAGATAAAATAAAATTATAGTAGCATATATTCAGGATTTTAAGAGTACACTAATTATAGCATTTTTCAAATCTAGAATTTTCACTACATTTCTTTTATCTAGATTTCTTTTCTCATCAGAAAGTGCATTTTGTTTTCTATATTTGAGGATATTAGACCCAGTTATATGAAAATCCATGTTGGGTAACTACATTGTCTAAATTATCAGTGTGACTCTATTGTCTGCTTTTCCTCTTGGTCCAATCTGTTGGTGTGCCTTGTACATTTTGATAGAAGGGTGGATTTTTTTAAGAAAAATTGAAAGATTTAGAAATGTGGCCTTCCTCCAAGAAGAATTTTATTTAGGGTCTTGTACGATATTAGAGTAGGACTAGGTGAATGCTATCCTTTCTTACCCTGAATAGATTTGGGATTGAACTTTAGCCTTTTTAAAGATTGGTTTATCTTGTCGTTTAGATGTCTCAGCAGAAGACTGGGCTGTTTACTAGGGTTCCTTTTCTTTTTGCCATTTCAGTGATTTTTATTTGGCCATTTCAATGATTTTTTTTCCATTATAGCTGGTTTACAGTGCTCTGTCAGTTTTCTGTTGTACAGCAAGGTGACCCAGCCACACATACATGTATACATTTTTTTTCTCACATTATCATGTTCCATCGTAAGTGACTAGATAGAGTTCCCAGTGCTATACAGCAGGATCTCATTGCTTATGTATTACAACAGCAATAGTTTGCATCTCTTAACCCCAAATTCCCATTCCATCCCACACCCTCCCTCTCCCCCTTGGCAATCACAAGTCTCTTCTCCAAGTCCATGAGTTTCTTTACTGTGGAAAGATCCATTTGTGCCATATATAAATTCCACGTATGCAATATCATATGGTATTTGTCTTCTCTTTCTGACTTACTTCACTTAATATTAGAGTCTCTAGTTCCAACCATGTCACTGCAAATGGCATTATTTTATTCTCTTTATGGCTGAGTAGTTCCATTGTATATAAATACCACAATTTCTTAATCCATTCATCTGTCGATGGACATTTAGGTTGTTTCCATGTCTTGGCTATTGTGAATAGTGCCGCAGTGAACCTGGGGATGCATGTGTGTTTTTCAAGGAAAGTTTTGTCCAGATATATGCCCAAGAGTGGGACTGCTGGGTCATATGGTAGTTCTATGTAGTTTTCTAAGGTACCTCCATACTGTTTTCTGTAGTGGTTGTACCAATTTACATTCCCACCAACAGTGCAGGAGGGTTCTTTTTTCTCCACACCATCTCCAGCATTTGTTATCTGTGGACTTATTAATGATGGTTATTCTGACTGGTATGAGGTAGTATCTTGTGGTAGTTTTGACTTGCGTTTCTCTAATAATCAGTGATGTTGAGCATTTTTTCATGTGCCTGTTGGCAATCTGTATACCTTCTTTGGAGAAATATCTATTCGGGTCTTTTGCCCATTTTTCAATAGGATTGTTGGCTTTTTTGCTGTTGAGTTATATAAGTTCTTTGCATATTTTAGAGATTAAGCCCTTGTCAGTTGCATCATTTGACACTATTTTCTCCCATTCTGTAAGTCATCTTTTTTTTTTTTTTTTTTTTTTTTTTTTTT
>PVHT020004020.1:42948011-43046901 GCA_004024745.2 Catagonus wagneri | reverse complement strand
TTGCCTATGTTCTCTTCTAGGAGTTTGATAGTGTCTTGTCTTACATTTAAGTCTTTAAGCCATTTTGAGTTCATTTTGTGCATGGTGTGATGGTGTGTTCCAGTGTCATTGATTTACATGTGGCCTTTAAGTTTTCCCAGCACCACTTGCTGAAAGACTATCTTTTTCCCATTTTATATTTTTGCCTCCTTTGTTGAATTGACCACGGGTGTCTGGCTTTATTTCTGGATTCTCTCTTCTGTTCCACTGGTCTGTATATCTGTTTTGGTACCAGGACCACACTGTCTTGATTACTGTGGCTCTGTAATATTGTCTGAAGTCTGGGAGAGCCTCCTGCTTGGTTTTTGTTCCTCAGAATTGCTTTGGCAGTTCTGGGTCTTTTGTGGTTCCATATAAGTTTTTGGATTGTTTGTTCTAGTTCTGTGAAAAATGCCATGGGTAATTTGATAGGGATTGCATTGAATCTGTAGATTGCTTTGGGTAGTGTGGCCATTTTTACAATATTAATTTTTCCAACCCAGGAGCATGGAATATCTTTCCATTTCTTTGCAGTCTCTTTAATTTCTTTGATTAATGTTTTATAGTTCTCAGTGTGTATGTCTTTCACCTCCTTGGTCAGGTTTTTTCCCAGGTATTTGATTTTTGGGGGAGCAATTTTAAAAGCTACTGTATTTTTATATTCCTTTTCTAATATTTTATTTTTAGTATACAGAAATGTGACTGGTCTGAATGTTGATCTTATATTCTGCTAGTTTGTTGAATTTGTTGATCAGTTTGAATAGTTTTTGAGTTGAGTCCTCAAGGTTTTCTCTATATAGTATCATGTTATCTGCATACAGTGACAATTTTACCTCTTTTCCAATTTGGATACCTTTTATTTCTTTTTTTTTTTTTTTTTTTTTTTTTTTTTTTTTTTTTTTTTTTTTTTTTTTTTTTTTTTTTTTTTTTTTTTTTTTTTTTTTTTTTTTTTTTTTTTTTTTTTTTTTTTTTTTTTTTTTTTTTTTTTTTTTTTTTTTTTTTTTTTTTTTTTTTTTTTTTTTTTTTTTTTTGTCTGATTGCTGTGGCTAGGACTTCCAATACTATATTGAATAAAAGTGGACAGAGTGGGCATCCTTGTCTTGTTCCAGATTTTAGTGGGAAGACTTTCAGCTTTCCTCCATTGAGTACTATATTTGCTGTGGGTTTGTCATAAATGACTTTTATTATGTTAAGGTATGTTCCCTCTGTACCCAGTTTGGTAAGAGTTTTGATCATGAATGGATGTTGGACTTTGTCAAATGCTTTTTCTGCATCTATTGAGATGATCATGTGGTTTTTGGTTTTTCTTTTGTTAATGTTGGTGAGATGTTGATTGATTTACGTATGTTGAACCATCTTTGTGAACCTGGGATAAATCCCACTTGGTCATAGTGTATGATCTTTTTTATATGTTGTTGGATTTGGTTGGCTAAAAGTTTATTGAGAATTTTTCCATCTATATTCATCAAAGACAGTGGACTATAGTTTTCTTTTTTTCATGGTATCTTTGCATGTGTTTGGGAGTGTTCCTTCTTCTGCAACTTTTTGAAAAGCTTAAGGAGGATGGGTAGAAGTTCCTCTTTGTATGTTTGGTAGAATTCGCCTGTGAAGCCATCTGGTCCTGGACTTTTATTTGTAGGGAGTGTTTTTATTATATATTCAATTTCATTTCTAGTGATCGGTCTGTTCAGTTAATCTATTTCTTCTTGATTCAGTTTTGGCAGACTGTAAGTCTCTAGAAATTTGTCCATTTCGTTTAGGTTGTCAAATTTGTTGGCATACAATTGTTCATAGCACTGTCTTATTTTTTTTTTGTATTTCTGCATTATTCATTTCTTTTTTGTTTATTTGGGTTTTTTCTCTCCTCTTCTTGGTGAGTCTGGCCAGAAGTTTGTCAATTTTGTTTACCTTTTCATCAGTATATATGCCCCTAATATAGGAGCACCCAGATACCTACAACAAATACTAACAGACATAAAAGGAGAAATTGGTTGGAATATAATCATAGTAGGATACTTTAACACCCCACTCACATCAATTGACAGATTCTCTACACAGAAAATCAATAAGGCAACAGAAATCCTAAAGGACACAATAGAAAAGTTAGACTAGTGCACAAAGCTAAACCTCAACAAATTTAAGAGTATAATATTTCAAATATCTTCTCTGACCACAATGGCATGAGAGTAGAAATCAATCACAGGAAAAGAAATGAGAAGAAACTAACTACATGGAGACTAAACAACATACTACTAAAAAACCAATGAGTCAATGAGGAAATCAAGAAGGAATTAAAAAATACCTGGAGATAAATGATAATGAAGACACAACCATTCAAAAATCTATGGGGTGCCGCAAAAGCAGTGCTCAGAGGGAAATTCATAGCAATACAGGCCTTCCTCAAAAATAAGAAAAATCTCAAATCGACAACTTAACCCACCACCTAAATGAATTAGAAAAAGAAGAACAAACAAAACCTAAAGTCAGCAGCAGTAAGGGAATCATACAGATCAGGAAGGAGATCTATAAAATAGACATAAAAATACATTAGAAAAAAAATCAATAAAACCAAGAGCTGGTTCTTTGAAAAGGTACTAGGGTTCTTTGACAGGGGTTGGCTCTTAGCTCCAAGTTTTATCTCCCATCACAGTGAGACTACTGATAACTATACTTAGGTTTTCAGCCTTTTAGCAAAATGTTTTCTCCTTGGTTCTCCAAACTCCCAGTCTGTTTCGTTTATGAATGACAAGTGGTTCCAGGGAAAGCAGCTGAGACAGCCAGATCTGCACCTCCCTCACTTTGAAATTTTAGTTCCTCAACCTTGAGCTGCCTTGCTAGCCCTGAAAGTCAAGACTTTTCTCCCCCGTTCCATGAGACTCCTGAAGGCTATATTCAGCTTCTGTACCCCTTCACCAACTCTTCTTGCTTCATTTATTATTGTGTCAGGCAACACTGCTTATGAATCAGCAAATGAATTGAGGCAAAAAGCAGTATGAAATGTCATGTTTACCTCAATGAATTTCTCTTCTCCCAGAGATGTTGACCCATTAAGCACTGGCTGTTTTAATAGCTCAGTAATATTTCAAACTGATTACTATTGCATTCTGCCCAGTTTTTATAGCTGATTTTATTACAAAAAGGGGTGTGGTTCAAGTTAATTTACCATCACCAGAAGAAGCAGAATTCCTCTCTTTAACTATCTTTCCTAGCATATGCTGACATTTTTTTTTCTCAAATTAGGCTGAAAATGGCCTCTCCAGAGCCTCATGACTTCCAAGGCAGTACTAAACATTGAAGGCAGTTGCAAATTTTCAGGATGAAATCTGCTTGGTTAAGCATTACAACTGACACTGGTGGTTGGGGGTATTGTGTAGGGGATATCATTTGGCCTATTATCTAAATCACAGGGAATCTGGAAAGAAATTCTCTAAGAAGGAGTAGTGGGATTTGAAGAAGGGAAAAGCAAGAATAGTAATACTCAAAAAGAAGCAGAATCAAATGTAAAAGAAAGGCAGATGGATACACAAACATATGACTTGAAGTCTCAAGTTGCAGTCTCTAAGGACATGTTTCCTGAGAGTTGTTTTTTGTTTTGTTTTGTTTTGTTTTGGTTGTTGTTTGCTTGCTTGTTTGCTTTTTTCCCCCCTAAAGCATGGAGCTTCCATGGAGTCTTTCAAAATTAAAATAGTCAAAAAACTCAGTATGTGTTTAGACTAATTTTTGGTTGTATTTCTGTGACATATTCAAAGCATCCTGACTAACACATAAAACTCAATGTCTAGGTTGATGAAATTATTTGACATAATACAGGTTGAGAAAATAACAGGTAGACAATTTTAAGTCCTCTCATCCTTATACTGCTCACTTCTCTTCATCCTCTTCAGCAGGTCCTTGATCTTAGCACACAGCTGTACAGTGGTTTGTAGTATTTAAATTTTCTTTGCATTTCCTATTGCTGAGCATTCATCTTGAGAAATGAGATTCTATCAGGTGGCTTTGTAATATTTTTTGGAAAGTGTTGGCTCTCTACCATAACCATATCACCTTGCCTGTGCAGTTCTATGTTAGTCTGTAGTCCATGCATTTGTTCCCCAGTGTGTTTTTTGTTCATATGGGAATAGGTGGGACCTTTCAAATCTACTTGGCTTAAAGAATCCCTTCTTATGTGGCTCCACTTTGAAAACAGAGAGTCCTTCATTAAAAACAGAGGATCCATATAACACTGCTACTGACTTTTGTAATCATTAGGACATTTTAGAAATAACAGTGTGATTCCTGAAGCTAGCTTATAAAAGCCATTGTAGTGTTTGTCTTATTCTCTTTCCTGACTTGCTCTGGGAGAAGCCAGCTGCTGTAACACGAGAACTACTCAAGAAGGCCTGTGAAGAAGGCCATGTGGCCTTCCATCAGCAATCAATGAGAAACTGAAAGGCCTGCTGCCAATAGCTGTGCTAGGGAACATCTAGCCCCAGTCAAGCCTTGATAGTAACTACAACCACAGTGAGCATCTTAGTTGCCACACTGTTAGAGATCTCAAGCTGTAAGCAGCCAGAGAAGCCACCTCAAATTTCTGATCAGTAGACACTATGATATAATAAATGTTTATTAAGTCACTCTTTGGGGGGTTATTTTTTATGTGGCAATAGATAACTAAGATGGTTCCAGGAGGACTAGGCCTAGTGAAGTTGAAACATTGTGAGTAAAACAGAGAATATAGAAAATTAATTTAGAGAGTGTTTTGGGGGTAGATTATTATACAGGGAACTGCAGACTATGATAAGGCATTAAACTTTATTACAAATTCAATTGAATGTTGTCAGAGACTTTAAGTATAGAATTAACATACCGAGGGGGAAAAGAAATAAACCAAATTTAATAGTTCATTCGTTTAGCAAATATTTGTTAAATGCATATTTATGGCAGATATTGAGCTAGGTACTTGTAATACAATGATGAATAAGATGCATAAAATACATCCTTTATAGAATTTTTATTTCATGGCAATAAAAAGTAAACAAACTAATAGTTGAGATAAATTTAGATTGTGAGAGGTGGGTGATTGTAGAAGAATAGCATGATGGGACAGGGTTGGATGAAAGAAACTGCTTTTAGATTAGGAAGAACCTCGTGAAGATGATAAGGTTCAAGTCCATACCTTTAGAAAGGCGCTCAGCATGGAAAAGTAGACAATAACTAACTTCCAGAATGTTGAAAAGGTCTCAAAATGGGAAAGAATTTGACAAAATAGAACAGAAAAGAGCCTAGTGTGATCAGAGCAGTTGCAAGCAAAAAGAAACAGATATGTTTGGGAAACTAAGCGGAAGTTAGATCATATAAAGCCTCAGGGTCCATAGAATGGTTGTGAACTAAGTCTAAATGCAGTGAATAACCACTGAAAGTATTTGAGCAGATGAGTATTAAGATCTGATTTATATTTTAAGGATCATTTGATGCTATGTGAGGAACAGGTTTTTAAAATATTTTATGTAAAATATAAATGCTTCATAAGAAATATATAAAGTGTTCAAATTTATATTTTGAAGGGGGCTGGAGGAAAAAGCAGGAACATTAATTAGTGGCTTTTGTAGCAAGTCTGGCCAGAGAAAAACTGTCATGGATTAGGCTGGTGGCAGTCTGTATAAAGAGGAGTAGATGGATCAGATGGATACAGGATGTGTTTTAGAAATAGTCATTAGAATTGCTGCTTGATGAAGATGGAGCATGATTTAGTGATTGCAGCAGGTTCTCTTTGCCTTTACAATTTAATGGCCTGATTTATTTTCTTGCTTAAGGAATTTTATGCCAAATATTTTAATGCTTTTAAAGCTGAAAACAAATGTAAATTAATTTTATCTCCAATTGCTAAAAAAATTATATTATCTCTTGAAATCATTAACGAAATAAGAATTAATGAAAAAAAGTGAACTAATAGGTGATGCTGGTTCTTTGCCTGTGCCTAAGGTATCTAAGAAAACTAGGAGAAAGTATATATGATAACATATAATCATAAATCCCACAGATAGGAAATGCCAGCAAAGTCTGATGGGGCAAATATAACGAGAAAGATTTTCTGATGCGAACCTCTTTTTATTTAGAAATTACATGTCAGACTCCTTCTTTGCATGCATGCGTGCCTTTATATGTATTTATTTATTATGTATGTAGATACTTTATATGCATCGTATGTGCTTATTTTTTTGCTATTATCAGAAAGTCTCGTTGCTTTCCTGTCCACCCCTCATACAATTTTAATGCTGTATTTTATATTATCTTCAGTACATTATTTTCACTTCAGTTCCTCCCTCTCAGATCTTGTAAGGGAAAAAAAATTGATCAGTTTAGGTGATTTTTATTACATATCTTAATCCATCATAGTATTTTCCCTAAGAATCATATCTGTGTTGTCAATTGAATTACCTAGATGTTGATAATAAATATCTGAAATATTAGGCATTATGCTTCCTTCTAGGCATTTGTTTAAGATCAGGCATTCTTTTTGACAGTTGTTCAAGTTAATTTCCAAACTCTGCCAGGTGTGTGCACTTGAAATTTCTCATCGTCTTTAGTCGAAGCATGGTATATTAAGCCATACTGTGTTAAAGGCAGCAGAGTCCACAAAGGTGTGTGCCCTGTTAAAAGACAATTACCCTGTGGTAATACTTTTCTCCCCAGGTCGTTCTTTACAAATTTTGCAGGGGAAAACCTCTGCTTGGAAATCTGGAAGCAACCTGAAACTTGCGGTCTGAAATCATAGCCGCTCTGTTTATTTTTCCAATAGAAATCTGTTTGGTGGGGTTACCCCCCCCACCAAAGTGATGTTAATTTTATTAATTACTTGTTTATTTTTTTCTCCTGTGCTTTATTCCACATCTGTTCTTGTCCATCCATCCACTTCTTTTTACTGTTAACACACAGACTGTATCTTTCCATGAACTCAGCACTGTCTCCACACTCTGTCCTAATCTCATTTTACCCTATTCTTTTTTGTTCTTCCTGATATTCATACCTAGCATGTAAGGTGTGTAGACATTATTACTTATGTGTATGTGTGCAAAGGTATAAGGTGAAGGATTTTTTATATAGCAGTGAGGCTATAAATGTGTGGATTTCTCACACTTTCTTCTTTTCCCCTAACTAAATATTGCTCTCCTCATGGCCTTTTTTAATCTTTTCTAGAATAAGTGCACACACCCAGCTTTAAAACTCTTGTTTCTGAATAACAGGTTTTTAAGGATGAAAATCTGCAGTCAGAAACAGGGAACTTCCAGCCCTGGAGATTTTTATTACCACCAGAGAATAACAGAAGTTACTAGAGGTGGATGAAAGGAGCAAACTTTCTAGCAACTCTCAGAGGGAATTACTGAAGTACAAAATCATGCTGGGGACAGAAATATGTTCTCTCTGGATAAGAGCGATTTTTTGCAGTCTCTTTTGTTTTCTTTTTTCTTATGATAAATGCACATTCAAGAGAATGTGATATATGGATCATATTAATATTTATATATGTATAAATCTGAAGAAAAGTAACAAACTTATTAGCTATGTAACCACAATCTAGTTTAAGAAGTAGAATATTGTCTCCTTAAAAAACACCTTTGTGCCCTGTCTCAACACACCCTGCCTTCCCCTCCGGGGTAACCAATAGCCTAAATTCTGTATTTATAATCTCCTTAATTTCCTGTAAACTTTTATTACCTGTAAATTGATAAAAGCTCCAAAGGGAAAAGCAGTGCAAAATATCACATTCACCTTAATGAGGTTGGCTGCTCTTCTTTCCTTCAAGTCTTTTTTGTTTGACTAGTTTTTTTGTAGTTTTTCTGTTAATTCTTTTTTTTTTTTTTTTTCTTTAAAGAGCTGTACCTGAGGCATATGGAAGTTCCCAGGCTAGGGGTCAAATTGGAGCTACAGCTGCTGGCCTACACTACAGCGACAACACAGCCATAGCAACATGGGATCTGAGCCGCATCTCTGAGCGAGGCCGGAGATCAAACCTGCATCCTCATGGTGCCTAGTCAAGTTCATTAACCACTGAGCCATGAAGGGAACTCCTCTTCGAGTAATTCTTGATAGGGACAGTTGACTTAATAGGAGCTAGTCCATCGATTCAAGATGCAGAATTATTTCCGTATTTAACTAATAATATGAAAAATTACAGTGTGACAGAAAGAAATCCGAACCCAGGCTGGGAGGCTCCTTGTATGAGAGAAGATAGTAGATGTTTGCAATTTGCCAGGGAGGAAGGAAAAGGGCATTCAGGCAGGTAAAATCAGGCAAAGCAGTGGGAATATGGACTGGGGAATGGCAGAGTCTCCCTTCCCTGCATCGCTCTTTCTTTTGAGCTTAGAGGGCTACTTCCAAGCTGCCCTGAGAACTTGGGTAATATCCCTTTTTTTTTTTTCTGAGATGGAATCAAATCTCCGTTAGAGAAGGCCAAGATAAATAGCATGTCAGTATGAGTTTCATTACCATACTCTCTTTTAAAAAACTCCTTCTTTGCTTTCTTAAGTAGACTATTAGGGTTGTCTGGTATGCTATGGAACAGCTGTCATGGCTACATGCCTGACCTCACTCTACCAGGGTCTTGTTAGCATACTAAGGATCTGCTATGTACCCATCAATCATGCCTCAAGAAGCTCATCACTGAGTTAAGGAGCCAAGATCTAGGTCCATGGAAAGTCACTTTGACCATGACTCATGAACACCTGCTCTCTCTAGGATGGCACTAATCCCTGTGCTACAGGATGAATAGGATGTGTACATGTATGCCAGGAAGTGTGTAGAAGAATTATCTCAATATAATAACAAGAAATCAGAAACAGTCAAAATTTCTGTCAATGGAGAAGGAATAAGCTGATATAAACATTCAATGGAATGTTACAAACAAGGTAAAATTAATTCATTCTCTATGAATGAATCTACATGGGTACATGGCAGAGAGGTAATGCTAACTGAGAAAAAAGCTTTGTTCCTTTTTATATAAACCTTGAGTGAATGTATATAAACACACACACACACACACACACACACACACACACACACTGGTTCTACTACTACTACTGGCTAGTATTTATACAGAGCTTAATATGGGCCCTTGAAACACTTGCCTGCATGTTATTCTTTCAGCAGCCATATAAGTTAAGACTTTATTACCTTCCCCATTTTTTCTGATGAGGAAACCAAGAAGTTTAATAACTTGCCAAAAGTCACAGAGGTAGAAGGTGGCAGAGCTGAATTCAGAGTCTGTGCCTTTTAGTGCCATGCTGTGCTGCCCCATGAAAGCCTGACACTCGTGATGGTGGAATATTCACCAACTTCATGATAATGGTTACCTCCTGTGGGAGAAAGGAAAATAGAGTAAATGACAGGACTTTTATTCTGAGAATAGCGTTATTTCTATAGCAAGTTTTAAACGATACTAATGCTTTATCTCAAGTGTCTCATATTAATTTTTCCATTTAAAACATGTCATAAATTGATTTTTTTTAAAGATGAGTAAGAAAGGGTCTTTATGTCTGGAAAGAAAAGTTACCACTGAAAATAACTAACTTGGCTCAGTGTTACTGCTATAACTAACAAAATAATTAGAGCACTTAAATGTTTACAAAGTATTATTACCTCATACATACATAGCCCTGGGTAGTAGGTAAGACAGGTATTTACTAGTTTTACATACAAGCAAACTGAGGCTGAGAGAGGTCAGTAATCTGCTAAGTCTGTGCAGGTCACTGATAAGTTCAGAAAGGTGGGAAGAATCCATGACCCTGATTACGAGTCATGGATCCTCCATCTTTGTGAAGAGGAATAGCTTCCCCTTTTCTCCCTAATTAAGCTGGGAGACGGGCCCTATTTCCCACCTCTTGGCTCACTTTAATAAGTTATTTGGTTATTCACTACTTACCTGTCTTCCACCCTTGTCGGTACTCTACAACAGCAGGAAGCTCAGAATTTCCGGAGCTGGGGGAGGAGGAGGTGAGGGTGCTCTCAGGTAGGATTCTCTGAGCCTGTTTATCTCTGGCCAAAATAAAAGTGACTCATGCTCAATGGCCCTAATCACAGACTGTCTCAACAGCTTTCTATCTCAACACCAGAGAAGATGCAGACAGCTCTGCATGAGTGGTACTTGTGTGTGAATATTTGTAAAGTAACCAGGGCTCTCTAGTGGACCCTCTGGGCCCAGGGTGGGTGTGATAGTAAGGGGATGCCTCTTCTCTGCTTTTACTTCTCCAAGTGGGGAGGACCTAAGGGAAGAAGGATCAGAGGAAACGTTTTTAGCAAAGATAGGACAGGAGGTAGAACATGCTATTGACAGATTTGGACTACATCTTCAGGTAACATGCAGGTCCTTCTCTGCCCATTCATTGGAAACTGGATTCAAACCTAGGGCCATGATAATTGATTTTTGGCTGATGCCAGCTTTCTCATCCCATGACAGCCTAGGTCTGAAGGGTATCAGGGCATCATGGACAGCAACTTTCTCCTGAAAACAGTGATGTTTTTTTTTTACACTTGTAATAGTAGCCAGTGGTCAGTGGATATAGAATAGGGCAGACCTTAGTAGGGTTTATTTGTGTTGGAAGAAGTGGTGTTGCTGTGATGTAAAGGAGACTAGAGCCTGAGAAAAAAGTAGGTACTGATCAGAGATCTGTTGTGTCAGTCTTTCTGGGAAGTAACTATATGAGACAATTATTTATCCTCATTGAGTTAGTACCTTGGGGATGGGAAGCCTCTCCACAGAATACCTTCCTTGTGCCTACTGTGATAACATCATTGCAGAGCACAGGATTCTCTTAGCCATCAAAAGTGGAAGTGTTCATGGTGAAGACACACAGTTCCTGGGGCAAAGAATAGGGCAAATAGCAAGGAAGAGGCTGAGTAGAGTGTGAGCTGGAAAAGAAGCAAAAGGACGAGAAGAGGAAAGAAAGGACTAGGTTGTGGGAAGGAAATAGAAATGTTCCTATCATCTGTCTTTGCCATACAGACTCACACACAAGCCCCCAATTCAAGCCCTATCCCACCGTGTCTGATTGGGGGTGCTGTAGAACATGTTAGTGCCATCTTGGCAAAGTGTTCATGGACTTTTCTTCAGGCACTAAGAAAATATCTTCATGGAAGTCCTCAACCATGACATTGCCCTCTCTGATGAGGCAGACCTTAGTGACTTCGATCAGGCATGCTTGATTATGATGTATAGATTTTATCCTTGATGCAAACAGTTTAATCATCAGAATGGGGCACCACATTATCATTCCCACTGACTTGTCAGAGCCTTGGAGATTTCCTCTAGGGACACTCGCAACTTATGCCCCACAGGCGAGTCCTGCATCCTGTGCCAAAGGTTCAGCTCCTACTCAGCCCATTGAAGCCTAAATGGCCGAAGTCACCAAATGAGTCCCTCATCTTCGATGGTTCCATGACATCTGGATCAAAGCAGTTGAAACATATGAAGGACCAAGTGGAGCAGCTGTGGACAAGATAATTTGAAGAAGTTGACAAAAGGAGGCAAAGGGAGTGAAGGGGTCCACATGAAGTGAAAGAAGACACTAAAGCCACCTGATAAACTACCACTGGGCTCTAGACCAAAAGAGGTGGAGAGAGTAGGGACAGTATATTTCATTCTTGCTCCACTCTACTCTCTTTATCATACCCTAAATCTCATATCACCAACCTCAAAGGGAAAACTCTAGATCCTAAAGAGAGGAATCATAGCCTATAACCTCAGAAGTTTTCTTTTTCTGGCTCTTAATAGCATACTTAATTATATTGTATGTCCATCATTTTATTCGATTCTCTTAAACTTCAGAGGAGCTGAGTTATCCCGCAGGTGGAAAACCCCAGACTCAAGAACTCAAGGGATGCCCTCTTCCATGAGCCCTTGGACCCAGACTGTTTCACTGAGGGAAAAGTGTTGGCTTAAGACATCGGAGTGACTGGCCTTCGGTCACACAGCAAGTCATATCTGGTTTCTAGATCTCATGAGAGACACATAGAATGAGGCAGTCAGAGGGAGTGGGCATATACCAGGGGGCTAAAATGAAGTGGGGGAACAGTTCAGGTAGTATCCCTCCACCCTCTGCCTCTCACACTGTTTCCCCTTCCCTGACTCAGGAGACACTGGGAGAGCCCCCAAAAGCCAGAGAGTTCTTTGCCTCCAGTCTAGAAAAATTTCATCCAGTGTTTTGTGGAACACCAGATGATGCACAGTTCCAAAGAGCATCATTCTTCACATTTTATAGAATATTGCCCCGGGAGGTAATGTGAAATAAAGATAAGGATTCTTAGAGTAATGTAATCTCAAGTCCTGCACCCCTAATGTTAGGACAGCTGAGATGCATGAATGGTCTGCCACCTTAGAGATGGACTGTGTACAAAGTTCTTAGTGCCTAGCTGCTGGGACTGCAGATATCTCTCTTGAGCCAGGTCCTATCCAAGGGGGTTCTTAGGGGAACCTCAACACTGAGAGTTTCCATTAAGAACCAAAATATGTTTTCTGAGGCTTAGAACAGAGGCCTAGGATACTTTGTACCTATTTGGGTGCCCAGTAGGATAACCCCTGGGTACATGTGGTAATTCAACATTTAAATTAATTGTAATAAAATTAAATGAAAAACTCAGATCCTTTCAGACTACCTATATTTCACTTGCCTAGTAGCTATCTGTGCTTAGTGGCTATCATATTAGGTAATAGAAACACAGAGCATTTTCTTTCTCACAGAACATTCTGCGGGACAAAGAACTTCTATTAGTCTGGGAATCCAGAATCTAAATTAGTCAATTCTTTTCCTGTGGTCCTCAGGACAGCTTTGGGCTTCATCAGAGTGGTTGAGAAAGAGCAAGTCCTTGCAGATGCTTTCCCTCCAGAGAAAGCTGGAATGTACAGCCTTGAGCAGTCAGTGCCTGAGACACAAGAACAGAAGAGGGGGCTTTCTGGAGATCAGCTCCGTGAGCAGTATTTATGAGGAGGTGGTGACCAGTTCCATAAATTACAAGACCTTCTGTGGAAATAGCTTCTCTATCAGGCCTTCTCCCTGGGATTTTTGCTGGAGAAAATACCCACTTGGGTGAACAGAGTCTTTTGATTATCTAGTGAGCACACTCACAAAAAAGCTTATCTGAGGGCAAAATTGTGTAGATTGTCAAAACATCTTTCCCATCCACAAGGGCTCTACTAGGGGAGATACCTATACCTTCTTCTCTATGTCAAGAAGAAGAGAATCTCGCCACATGAACTGTACATGCAGTCCATAAATTAAAAGCACTTGACATTTTCTCTAACACATCCCCATGATATGAATCATCCACTGTCCAGTGAATGGGTTATGCTGAACATTTGCATTCATTAGCTGAGCTGTCATAAAGACAGAGTGTTGGAATTGTTACTTCTAGTCCTTCTTATGAGCATTAGACACTGGGGAAGCAGGCTGGCTTTGCTCACGTTGCCCATAGCAGGTTTCTGCATGTGAGCTGCCATAAGCATCTTCCTTCTCTCTTACTGTGCTGTTCAATGAGTGCTAAAGAATTGCTTTAGGAGCCAAAGGAAGCTGTCAGATCCCCTGTGAGATTAAATGGACAAACTTAACAGAACAGAAAGGCAAGGGAGCCCTGCTCGTGCAGGGGCGCACTTGCTTTGGCTCGCAGCTGTCAGGAAAAGAGGGAGTTCCAGAGCCATCAATAAAAATGAAGCTCCTTCGTCAGCCCTTACGGGGATGATTTTCTTAGAAAAATATAGTTTTCTTGGGCATGCCAATTTAGACACTTTGAAGAAAATATCTCACCAAAAAGAATTTGCTTTGTCTTCAGATACCTCTGATAATATGCAAATTCTCCCACAGGCTTTCCCAGAGCTCTTCTTTCCTTCTTAGAGCTGCTCCAGTTACTGTTGAGCCAACCTGCAGATGTGTATATCTCATTTGGAATATGGTTGCCTCATGCACTCTGCAGATCAAGACCACACCCTTTAAGCTGACCCCCAGCTCCCAAAATACACTTTCCTAACCAAGCCCAGCAGAAGGTCTGAAAGATGATGACAGCATATGATTTTCTTCTAAATAATCAGATTCGCTTTGGTTGACATAGCACACCTTTGAAGCCATGCATCCCTATTTGTCATTCGTCTTTGCTGGTCCCTCTGTATCTGCTATCTCTTAATGTCTAAGTGCTACAGAAACCAGTTCTTGAGTTTCCCCAGGTGATCATCTCCACCAGGTGATCTCACTTAGCCCTCGGCATATACTCATGTATATGCTGCTGACTCCCAAATTCAAACCTCCATCTCCTTAAACAGCCACAATTTACCTCCACACACGTCCCATATAAATGTGGTCATGCAAAGCATTTTCCATCTTGGTTAATAGCAGCTCTTTCCTTTCAGTTGCTCAGGGCACAAGTGTTATAGTAACCTTTCAGTCATCTACTGAGGTACTGGTAAATGTGCCACAGTCAGCTCTCCATGAAAAAAAAAATATCTGTTGCTTTTGCTGGTTTCCATGTTGCAGATCTTCTCACCATGGCTGGAAGTTATCAATATGACTTCACTGTGGACAGAGCTAAGAAGTGATGGCACAGCTGGCTCTCCTAAGCTGGTGTGAGCTGGCTCCAGCACACCACTAGACTCTTGTCTCTTTCCCTCACATCCCACATGCATTTCAGAAGTAAACTCATCTGGTTCTACCTGCAAATCACATCTGGACGCCAACTCTTTCGCAGCCCCTGCCCTGTAGCATTCATGTTCGAGTCACCATCATTTCTCACATCAAGTTTTGCCATAGCCTCCTAAAATAAACTCCTCTGCCCCAATTCTGAGCCAGAGGAATCTTTTTAGAAGATAAATCATGTTACTCCTCTATTTCAAAACTTTTAGTAGTTTCTGTCTCGGCAGACAATGTACAAGCCGTCAAATAGTAGTCCATTCCAACTTTATTTTTCTGCATTTACCTTATTATCATCTAATATAATTATTTACTGTTTTATCATGTATTTGTCTGTTTTCCCATTCTAGAATGTAGGATCTATGATGTTACAGATTTTTGTCTCTAGTGTCTGAAGCCCCAGCTCCTGGACTTATAGTAAGCATTCCATAAATAATTGCTGAGTGAATGAATAAGTTAATAGGTGAATCTTACCTCTTAACTGCTTGGAATTGGTTGCTCCTCACCTTGCTGTCATTCTGATTCCTGGGCTTTACCTGCCCCTAACCAGGCAGTATTCTGCCTTACTCCAAACCTGACTCACTGTCCTTCACTGCTGTAGACCTCATGCTTGATGGGTCAGGCCCTGATACCTCCCTACTTCGTACCCACTTCGAGCGCTGCCGGTTTTGCTCTGCCTCATTTCCAGACACAACCTGGTATAATACATGATTATTCTTTTTCAGCTGCCTCCCAGCATCTTCGTATTTTTAGAAACCTGCTCAGAGTGAATAATTATACAACTCATTTGCTCTCCAATATCTGGCACCATGTGGATCACTGAAAACTAATAATTTAGGTGAATGGTTATACTTCTATATTACGCAAGTACCCATCATCACTGGTGCAAGTACATTGAAGGGCAATTAGTGGACGAGTAAATAATCAGAGTCATGGTAATTAAATTTACTGAGATTTTACTGTGTGTTGGGTGTTTGGTCTGCTTTATTTCTTTTTACATTTTTTATATCCACTTTTGTCAACTTCAGTCAAGAGTTTGAATTTCTAAAGTAGCCTTTCAATCATAATCCACATTTTTACCCTTTTCCCTTCCAGTACTGTTGTTCACATTATAATCTCCCTGACTTTTATAAGTATTTTAAAATGCTCCTGAGCCCTCTCACCATAATTAATAAAATCCGGACTCTTTATCAGCATCCAGTGATAATACCTAACATCAGCAGGTGCTTGCTCTTTCAAGTCTTGCTTGAAGGCTTTATGTGTAATTATCCTATTTAATGCCCTCAGCAATCCAATGAGGTAGAAAAGAGACATGAAGAGGTTAAATGATTTTGTTCAGTGTCATGCATTTAATAAGTGGTGGAGCTGGGATCTGAACCCAGTCACTTATCATTCTGCTGTTCTGTTCCCCAATGAGTCAACTGGCCAAAGGTGCCCCCTCAACTTCATTTCCTACCATGCCCTCCACCTACCAAGCTATACTCCAGACATGCAGGCTCACTTTCTGCTTCTGGACCACAGGAAACCGAATGTGCTTCCTCAGTCAGGCTTTCCTGGATCACCTAATCTAAAGTGAAATCCTCTTCTTAGCATCCATTTCTGCCCCCAACAGGAACAGTCACAACTTAAGGATTTGCTTACTCATCCTCTCTGCCCACCACATCTCTGTTTTATGCAAAACAGCCTACAGCTAGAGTGTCTTTGTTTTTTAATAAATATCTGTTGAATCCATTCAAGGACAATGTCATTGAATCTTCACTAGAGATTCTGAGGAAATGCTACTCTTCACTGACAAAGATAGTAAATAACTATCCCAAGGTCAAAGAACCCAAGGTGAAGTTTGGATCGGAACCCCAACCCTTCTGGTTGCAGAGTACCAACCAGCAAGCTCTACTTCTTCCCTAGGTGCTTCAGGATCTGAGGACCCTAAACATGGAGATTACTGAAGCAGCTGGCAGATGGGCTTAATAATCTCCTCTATAATTATCTGTAAATTTGTAAACCTTGAAGTGAAAAATAAATCCTCCCTTCTCAGGTTTCTTTTTAGAGTGATGTCTGAATGACCAAATGGAGCCTCGTCTTGGGAACTTGCACTGAGCAAATCACAGCGCAAGGAGGCAGCTAATTGCTGAACTTGATTGCAACTGCTAATCACAGTCATAAGGAAAAAAAAGTGTTGGGAATTAATTAGGCAAGGACCTTCCGAACAGCAGCAGGAAGCCTCCGAGTGACCTTTATTTACAGTCAGTTAAACAGAAGTGTGACTAAAAATGCCAGGGAGCAAATCAGATTATTAATATTGATTGCTTAAAGAAAATGAATAATTTAGAAGCCTAGTCAGAATAAATATCCAGCGACAAAGATGAAAGAGCACAGCATACCACATTTCTAACATTCATCTGTCATGCGGCAGTGTCCCCTGCTCAGAAATTGAGAATTTTCACCGTCACAAAGCACAATTAGTTTCATGACCCAGCATGATTGCCACTAAGAACTGTTCTCATTCAGCCAAGCATGGGGAAAATCCAGGGTGTTGAACTAAGGCTTTTGTCAACATTTTGCATGGTAAACTAATTACAAGTTCATGGAAGGTTTACTTTCTGATTTTTATCAATAAAACATCAACCAGAAGAAGGTGGATTGCATTTTCTGTGCTTACTGAGTAAAGCTCACAGGTTTCACTTTTTGATGACTGTATACCTTTTGTGATGCATATATGACAGAAGTTTTCAACGGGAAAGGCAAAGGTTTTAGATTGCTTAGAAGTAAAGATTTTCAGACGTTATCTCCAACTTGTAATAAAAGTTGCCTTTCATATACTGGAGTCAGTTTTATACCATACTCCCCCAGCAACATGCCTCTGTCCTAACTCCGTTTGATAATAAGACAGACATAGAGTATTTATTTACAGCAAAATCTTGAACAGGTACCTTTGAATTACATGTTTTCTTGCAGCGGTGATTTCTGAGATTTTTATGCCAAGTCGAAGAGTGTAAGTTATACCTAAAGTTATACTCTTCTCTACCTCAAAATACTAATTAAATTTCCTGATGAGGCGTTATTGCAATATTTATGTTTTAGGGCAGTAGATATTAATAGTTTTGCTGAAGTGGAAACATTTCAGAACTACCACAGTAGCAGAGAATCCAGGCATACTCACTTTGGATAGGACTCAGAGAAATTAAGCTCTGTTGCTGTCAGATTAATGTAGCAAATTAACTAGCCATGTTCAAGGCAGCCATGATTTCTATATGACAGTAAGTATAATTTGTAAACCAATCAATAAAGCAAGTTCAGACCATTCATTTTCTCTATCCAGTATAGGTATTAGTATTCATTTATGCCTATACTAATTTATGTCATTCACGTGATGTATCAAGTATAGATATTAGCATCATCCTGTACACATATAAAAGAAGTAGATACTGAGATGAAATATTTCCCATGTCTATACTGTGAAGAGATTTGAATTTTGTCCCTCTTTTAAACACAGTTGTTTGAAGTACATCCTCTTAGTACTTGGCTATAGGAAGTCAACATATGATAAATCTTCTTAGGTGTTCCATTGCCCTAGAGTTGGGAAGGAACCAAATGCAAGCCTTAGTGAAGCAGAAATAATTTCATGTGTGAAATATTGACTTGCATTGGTCTCATTCTGTTGCCTGTTAGACTTTAGCAAATACTGCCCAGGTATTTGTCTGAGTAACCTTAGGGGAGACTCAAGGCCAGCCCACTTGTGTTCTTATGGTCAAGAAATATGGGTACTAAAAGTTGGAAGATGGCATCAAACATAGCTGATACTTTCCAATATGGCTATTATTGATATAAGCATTGATAGGGTGTTTGTCAAACATGAATGAGTTCTCACTTCTCTGCAATAGATAGAAGTTCTCAGGAACGGTGGTCCAATTCTAAAGAAACTGGTTGTTTATTTCTAAGTAACAGAAATTACAATTGCTTTTGCCTATCCTAGGGAGTAATATGCATCTTTATAGTTATATGGACTTTTTTCATGAGAACTTAAATTAATATAACACTCCTTTTAGAGGGAAAAAGTCCTGTGAAAATCAGATTCCTCAGTCCTCTATGTTCAAGCACCTGCATGCCAGCACCACAGGGTGATAATCCTCTGATGGAAGAATTTTCCTTCTTTTTGGTGTGTTGCTGGGAAATGGAGGCTAGTAGAAGATTTTTCTTGGCCCCACAGATTTGGAAAATATCATGATATATAGGCTATTTTATACTATTTCTAGTATTTCTTCCTGGATGTTTTAAATTAGCTTGTTTTTTTAATACATGCAAAACTGATGCTCAAAGGAAATGCAACAACAAAATACAGAAAGCTTTAATTAAATGCCAGCATAAAGCCTTAACCACATCTGATGTTCAAGTAATACAGTTTTTATTGAGGTATGCTAAATGATTCAGGTAGTTGGCAGGTGGGCTACCAAAGTCATTAGACTGTGAGGGGATTTTATGGACTCTCCTTTGCATCTGGATACTAGCACACTGACCATGGCAGCCTTTCTTCTCCAAAGCTTTCATTTTCAGAAAAAACAAACCATGCAGAATTATGACCTCTCTTTTAGATTCCAGAAGCCTACCTAGAATGGGACTAAACTGTGGAGAATGGGACTAGACTGAGGGTACAAAGTGGAGCTCACTTTTTCTCATTCTTTTCCAAATTCCAGACAACAAAATTAATCAGGTTCTTTGGAAAAAGCAATGATGTGCAAATGTGCCTCTTTTCATACACACATTAAAGACATGACCTGACCAATGGCACTCTTAGATTTCTTCCTTTTGCTACTGGAGGTTGGTGATTTTCATGTTAATTGTATGTCAATTGTAATGGGGAAGCCTGGCTTTACATGCAGATGTGCCCTATCCCTTTCCATTATGAGACAAGTAATATGATTGCAATAATTCCTTGTATCGGATTATAAAAACAGCATCTTTAGAATTTGTAAATGTGCTGTTTTTATTTTGTCCCTTTGTTTGTACACAGATTAAAGCTCAGTCCCCCATGGCCACAGCCTGTAACTGAGTGGTGTGTTCTAAGGCTGCCGCAAAGCAATGGAGTAGTGCTTGAGTGACTTCAAAATAGAGTCAACACCTGAGGAATAAATTTTCTCCTTTGTCTTTCCCATGGACTTGAATGTTTTGAAAATGTTGAAAAGAAACCATAAAGATGATGTTATTTAATGGGTAAAGAAATGTAGCTGGTCACTATACTGCCTGCTACAGTAAAGAAAGATTTTTCTATATTACTTGAAGGATGTAGGGGTTTGGAATGGATATTTTCCATTTAATTAATTTCATCATAATTTGATTAGCTTTCTGCAGCAGATCATCAGATTGAGATTGCAGTATGTTTCTTTGTCTTTTTTATCCCCCTGAAGTCTCAGCATAATTCAGAACTAGGGAGGAGTGATTCTTTTGCACTTTACATGCGAGTCACAGTTTCCTTATTGGGTTCCAAAAGATCCCAGGTCTCCAAGCTCCAGTACACAGCTGCCACTGCATATGTTGCTGCTGAAAACTAAAACTTGCTGAAATAATCATTCCCTATGTTTTTAAGAGCCTGTGTTTAAAGTACTGCTTGACACATCTCATTTCTTTAGGGAACTTGAGTTTATATTGCAAAACAGCAGAACCTGTGAAAACCTAAAATTTCTTTATTTTTCCTGTTTAATATTGGGTATTATGAACAATCTTTAGAATAACTAAATAATCAAGATTTTTTAAGCCTGAGTTATTGTATTGGTTTAGTTTCTAGCATGCAAAACACAAATATAAATTAAGACCATGTAGTGAATATAAAATGTGAATACTTTTTTGTACACGTGATTTAAAAATGTAAATTCTTCACACACACGAAACTAGCACCACTTACATTTAAAACCATTACAGGCTTCATTAACTATTTTAACTATTTTAGCTCTATGATCTTGCTGCTGATTATGCTCAGCATTTTTAAAATAAGTAGAAAATAATGTTTAACTTGATTTACTAACATATAGCATCCATACCAGTTACCTTAAATCACAGGATATGTGAGATCCTACATCTAAGAGGAGATAACTTCCAAACCTAGATGTCCGTAGACTTCCTCTTTTACATATAAGTAAGACAGTAAAAAATGGGTCTCCCACCCCACTAATTTCCAAAGTTAACATAGAGAAAGAACTATTTGGACACAACCAGGATCTCCATTAATTTTAAAGCTTGGTTGTGATAGGAGAACAGTTTTTCTGAAAATAACAAACTTTGTTATCATCATCCTTGAGATATGAAATTAACAATACAAGCTAATGGAAGATAGTTTGGGTAGAATTCACTGACAGCCTAAAGAACAAATTAGCATTTAGGGTTTCCTACTTTTTTCTTTCAAAATAATTATTAAGGAGTTCCTGTTGTGGCTCAGTGGAAATGAACCCAGCTAGTATCCATGAGGACTCAGATTCCATCTCTGATCCCTGGCCTCAGTGGGTTAAGGATCTGCCATGGCTGTGGCTGTGGTGCAAACTGGCAGTCACAGCTCTGATTCAGCCCCTAGCCTGGGAACGTCCATATGCTGTGGGTGTCCCCCCCCCAAAAAAAAAAAAATTGTTAACACATAAGAATACCAATGTGGTCTTCTCAAGAGCCTCAAGCATAATTTGTGGCATTTTTTGTGTTTTTGCTTATCTTCCTCCCACCTCCATTCTGGACTTCTAGATTGTCAAAGAGAAACAGGGGAAATTTCTAAATGAAAAAATGTTCTAAGTGTGGTTTTAATCCAGTAGGCAATATCAGACTGAATTTCAAAGAATTCTAAAGATTTTTGTTTTTATGTTTGAGAGAAAGGGAAAATGTATTACATTTGAATATTTCAGTGGCTTTGTAAATAATCTTTATGTTTAAATTTAAATGCAAAGTGTGGATAATTTAAGGTAGAATGGAATTCAGTAATCACAGAGTCCCCTTTTAGTTAAGTCTTAATCATTGTGGAAGAAGATCTTCATTTTGTGGCTTCATTGCATTCAGATGATGTCAGCAGATTGTGAGGCGGGAAAGTAGATACGTGTTCCTTTGGTGTTTTTCTTGGGAACGGTGAGAGTGCATCCCGCAGGGAGGATCCATTTCTCCTCGCCTGCTTACTATCCGCCAGAGACACAGTAAGTGACCAAAATAGCATGTTTGATTTTCATATAAACATTCAAATTCTGAATAATTCACTGATTAATTTTTCTTAATTAGAAAGGGGATAAGTCTGGCCAATGTAAAATTATTTGTAAAAACCCCTTTTTATTTGTAAATTTATTTTTTATGTTTAAAAAACCCTTAATAAGAACTACTTAAAGGTTAAAAAAAAAGCTATTCAAGACTTGAATCATCAAACTCTTTATAAGTAAAACTTACACTGATCAGATAGGTAGTCTGCTATCAAGATGGTGCTAACAATTCATGTGAACCATGTTTAGCAGGTCATAATCCATTTTATGTCCATGCTTAACTGTCAATAAATTCATCTTCCTTAACCAAACCTACTAAAAATTAAAATGATTTCAATTACTATGGTTATTTTGTTGGGCTGTATGAATGAATTTTTATAAAATACTTTCTTTAATCTTTGGTTCAACTATCTTAATAGAAATTTAATAGAATGTAAAAATCCAGAAGCAAACATGTTTAGAATATCAGATATGGCAAACTAGCACTATCTGGAATTAAATTTTTGCGAACTTAACCTGAATGAAGATAATAGCTCCAAGTACCTATACTGAAAGTATGGATCCAGGAACATTATTCATTGTTAGTCCATCTAAAAATACTTTATGTAATATGTTTAATTACCCACAAAAGTGAAGGAATGGTTTATAAAACACTTTATAAATATCTTGAGAGAAAGAGTATGTTTTAAAAATAGAGAGCCAGTTGACTGACTGATAGCTTATGCGGGATTTTGCACAAGAAATAACAAAAGACTGGGGTACTGGTCCTGCCCAAAAAAGAGGGAAAGGTATGCTATGTAGACCTTGAGGGAACACTATCCACTAGACTTGACTGATCACTTGTAAGAAGCAAGACAACAGAAACCAAGAATGAAATTTGGGTATCCAAAGAGAAAGTGGTCGTATGAATAGCAAATAGGGGTGACGGAGAAATTTTTGGCTACTACAATGAGTTCATCTTAGAATCTTTTGAGTTTAACTGAACCTCCAACATAGGATATCTAGATGACAGATGTAAACAACTGATAGCTTAAATGTTGAGGCTGGAGAAACATGTGGGAGTCATCTATGTCTATATTTACTGATTGAAAATAAGAAATGAACAGAACAAAAGAACAGTTACCTATAATCCTGCTACCTAGAAATAACCAAATAATATAAATATAATACAAGATTGCAGAATGAATTATAATATTATATTATATATTATATATTCATTCTCCAATCATCCCACTACACACACACACACACACACACACACACACACACACACAGAAATATGCTTTTTTCCACTCACATGCATACATACCTATCCTGTTTTGGAAACTGGTAAGCAGGCAGCTCAGGTGTTTTAGCATAACACTACTTCAAAGCTCTAAAGCTGATTTGTCACCTTGTGACCAAATTGAAATAATAGTAGCTAGGAGAAAAATAATAGACTGGGAGAACACCTTGCCAATTCCAGCATATTAAATGCTAGTAAGTCTTTTTTTGTTGTTTATTTAGCACAACTTGTTTAAAAGAAGATTTGAGTTAAAAAAAAAAAAACTATTCAAAACTACCTCTGTATTTTAAGTTAATAAACCAAATCAAAATTGGCCCACTGATTCCCTTTTCCCTCCCTCCTGCCTGCTCAATTTCAGCTAAGTTCAAGCAAATGCTGATTAAGATGATCAAATAACTGTTTGGCACATCTTTCCTTATGTTAAGGAAAAGAGAACTTGTTCTAATTTGGTGCACATCACAGTTATGGCACTCCTGTTCGGACCTGTGATAACAGTTTTAGACACAGCCTCAAACTGCTAAGTTTCAGGAGCTCGGACCAGAATTGCCATTCCCTACAATGTCTTAGTGCACACACATAAGCAAGTAGAAAGAAAAAATTACTCAGAGAAGAAAATTATATGTAAATAGTAGGGATGAAAAAAAAATGGCCTTATCTGTGTTCCGATAACATAGTCTAAAAATATAAAGAACAGTGGGTGTGTGCCTTCAAGTCTCTAGTGAGAAAAACATCCAGAAGTTCACAGAGCTCAATTGTTTTTCCAAAATGCCCGATTAGGAAAATCAATTAACTAGGCATAATGGGCCCTGTGGAGAAATCACTTCATTTCATTGGACTAGGAAGAGAAACTGTGAAAAACAATTTTTTTTTCTGTTGCTGTACCCTTCCAAAAGCTATGAGAAAGAGAGAAGAGGGGCGAGAATAAGAAGAAGACACCACACGTTAAGATGTCTCCACTTGGTTAAGCCTCAGTTACCGGTTGTGACATTCCACCCTCTTTCTCAAAGAATTCCGGATTTTATGTATCGTTTCTGGGCAGATTTTTACTATTTAGTGCTACCACTGGGTCTTCGGGTCCAGGTCTCCATTGACTAGCTTCTAAATAGGCTGTCATCTCTCCTAGTTACCCTTTCTATAGATATCTGGAAAATAAATAAACCTAGACCTTTCCTTTTTGGCTTGTTTTCAGACCAGTGATGACAGAAGTGGCAAGCAGCATCAAGGGCCAAAACAATCACAAATTATTGTGTTTTCAGAAATTTTCCAATTTTGTCTTGGTAATTATCCCAGATACCCAGAGACTCTTGATTATCTTATGCTCCAGAGCATGAAGTTAATCAAATTTTGCTTTTCTTCATTCCCTGGATCTTCTCTAGATGATAGAGTACCTTGTTATTTGTAATTGACTCTGCAGAAAGGCCTGACAAAAACCCACTGCTGTAAGAATAGGTGTACATTCTGTAGGACATTTATATAAGCCTGATCTTATGAGAGTGATTTTCATTTTGAGAGATTATAAGATCCTGACTCTCATTTGTTAAGTGCCTTCTATTCTCTAAGTCCAAGGTCATGGTAGAACATTTTCTCACCGTGGAAGTTCTGAACTATCTGAACAGAAACCCCTGTCTGGAAGTCTCTAATACTGCTTGGATCATAGTCCTCGCTCCATCAGACACTTGTATGAGTGAGATAAACTCTCTCTGCCTTCATGTCTCCTCTGTAAAAACATATCATAGTACCTGCCTCATAGGGATGCTGTAAGAATTCAATAAATTGAAAAGTAAAATGGCCCACAACTGTGACTTTCACTTTGCAAGCATTCTGTGATTTCTATCATTGCAAAATAAATCCTGGCAACCAGTACTGTTATTGTGGATGAAATTGTGTCCCCCACCAAAAGTGTGGACTAGGAAGTTCTAACCCGCAGAACCTTAGAATGTATTGAAGTTCTAACCCGCAGAACCTTAGAATGTACCTGTATTTGACGACAGGGTCCTTAAAGAGGTGATTAAGTTAAGATGAGGTCGTTAGGATTCCTCAATCCAATATGACTGGTGTCCTTTAAGATGAGGAGATTAGAACATAGACAGCAAAGGAAGACCACGTGAGGACACAGGGAGGAGATGGGCGTCTACAAGACAAGGAGAGAGGCCTCAGAAGAAACCAGCCCTTCCAGGACTTTGATCTCCAACTTCTAGCAACCAGAATTGTGAAGAAATTAATTTCCCTTGTTTAGAATACCAAGCAGGATCAGTGGTTCTTTGTTTGGCAGTCCTGGGAAAGTAGTACAAATGGACTTTAAAAATTGAAATTTTCTAATGAAAGTTTTTATTTGGAGGCTCTCTTGAAAGTCAAGAGGTCTGAGAAGGGTAGACGCCCCTCGGCTACATGGAAACAATAGATGGCAGTTGAATGATAAATATTGTTCTTTTTAGAGAGAGAATGGATTATCTGGTTGACTACATCCAGTCCACAGGCCCCATTAGTATTTATGGCACCTGATTTAAAGTTCTAGTTCATTTTTGGTGGGTTCTATTTTTCCAAATTTAGCTAGCCAGTCCCTGGTGTTTAAAAAAAAAGAAAGACTTCCTCCCACCCTGACAGCCATGGAAAACCTTCATAGGAATGATAGCACATCATGGGTTAGTCTGGGGTTGTTCACAGGTAGTTACCTCTGTAATTCCTCTTTTTTCTCTTCTACCCAGGGTCAGCAGTAAAATACACATTTCACAATATTCCCTGTGTGTGTGTGTGTGTGTGTGTGTGTGTGTGTGTGTGTTGTGAGTCCATATTTGAGAATTACTTTCAAGAGGACAGAAAACATTTCCATTTTAAAACGAATTGGGATATAATGAAGCCATAGACTTCATTTTCCTCATCCACTTTTCCACATGCAGTGTACTGCCACCTCATTCTGAAGAGCACCGTCATTTCTAAGATACCAATGGAAAGCCTTGTGTGATGTGGCCAGCTGGCGAGGCTCTGTGCAGCCCCACGCTGAGCACTCTGTAATGAGGACAACTCCAGCCTGGAGATGTTTCTTTTCATGGGTTGCCGTTACAACTAGAAGTAGGTTCATGTGTGCTGCTGGCTGGTCAAAGAAATGGTGTCAGTTTTTTAATAACAAGCCCTAAGCACTTGCAAGTCAAAGGAAGGAGGGAGAAAGTGAAGCATACCCAAAGTTATTTCAGTAGGCAAGCTCCAAAGTCTTCTAAGGTTAATACTGCCTAATTAATGACAGCACCAAATGGAGCCAAAAGCGTGAAGTCTGCAAATGGCTAATAATGAGGGCTAGATAGATAGACACTGCTTTCATGTATGTTCATAGGACTGGCTGCAAAATGTAATTGAAGTAAATGGGGTTTTCTACTTATTTCTTATTCTTTAATTTAATGCTGAAAGAGTGTTTGCTATTCTGTTTTCTTACCTCAAAGAACCTCAATTAATTGTAGCAAATTTTACACCTGGTTCTGTCACTGCTAGAATCCTTGACACAGAAACCCTTGAAGGGCATTTACAGAGTAAGGGGGAGACACAGTCCTTTGCATACGTTAAGCGCATATTTGTCTCTTCGTGGTTATAGCTGATGGACCATTTTAACTGTCATGTTGGGGAGGAGGTGGGGGATTGTTGTTTCCAGTTCCCCAGGCTTGCGAAAACCTTTCCGTTCTGTTATTTAAATGCTCAAATTCAAATCATTTTTTAAGTTCCATGACCCTTTAATGAAAACAACCAGTAACCAGATTTTAGGAACAAGCGATTTTTTTTTTCCTTGGGCTTTGTTTTCCCAGTCTTGAATTAATCACAGCTGTCTCTCACCAGCAAAGGTTATTTTTATCTAGCATGCTTTAAATTAAAAAACAACAACAACAAAGGGAGCAATCTGATGTTCTTCAAGCTCCCCTAACCTTCCACAGGAAAAAAGAGGGGAGCATTAGCTCTGTGCAGCTAAGAATCCAGCTTGTAATTATATCTTCCTCGTGTTTACATGAACTTTAGTTTGCATTTCAGAAGCCTTATGGAGGGATTCCTGTGGCTGACCCAGGAGTGGTGGGGAATTTCTCCATCAAGTGAGTATTGATGAGCTGCAAAGTTCAGTGAACAGGAAAATTCTGCTCCTTTTATTGCCAATGTGACAGGTTACTTTATTACCATGCCTTTCACAGCAATTTAACAGTTACCCTGGTAACGGATTCAGTGAGGTAATGGGATCACAGGCATTAGAGCAGAGGCAGGCTGGCCGCTCGGAGCAGCCATCTGCTGGCTGCTGTTCCGAAGGCTGTCTTCTTGGAGGAGCCCTGACAATCACGGAGCCTGCATGGCAATGAGGCAGGTGAAACCGCAGGCCTGCCCTATTTAGCTGTACTCTGGTGATTTGTCTTTCTAATTCTATTGAAATAATAATCAGGATTTGTTTCTGATTAATTAACTAACCTTTTGGTAAAAAGATTAGATAACGAAATTGCTGCCTATTCAGAGATAATGAGATTTTTATTACTCTGTCAAAAGAAAAAAGTACATTTATGTGTCACCAGCCACCGCGTCAAGAGAGGGGAAAAAAAAAAGATCTAAGTCTTTGTCAGATATGTGTATTCCTCAACAGGCGAAGAGGGTGCTTCCTTTTGCAGGAACTCCTCTCCTTATTCCAAGCCTTTAGGAAAGGCTTTTAAAACAGCAAACACAGTAATAAACACGTTTAGGCCAATAGGCTTTGGGGGAGGGTGCTAATTTGTTTTAAAATGTCTCCTAATGGAAGAGAAGCGCTTGGGAGTCTCAGGAACTTGCTTGTACAGTGTGGGTGTATTTATGTTAGTGTGAGAGTGTGAAGAAAGCAGTAAAATCTCCTCGCAAGGCTCTAAAATGACATCTGTAGACAGGCTGCTTTCCCCCTGCACTACAAATACGTCTCTGGCTTGCAGTGCATTTGTCTTCTGGCAGGAGTTGTACTTGGGCAATGGGAAGGGGAAATCAGCCGAGCTTAGCAGGCTGGGAGGTCACCTGTGACTGTCACAGGTAGGCTGTGTCAGGACATGAATTATTCTAACTGGCTGAGTAGAAAGGGAACCAGCCCTTCTCCCTGCTTCACTCCAAGACACACAGCCAGTCGATTTAACCTTTTCTCTTAACTCACAGCTCAACCCTTTGTTAGGCGGGGGACTTTCATTTTCTCACTCTTCTGTGCCTTCAATGTGGTGATATGATAAAAGCAAAAAGCAAAAAACAAAAAGCCAACCAACCCGGGAAAAGTGCTTCCCTTGGATAAGGAGATGCTAAATGAGCCAGAGGGGCTGTGTGCGGCAGTCAGCATCACAGGGAACAAAGCACAGTGTATTTGCAAATGGAACTTCACAGGGCTACAGTATTGTTTTAATTACTAAAACCTGAGGAGGAAACAGAGTGCGTGTCTCTTCCTGCGATGCAGTAAAACCGAGGAGTGGGAAGGAGGGCCAAGCGGTTGGGCTGGGACCCAGCTGAGCATTTTGTTAAAGTGTATTTGTGTCACTGCCTTTTCACATTCAATGAGACACTTATGTTTCCTGTGACATCCTGTGGCCTTTGCTGCCTCAGTTTGTGTGAGTATGAACAGGAAAAGATTTCAAGTTCTAAAAATGGAAGTTTCTGTTCTGAATTTTATATGGTTCACAAACAAGTTGAAACAGACCAAAAAAAAAAAAAGGAAGGGGATCAGATGTGCACATTCCAGGCCCCTATCCTTTATTTTCAGCCCCTCCCACTCTCCAATTGTCAGCTAACGGGCTCCATTTCTGATAAAAGATGCTTAACAAAGAAAGAGAAATAAGACATGAGAAAGGAGAAGCCTGCTGCCAGGGTGGGGATTTCTGATAGTTCATTGCCAATAGCTTTTTACAGGAACTTGATCTTGCTGGCGCTGTACCAACTGAAGGGAAAGAATGGGGCGGGGGCGAGGAGGCTTTGTCTTCAAACTCCCACTCCCTGTGAAATATAGGGTTAATATTAGCAATTATTATTAAAATTAGCCAAATGTTATTAAATGATCTTTGTATAGAAGAATAAGTATAGTTTTCCCTTTGGCAGACAATGACATCTGCAGCTCTATATTTTCATGAAATGACTCTACTTAAAAACATTACTTCATTTTCGTGGTATTTCTTTTGTGCCTAGGAGCAACCCTGTAATTGTTCACTTCAATTACAACATTACTATTTTAAACTGAAACCCATTTTATCTGCATGCCAGCTTTTTATTTGTTTTACCAACTATATCTATTTCCATTACTGCAAGGCTGATGGTTTGTCTCAAGAGGAAATCAAATCCATTAATTCAGAAATTTCAAGCCCGACTAGCTCTGCCATAAGCAGCATTTCTTATGCTAACAGCAAATGTGCTGAGACTGAAAGGAACTGACATGGCCCTGTTTTTTATCATAACTTAAGCATTTATGTAAGAAGGCAAATCTAATAGTACTAGGAAACTGTAAGTGTTATTATATATAATTCACTTTCCTGAGATCTGGACAGGGCTCTGGTTTGTGTAGCCATGGTTTAAATCAGGCTGCCACGAGACTTTATCTCACCTGACTTTTCTTATTTAGCTGACATACGGTTTCATAACAGATACATCTAGCATGAAACTAGATTGTGGAGTCTTTTTTTTATTCTCGATTTTTTTCTTTCCTCCTTAAAGGAAGGAAAGAAAAAAGAGACTTATCATTTGCACGAAAAGCAATAATAATTTTGCATTCAGGTGACATCTGAAACTTATCCCTGTAACAGCACTAGCCTGAGACAAACCCGGCCCCATTCTGCTTCATTTTTAATGCACACTGTTTGGGTCTTATCACATGGTTTGTGTTCAGTTAGATAGCTTGCCTCGATAAAATCTGACTCTGACCCAGAAAAAAAAAAAGAGAGAGAAAGACAGAGAGAGATTGCTCCTGATGCCTGCATAAGCTTTTGCAGGCACTGTGACCTGTTTATGTCAATGGTAAAGTATAAGAGATTACTATCACAGAACCCCATCATCTTCTGGGATCTAAAAAATACAGAAAGCTCTCCAGGACCCTGGTCCGCCTTTGTCACCACAAAGCCCTTCGGTGCTGTAAATCTGTCCTCATTGGAAGCTCTTATACACCAGCCGTCACCGATAAGCTTGGGAGAAGCAGACAAGCTTTTAGGAACTACTGAACCATGAAGTCGACCTGCTTAGGGTTTTGTTGTAGGCTATTAAATCCAGGATGGCCGTTTTAAGATGATTCTGCTTTCTTTTTCCCTTGGCCTGGTTAAGCAACTCTACCCCCAGCTCATTATTTGGCTGATTAAAAAATACGAAGAAGAATGGAACAACCTGCTGTTCGAGAGGACTACCTTCACACATCCATTTAATGAGAGTGACTTACGCCGACGTAGTTTATGGGTTCAAGCAACTTGACACTAATTTTGCCGCTAAGAAAAGATTTACTAACTGTACATACTGCTCTGCTTTTGTTGGCATGGGTACCATGATGCTTTTCTCCAAAACAAACCCAGAATCTTTTGTAAACATGCATTATTTGGTTAACACGTTGTAAATGGATCCCAGTTGTGTGGCACAAGCGCTCTTCACTATTATGTAAACAATTATTCACTGAAAGGCTTGCTTTAAATTGTAAATGAATATATTTCAGCTGTAATGTTGCTTTCAGGCCTGCCCAGTGGTATAAATCTGGTCATTTGTTTTTTGCACTCTGCCTATTACTAACCAGTTAGAAATGTGCTGATTATTTGCACAAGCCATTCACACTGCGAGCACAGTTAAATTGCTGTTTTATTTTTCCTGTGTTTGATGAGTGTTAACAAGAGCACCATTTGAGGAAACCCAAACCAAATACAGCTCTTTAATTGGGGCTGGGGATGTTTGGGAAAAGCCACTCGGTGAGTAATTCTACTGTTTAAGGTTTGAAAGTTCACCTACACCAGCATAGGACTTAAGGCAAGATTAATTAAAGGGGGTTGACAAAAATCAGTGCCTTGCTCAAGCAAACCAAAGAGCTTGAAGTATGGTATATCCAATTATGGGAGAGTAGCTCACTTGGTGACATGTCTAATTCCCAACTCTCTGTTTTCAATGTCTGCATTGCCCAGCAGCTCCATGTTTGGGTTAGGTGATTTGGCACTCTGTATCCCTCAGAGGAAGCACAATTTGGAGATTAAACAACATGCTTTCATTGGGCAACGACTTGCCTTTGAAGAGTCTGCTCAGGGGCTGATGAAAGTTCCAGCTGACTCAGAGAGCTTTGTCTTCTCTCTTATGTTTTTCCCCCTAAACAGTCAATGATTCATTTTAAAAGTTTTCCCATCCGTTGCAATTTAATGGCATTTCAGTAATGTGCTGATCTGCAAGGCTCTGGAGACAAAACTATGATGACCTCAGATGATCGCCTTGGTGTGAACCAGAATAAGCATTGTAACTTTATCTAGCTCCCTTGATAGAACTACAGAACTGTACTGACATTGCTTTAGATAGTGCTGACCTGAGATCAAGCTTAGGATAATGGAAGGTGCCCCAGGTTCTAGCCCTGAATTTGTCCCTATAACTAGTTCAGTGACTTTGGATGCTCATTTTCATCTATGTGAGCCTTACCTGTGCCATGACAAGATGAGGCAGCATGATCATTATTGTTCTTCCAAAACTAAAATTCTAGGCTGCCTGGGGTGCATAATTCTAACTACTTTTTTGCATCCATAATTAAAGATAAGGGAGACTCAATCATCAAATTATGTGGGCTTTATTAGACAAGTATGAGGCTCTTCGTTTCCGTATTGAATATAAAAAAGGAAATCTGTAGTTTCCTTGTTACTGAAAATTTTGTAGAGTTAATGTGAAATACGTACGCTTTCCTCAGTACACATTCTTCAAAGCCATACATGCTTGTGCTATCCTTAAGTAAACCACGTGAGTCGTACATTTTAGATCTGAAATAGCTGGTACTTTTATTCTTTCCAGTTTCTTTATACTCTCGCCTTTAGTGATCAAGATTTGAGCTACCTTTTTCTTCCTGTTGTGCTATTTATTTAGGTATTCTGTTTTACATATTAAATTCCATTTAGGTGAAAGTGTGAAAGTGATGTGCACATTGATATATATCCGTGAAAATAAAGATGGGAGCCTCCCCCATCTGAAACCTTCTCTTCTCTGGATATTGATTCAAGTTATCATTCATGACAGTTGGAGCCATAAGCCTTAAGTACGAAAAGCCCACTTAAGAACTATTATTATCACCTTTACTATAATGGCAAATATAGGATTTATTCCATTCTTTTGCTGCGCTAAACACAGTTTTCTAAATAGAAACAGACACGCTCCTGTAGTATTTCTCTTACTCACTCTATATGTTCTGTGTGCAAGTCCACAGAGAAAACAGAATTATTTTTGAATTACAAATGTTTTAGTTAGAAAAAACACTTTGAATTTTTTTTTAATGTGTACTTCTTAGGTAGTCCTGAATCCTGATTCTTGGTTCCTTTTAAAATTTAGATGTTAGACCAAACTAAGTAATAGCAATGCCTCCTTTCATCAGTTTTCCCATCTGCCATGCCTTTCATTCAGCACTTCCTAGAAAAATAGATATTTCATTACTCACTGCTTTACTGTTTCTTTGTCTGTGTCTGACCCTGCCAGGCAGACAATTGGCTGTCATGATTTTACTTTTCAGCTCTCCACTTTATAAACCAGTGCCTAGGAATACCCCACTCAGAACAGGGAACCACTTATTTCAGGCCAAATGTGTAGAGTATTGATAAAGTCAGTTTAAAGCTGAAATATGTGTAGAGCCGCTCACTGTGACCTTCTCAACATAATGAGGAGTGTTTCTGGTCTCTGATGAGGTTTTGGCTCTTTAGTCAAAAATAGACTTTCTGACTAATTCTTTTCTGTCAAATAAATGTTCATGTTTATTGTAATAAATGGTCACCTAGATACCTGAAAGAGCTCAAGTTTTTCCATTATTATGCTGAATGGATTCAAGAAATTCAAATATTCTTACATATAGTTTGGCTATGCCTGAGTTGAGACTATTATTGTTAACTCACCAACGTAATCTGGTTGGGAACTATTCTGTGCCATGTTCCTGAGCAGGCAGAATACCCTTCCCATGACCTGGATCTCAGAGAATGTCCAGCTACTTTAAAAGTTTTCGCAATAAAAGTCGACCAGCCTTGATTGATATGTTCCTTTTCCACTACTTAACCTCTCTAAACACTTTGAAGGTTGAGAATTTACTTTCCTTGTCTTTTTAATCTGAGATCTAGCACAGCACCTCACATTTAGTTAGTATTCAGCAGATGTTTGTTGACCTAAGTAATTATGGCACCCTGAACATGCATGTGTCCTTTTCTACTATAAGGTGGTAAATACAAGTCATGTAATCATCCATGTATATAGTTGACATGTGTAGGAAACATTCATTTCTACTTACAGAATGACCCTGGACACAGGATCAGAGGGTACCATGTCATTCATACTGCAAAAAATGAAGACTTCCTAAAAATTCAGTTAAAATAATACACCTACATGAGGGGGAGGGAAGATTGTAAACCACAAGCAAAGAAATGAATCTCAGCCTTTAGGAGAGTTCTAATCTTGAAAATGTCTTTCTGTTATTGTGACCTGGAATGTGATTTTCTTCATTAACCTGTGCAAGAACTTATAGCTGCACATTTTGCTTTTAGACTTGTTGGTATGGGGACTTAGAATTTAAAGATCCGTTATTTAAACAGCACCAAGAAGAGATGATTTAGTGGCCATTGTCCTATATTATTTTCACTCTTTGTAAACACACATGTATTAGTTTTTATAAAAACAATAACGCTGTTTTGAAAAGAATGTGCCATTTTTTCAAATGTAGTATGACACCAAGCCCAGACAAGGAACCAGGAGAGGCAACCCTGCAGATCCATGCTACTGCTCTGCTGAGTCTTGAAGGATAAGGGAATTTAAGCAAGATTCATTTCAGGCAGAGGGAAGAGCATGTTTTCCCATGGCTTTGAGTTTAAATCATCCCACATTAGAAATAGAAATGCCTTTCCTGACTACAATCCAAATGTCATTTATATTTTATAGAAACAATTAATAATTTAAGAAAATCTCTACCTTCTCCTTCAAAAAAAGTATTTACTTTTAAATGGAAGTGGGAGATTTATAATAAAACGAATAATAAAACAGCTATTAAATAGCTCAATTCAACTTTGTTAAGTTTAACTTCTGAGGGGATTTAATCTTGTTTATTTATTCATCTACTCAGTAAAATTTTGTTGAGTCCACGTACACCTTCCCTAGAGACTGTGATAGCTATTGGCAATACAGGGATGAAAAAACATAAATGTTTGCTCTCATGATGCTTATAGATTTTTGAAGCCATCTCCTCAATCATCATGAGAAGTGAATGGCTCTAGAATACAGTCTCCAGGAAGTGGGTACTCATTTATTACATTTTTTTCTGCATAATAGATTACCCCAAAACTTAGTGTCTTAAAACAATGATAATCATTTTTTCTCTCAGTTTCTTTGGGTCAGGAATTTTGGAGCACCTTTGCTGGGCTCTTTTGTTTCGGGATCCCTGACACATTTTAGTCAGATGTCAGCCAGGCTGCAATCTTCTGAAAATGAAAGAAGGCTGTAAGATCTGCCTCCAAGTTCTCTCAGACACATGGCTGTTGGTGTGGGGCTTCAGTTCCTGAGATCCTGGGGATTATCCACACAGCTGCTTGAGTGACCTCATGTCATAGTATGGGTTCTCCTGGAGTGAATGATCCAACAGCCAGGTTAGAAGCTATGATTCCTTTAATAACCTAGGCTCAGAAAACACGATTGTTAGCAGTATTCTACTAATAAGCCTCGATTCCGTGGGAAGGGACCGCATGGAGGCAAGAATACTAGGAGGTAAAAACCACTGAGGGCCACCTTGGAAACTGACTACCACAATTACTGAGCCTTGGTTAAGAAGATCTCCACGTCTCTGAATCTAGTCTGTGACATGGTCATCATTTCAAAAACTCTCATTTATTTGCCAGTAAGTTCAAGTTAATAGCTCTTTTACTTAGAATCTGATAAGTTTAGGGAATAACTTTTCAGGAAGTGTTGAGCCTTCTGTTTGTTTCTTTTCAGTTAAGTAATCATTCCTGGTACTCTGAAACTATCATTCTCCATCAGAAAGCCATGATCTGGAGTGAAATTTCTCTCTCTTCTTTGTGAGGCATAAAAGCTCCAATGAAGCACTGGCACGATTATATGAACCATGGTATATTCTTCTCATTTATTGAAAATTCTAACTCACCAAGGAATCATTTCAACTCTTTCATCCTCTTTATATACTGAAATTCTAAGTAAGATTTCAATTTTTCAAAATTTCTGTTAAAAAAAAATGTTCAAAGCACTGCTCTAACTCAAGATCTACCAAATGCAAGAATTCTTTACACAACCTCCCTTACAGATGGTCAGTGGATAACTGGAGTGCTTTACATGACAGGAGGCTCATTTCCTCCTGGGAGACAGAAAATTCATATGCAGTAGGAAGCCAAAATCAGCTCATTGAAACTTCAACCCATGAATTTTAACTCTGCCTTCTGTAGCAGTGTAAAACAAGTTGGCCTCCTTTACTGCATGACAACCCTTTGCGTAGATAGCTGTCATTTCTTGCTCTTTTAAACAAGGAATAAAGTAACTTTAAATTGATATTCTAACGATACATCATTGTTATTTAAATCCCCTGAGGCCACATTCTATTAGCCTAATTTCAGGGCCTCATCATTTCTTTAAAGGTATTGCTTAATTCAAAATGTATATTCTGTTTCCTTTGTCCAGGTTAGAGAGATTTTATTAAACGCAAAAGCAAATATCTTTTAGAGTTCTCAGAGACTGTGAATTTAATTTAATGGCCCTCTGGAAATCTGAAGCTTAACTGAGGCAAACTTCTTTTCTGCCCTCCACATCTTATTTCCCACAGAAGGATTTAAAAATCAGATTGCATATCCTAACTGTTAACTGCCGTCTGTCTGGTTGACAGGTATTCTTTGGGTTTACTTGGAGTCAGCGATGAGATTACCTGATCCCAAGAGTCCTATTTTCCCTTTTGCCTAAGGTCTTCCTGGTATTAATCAGGTGTAAGGAGAAGAGTACTCTCTGAAGAACATCATTTACCTTTGTCTCAGTAACTGCACTGCAGCAGTAATGATATAATAACAGGCTTCACTGTTGAGGTTGCCATCTTTTGAAGGAATTTTCAAGGGTACCAGAGAAAGTTTGTAGATCTCATTCTCGGCCAGAGAGCTACAAGGGGAGCATCCAAGATTTTTTGGTTGTTTGCTCAGCATCATTATTCTTGGTGACTCACTGCTTTTGAGATATCACTTTATTGGTGGTGGCTGGTTTGTTGTCTTTTCTCTGACCTTTGTAAATGGTGAAAATGCCTATCTTGTGATAACAATATTTCATCTGGCTGTGATCCTTTGAACTGATGCCACATGGGAAGAGTTTTCTCTTTTTCTGTATTCGGCAACAATAAAGGTATTTAATTCAGACTTCCTAGAGAGTTTTGTCAATGCCAGTAGCTCACCCTGTCATTGTACACAATGGAGGCAGTTGCAGCATTTTTTTAAATACATTGTTATATAGAAGCCTTCAAAATCATGTTGAAAAAATAGAATCTTCATTTATATGATACAAATGCTATTTTGGAACTACTAAAACCAATGATTTATGCGGGATCAAGAACAACGCAAGCATGCTTCATCTCTACACATTTATTCCCTGTAAATTTTCTCCTAGAATTATGCAAGATGAGAGAAAGCTAGAGGAACTGTACTCTTGAAGATGAAAAGAGATGGCCTTGCCAAACACAGAGCCAAGCGAAATCACCTCTCACCTCATATGTGAATGTTCTGGGTTTAAGAAGTAATTAAAAAGTCTTATTAAAACAAGCTGTCTATTAAATGTAGGGAGCCATGGTATTTTGGTAGGTATAAAGTTAGGCTGTAAGAATTTTGACAACTATTTTAAGACTTTTGAGATTAGTTATGGTAGGGAGAAGAAAACTAAAGTCTGATTCTCATTGCTGTTTTTTATTACATCTTTCTTATTTAAAAGTCATTAATGAAGAAAGTATATTACATCATAGTAAGAACATATTAAGTAGCACAAACCATTCATTTCCAGGACGATTAGAGAAGTTTCTGTGTAAGTCTTGTTTGCAACTAAACTGAGCAGTTTGGGGCCTATTTCCATGTTAATAAAAATGGACTTCAAGAGAGTAAAATGGTCTTTTTGACTTTTATCCAGGTTATATCTAGAGAAAGATATTTAAGGAAATTATAGGAATGGAATAATGCTGCATGATTCTTCCTACTGCTAAAATTAACTAAGCTCAAAAAGTAGTTTTAAAAATATATATACTCAAAAGGTATATTATGTCATTGCTTCAAGACTTTTTGTGAATGTACCCACACAGGTGTCGAGAAGAAAAAAAAAGACAATGCTATGTACTCTAGTGTTTAGATTGTCAATAAGAATTTTTTAAAGTGTTTGATGCATTGTAATATGCAAAATGGTCCCATATCGTATTATCCAAGTCTTAGAGGAACATTATGAAGTCACTAAAATTATGTGTTATCTCTACTTTACATATGACTAAACTAAAACAGAAACTTAATGTCTGTAATGGATCTAGATTACAGGGAAATTAATGTCTCATTTTGTGTACCTACTATTTTCTTCTCTGAATCCCTCAGGTTTCTGTACTGCAGTATTATAAAGAAAGTAAAACTTTCTGGCTGCAATCTCTATAGTTATATTTCCATTTATTATAAATGCAGTAATAAACCATAGTAAGGTTGATACATGAAGAATATGAACTTACCAGGCAATTTTGAAGGTGAAAGGTGATGCTACTAATAGCTGGGACTTAACATATGTTTACTCTAAGTATCAGTAGAGCTTGGAAAATGGTTGACCACAACACATTTTGTGTACACTTTTCTTTCAGTTTCGTTTGTTTTGTTTTGCCGTAAGAATGACCATCCTGTGCTTGAGTGTGCAAGGATGTTGGTTAGTTTTTTGCCAGAATAAGTGGTGATGGGGAATTTAGTTTTGCTCTTAACCAAGATGGGACATTTGTTCCCTCTTCATTTCTTAATATCTCTGAGAGTGTTTGGCAGGTTAATCAGCCATATTTAGGTAAATGATACAAAGAAACAATTATAGGGAAAATATTTTATCTTTAAGAGGCTTTCTAGGATCTGTATGTATGCATGTGTGTGCATATACGTATTGGAACATTATCATTTTCTTGTCCTAAGAAGACAGATGGGAGTAATAGAAATGACTAATGTTGAGTGCATTTTAAACCCTCAAAAGTTGCATAAATATTTTTCAGCGTGCACTATAATTTTTGATCACTAAGAATAATAATCTCAGATAAAATAATCCAGTGCTTATGTTGCTAGATTTTAAGTTTTTTTTTGTCAATAGCAATTACTTGATCTGAAATTAGTTAGCTTTTACTAAGGGATTTTAAATGTATTATATTTAAATTATTATCACTAAAATACTTTTATTTATTTTTACTATCTTCTATTATATTTTTCTCCTGCTCTATTTTCTATTTCTTATTATTTTGTAGTTAACTTTTGCCTTTCTTGATTATTATTTATTTGCTCACTTTTTTTGGCCCTTATTTTCTTCAAATAGGTTATTCTAACTCTATTAATATTTCACTGTATATTAGTAACAGAAGAATGTTGGACAAATTTGACTAAAAACATCAAAATAAATCAGTTAACTGTAATAGTCAGCCTTGCTTTGATGGCAAATATCTCCAAACCTCAGTGGTTTACCATAAAAAACTCATTTCTCTCTTATGTTTCTTGTTATCTGTGAAGGTTGCAGGTTGACTGTGCCTTATTGTATTTAATTAGCTTGTTACTAGATTGGTCCAACCCCAGCATATTTACCCTGGGTCCCGGACTACTGCTAAGAGAAACCTCTGTGACTTAACTCAAAAGAAAAGCTTTGGTCAGCAGCCCCCAGTGTACACAGGCTTGAGAGAAACCTTGACTCTATCATCCAGATTCTTTCCCTTCCTGACATCATTGTGGCATCAAACTGCTCTGTAAGCTGCTACCCAAAATGAATCTTGGGAGGCAATGTGTGGCTTGGCCTCCGGTGACCTGTGCATTTCCTTGGGATAAGGAAGTGGTTGCCACTGCCAAGATGACAAGTCATTTTATACATAGTTTGACCTCCACTGAGACCTTGAACTCCCATTTCCTTAGAGAACTGCACTATCTTTGGCATTCTCACTCTTGTGGTTGAATGTCCATCATCCCACATGTTCTGCAAGTATTTGCAGCTCAGGAATTCACAGGGTTTTTTTCTCTTGAACTTACTTAACTGTGGTCTTCAACCTCTCCTTGCCACCCTCATTAGTTTCCCCACCCCACCTCACCTCAACCACACATTTCATTACCATATCCTACATCTCTGTCTTCAAATGAACATCCCTTCATTAGCTTAGCTCGTTTTACCTAGGTGCTATCTTGTGTAACCATTCTTGGGCAAGAACTTCAGTTCACTAACTTTAATGCCACTGCTTTTTCACTGCTGAAATCCCTCTTGTCTCTTCTTTTCCCTGGGTGGGATTCCAGGGGCAACGACTGAAACCCTTCCTTCACAAATACCCTCAAATCCTTGGCCTCAATCTCTCTGTGGCACATTCTTTAACAATACTGGCTCCAGTTAAACCCAGATATCTGTTTTCTCTATGACTGAACCCAAGCAATTAAATATTGCTGGAGAAAAATCAGTTTGTTGACAAAATTTCTTTAAACATAACAAAGGATTCTCAAGCAAAATCCAACAGTAACCTCAGTTTTATTGTATTTTCCTGCTAAGCTTTCTTTTTTGCTCTCCAAGGTGACTGTTTAATAATTTTTTCCTACAGTTTTTAAACTTTTCATCCCTTTCACCTCCATTGTGTGTTACTCATAACTTAAAATCTTTGTCTGATACTTGAGAAAAAAAACAGTAAAGTTTAAAGTTCCTAATGATTCAGCAAAACATTTCTACAAACGCTTGTGCATCTGTACCCATATACGCTGTCTTATCTCCTATTAAAAAAGGGTAGACACATCCCAGCCTCTATTAAAAGCCAATGCATCCTCTTATGCTATATATCATTTCCTATTTTCTCTTTTCAAGGACTTAGCTCTGGGGTTGTATTTGTTATCTATTGTTGCAAAACAAACTCTTCTGAAACATGGCAGCTAAAACCGAGGAACATGTGTTAGCTCACAGTTTCTGAATCCAAGGGTAACTTAGCTGGGTGAATTTGAGGCAAGGTCTCTCACAAGTTTTCAGTCAAGACATCTAGAAACACCTAATCAAACAGTCATCACACTATTGATTAAGGCTGGAGCATCTACTTTGAAGCTCATTCACATGGCCATTAATTAGTTTCTCAGTAACTGTTAGCTGGAGGCTTCAATTCCTCACCGCTTGGACCTCTCCATGAGGCTGCTCAAAATATGGTGACTTATCCCCACCCCCCAGCAAGTAATAAGAGGCAGAGAGATAGTGAGAGACAGATAGGCTAAGTAAAAGCTGTAGCTTATCACAAAATAATTTTGGAAGGGACTTCCATTGTATATTCTTGGTCACTGACATGTTCTTCCATCACTTCCATTGTATGCTCTTGGTCACTGGCATCATAGCAGATATATGTGTGTGTGTGTGTTTGTGTGTGTGTGTGTCTGGACATATATATGTCTCTCCCCTGGTTTTTGGCACAGGCGCTCTTAAAATCCTTGTAATTTTCTAGGTGATAAGAGCACTACGAGCATCTTCTAGTCTAATATTTGATCTTTGACCCTGGCTCCTGACACAGAGCTCCTAAATCCCTTGGGATTTCCTGGGCGATAGATGGTAGTATCTTTTGTTCTAAATGAGGTGATTTTTGGTGTGCTCCTAGGTGGGCACTTGTCACCAGAAACACCACGTCTTTATTGGAAGTCTGGAATTCAGCCCAACCTCCCATTCTCCAGAGAGGGTAGAACAATTAGAAATGAAGTCAATGTTCAGTCATGTATATGTGATGAGCCTTTGTAAAAATCCCCAAAGTATGGGGTTTGGAGAGCTTCCCAGTTGGTGAACATGTGGAGGTGCTGAGAGAGTGGCACTCCTGGAGTGAGCATGGAAACTCCAAAGTTCTTTCCACATTGTACCCTGCAGATGTACCACCTAGACACATCTTCTGTCTAGATGTACATCTGGGGAGATTGGATTAAGATGGCGCAATAGAAGGACTGCAGCTCAACTTCTCTCCCAAATAACAGCAAAACTACAACCAAATGCTGAGCAACCTTCAACCAAATGGACTGTAAACTTCCAAAAAAGATACTCTGCTCCAGAAGACACAGCAAAGACCACATCAAGAGGTAGGAGGGGCGATTATGCGATAGAAGCAACCCCATACCTCCCGGGTGGGAAGCCCTACAGACTGGAAAGTAACTGCATCACAGACACTCAGCTACAGGACTGAGAGTTCTGAGCCCCACATCAAATCCCCACGTCTGGGGATCGGGCACAGGGAGAAAGAGCCCCCGGAGCATCTGGCACTGAAGGCCAGCAGGGCTTGTCTGCAGGAGCTCCACAGGACTGGGGGAAACAGAGACCCCATTCTTGAAAGGCACGCACAGAATTTCACGTGCACTGGGGCCCAGGGCAAAGCAGTCTCCATAGGAATCCAGGTGGAACCTGACTGCAATTCTTGGAGGATCTCCTGGGAAAACAAGGGTGACTGTGCCTTGTTGTGGGGGAAGGGCATTGGAGGTGAAGCTCTCGGGGACATACATCAGCCTGCATTTCTCTGGAGGGGGCCATTTATGGGAAAATCTTGCCCCTCCCATCAGCGCTGAGAAGCCCCAGGCCAAACAACAATTCAGGTGGGATCTCAGCCCCACCCAACGGTAAACAGGCTGCCTAAAGACCCCTCAGGCCACAGCCAGCCTCTAATTTCATCCAGAGACAAAGCCCCATCCATCAGAGGGAGAGGAATCAACCCCACCTACCAGTGGGCAGATATCACTCCCTCCCATCAGGAAGCCTACAGCAAGCCCCCTCCATACCAACTTTAGCCACAGGGGAGGCAAACACCTGAACTAAGAGAGGCTACAACTCTATTGTCGACAGAAAGGTCACCGCACCAAAAACCTACAAAAATGAAAAGACAGAAGACTATAACTCAGATAAGGGAGAAAGAGAAAAGCCCAGAAAAACAGCTCAGTGATGAGGAGATTATCAGCCTCCCAGAAAGAGACTTTAGACTGTTGATGCTGAAGATGATGCAAGGCATTGGAAATAGACTGGAGGCAAAGATTGATCATTTATAGGAAACACTGAGCAGAGAAATACAAGCTGTAAAAATTAAACAAGAAGAGATGCAAAATACAATAACTGAAATAAAAAATTCATTAGAAGCAGCCAACAGTAGAATACAGGAGGCAGAAGAATAAAACAGTGAGGTGGAGGACAGATTAGTGGAAATCACTAACGCAGAAGAGAAAAGAGATGAAAGATTGAAAGGAAATGAGCAGAGTCTCAGAGAACTCTGGGATAATGTTAAATGCACCAACATCCGTATTATAGGGGTGCCAGAGGGAGAAGAGAGAGAGAAGGGGACAGAAAAAGTATTCGAGGAGATTATAGCTGAAAACTTTCCTAATATGGGAAAGGAACCACTCACTCAAATCCAGGAAGCACAACGAGTACCATATAAAATAAACCCAAGGAGGAACACCCCGAGACACATATTAATCAAAATGACCAAAATTAAAAACAAAGAGAAAATTTTGAAAGCAGCTAGGGAAAAGAAACACATGACATACAAGGGAACCCCATTAAGGTTATCAGCAGATTTTTCAGCTGAAACCCTGCAGGCTAGAAGGGAGTGGCATGATATACTTAAAGTGATGAAAGGGAAAAACTTCCAACCAAGATTACTTTATCCAGCAAGGCTCTCATTCAGATTTGAAGGAGAGATCAAAACCTTTACAGATAAGCAAAAGCTAGATGTACATCTGCATCTTTAATCACACCTCTTCTAATAAACTGGTGACCAGTACATAAGCTATTTTCATGAGTTTTGTGAGCCACTCTACCAAATTAGTTGAACCCAAGGAAGGAGTCTTGGGAACCTCCATACTATATAACCTATCAGTCAGAAGCATAGGTGACAACCTGGGCTTGCAGTTGACATCTGAAGGGGAAGGGGAGGCAAGTCTTCTTGTGACACTGAGCCCTTAACTTGTGGAATCTGTCTCTATCTCCAGGTACATAGTGTCAGAATTTAGTTCAGATGTAGGACATCTATGTGATGTCTCAGAGAAATGCTTGGTGTGGGGGGGAAAAAAAAGGAAAAAACTCCTACATCTGGTGTCAGAATTCTCCTAGTGTCTTAGTGGGAGAGTAAAGGAGGAACATCAAAGGATACGATCGGGAAGGATCTACACGAGTGTGGGAATAACGAGAAGTGGATCACTGGGCTGCCACATGCAGTTACTCTGGCATGGCCTTGATTGTCCACACTCTTTTCCTTTTGGAGCATTCCCATCAGCATAGAAAGTTGCTTGGATCAAAACACGAGAACTCCCATGGCCTCACATTTCCCTCCATCTGCCACGTAATCTATTTTCCAAACCTCACTGCCAAATTTCATAGGACTTGTGGATAACCACAGTCACTATGCTACAGCACTTTTCATTCATCCTCTAATCCCTTCCCTCAGTTTTCTGGCCATACCCCTCCTCTGAACTAATTCTTGTTAAAATCAGCAATGACTTCATGTTGCCAATTCTAATGGACCCTGATATATTTGCATCCTCCCTTAGCTTCTAGCAGCACTTTAAAATACTGTTTCTCTCTTTTTGCATTCAGAGGTGAATTTAGGTTTTCTGAGACTTGAAGCTTATGCAATATTAGACACCCTATTTAAAAATAAAAACTCAGTTATAATATTAGGTATGAAAGTACATATTTATTTAGAATAAAGAATAAATCACGAAAATGCAAATGTTAAAAATTTTAAAGTGCCACCGACCTCAAAAGCAGAGCAGAAAAGAACACAGCTCCTTCCCTTCTATTTTTTTTCTTACAAATTTTGCTGCATACTCTTTTATTGCCCCTTCATGTAATAATGATCTTGATATATTATTTTCTATTATAAGATTAGAAAGATAATTTAGTTTTTCTTTGGAATGCTTAATCAAAACATCTTTTAAAATTATTTTTAGTTTAGATAATTTACTTTCAGCTTAGTAACTCGTCAATGATTATTAACATTGTTGTCAAGCTTGGGAATTTTTCTATCAGTTTTATTGCAAATACAAGCTCTAAGACTTAGATTAACTTTCCACAGTTCACATGGACCTCTTTTCATTCAGACATTATTTCTGTTCCACCTCTGGTGCATGATAAGTCCTCTAATTCTTTCATTTACAGTAAGACTGCAAAGTTTTAGCATAGTGGGCATCTAGGACATTCCTATACTGGGATGGCTAGCAAAACTGAACCATATAGAATAGTGGATTGTGAAGTTCATAAGCTTATTCTACAAAATCTAAAATAAATATATCAATGCCAAAGAAAAAATTTATATAATGTCTGTATCTTAGTTTTCTATTGCTGATAAATACGTTATATCCCAAGGAACAAATGTATGTAATGTCCATGTATTCGTTTCCTATTGCTGTATAGCGAATGAGAATAACCTAGCTGCTTAAAACAATACATACTTATTCTTTCAGTTTCCATAGGTCAGAAGTCTGGGCACAGTCTAGGTGGGTTCTCTACTCAGGGTCTCAAAAACCTGAGCTCTCAGCAGAGGCTCAACAGGAGAAAAATCTACTTCCAAGCACCTATAGTTTCTTTGCAGCCATAGGATTCGTGGCAGCCAGCTTCTTCAAAGAAAGCACCAGAAATAGAGTCTAGCAAGAGAGATGCTACAGTCATTTGTAGCCATATCCATGTAATCACTCATTCCATCACCAACTAAGCCGCTGGTTACCATTTGCATACAATTAAAATATATTTTCATCTGAACATATCTTGGTAGATCACCGATTTTTAAGATTTATAAATCCAAAGATTTTGTGAACTTTAGTTGAGCTTTCCTTTGCAGGTACCTGAGACTGTTCTCATCATCTAGTACTCATTTTGTGTTTTCTAGAGACTCATATAGAGATGTTCATCTCTATTCTCCATTTATCCCCGAAACAGGAGCAAGAATATTTCTTCATGATCATAAGTTTATACTGACAGTAGTGGTTAAGCTATAGTTTGCTTAATTTCAATAGCTCTGTGTGGTTTTGTTCTTTGCTTTCATTCCTCACTGAATAGCATAATATAAACATTCCTTGTTATTATAGCCTTTATCCTCCACACAGATATGCCCTTGGATTAAAAGGTCATGTTCCAAAGTCAGGGAAAATGCAGATGTTTTCACTTGCCCATTACTCCATAAACTGATGATATTAGCCTTTTAGCAGTATACACCACATTAGCAATCTGAGTGTTTTGAATCAAAGCTGAAATTTGTAGTGCCTCTAATGTGTAATGAAGTTGCATATTTTTTCCATGCATTCACTCAAGCATATGGGTTTTATAATTGAACTCAAGAGATTGTATTTTGAATTCACTTCTGCTCTAATAAAAATGTACACATATCACTGTTTCTGTCCCTATTTGGAGATACAATTTAATAAAGTTTGGTCGTCTGTTATAAAGTGTAGATATGCTTTCATTCCTCTGTTGAAAGAAAGTCACGATAACTTAATTATGCAAAATAAATTACTAAATAGCAAACAGTTAATATTTCTACTCATGGTCATTTTAGTAGAATTATATGATGACATGAGATATCAGTATTGATAACAAATATCATTGCAACACATATGCTTAGTATTTTTTAGGAAAGATGCAATTTTAAAGCATCAGCTTTGTTCTACTGTTATTGCTCTTAACCAACTAAGCTTCCAAATAAATGTTCACATTGACATGAACGTTTAAACTGGATTTTAGGAATACTCAGATTATACTCAGAAGCAAGTATTTCCAGATTTTGCTCAAATACTGCTTTTAGAGCTTTTATTGCAACTGAATATAGTTGAATCACATCTGACAAAAAATTAAAAGTAATCAGAAAATAATTAACTTTTTTAGACAGTCTTTTGAGATTTGAATTAAAGTTAGACTTTTGGTTAGACTGATATTTAATGGTTGTCATCCATGTGCAGCGTAATTTCTAGGGCTATGATAACGTGAATTCAATTTAAGTAGAATAAATTTTTTCTTTTGCATTTACCCTTCTGCCTTTATGTGGAGAGGTTTATGCATATTTTCTCCCATGTAATCAAACAATTAATTTGGGGCAGTCATTATTATAGTCTTCCAATCAATGAAAAGAAATTAACAGTAAAATGATCAAAACAGTCAACTAGACATCTTAATTTTGGTTTAAAATTGTTTTGTAGAAAGTTGCTTTTAGGATATTAAGATAACTCATTAGAAAATGAATGGAGTATATACTTGTTATTTCAAAGTGAAAATACAGTAATCACTAAAATTTATTAAGCATTTATTTCTCTAAATGTTTATTTCTATGTATTAATTTACTTCTCTATGTACTCACTTATTAAATCATCGCAACAATCTTATAAAGAAATATTGTTATTTTCCAAATTTCACCAAAGAGGAAACTGAGGCACCAGAGGCTACATGACTAATAAAAAATAAAGCTGAGATTCCAACTCAGGAAGTCTGGCATTTAAAAAATGCCTACCTTATGCCATCTTCAAGAAGTTTAGCATCGACTCAAAACAGTCTTTAAATGACAGTTTATTCATTGTCTTTTCAAGAAAATATTACTTTTAATTAACAGTGTAAAATTTATATTCTTCCTTATCTGTTACTGAATTATATTTTTAAAAAACTATTCTGTTTTTATATCATAACACTCTTGTATAAACTCAGAATTGTCATATTGGTTCTTTCACTTTAATATCAGCCATTTACCCATAGCACCACCAGTGATGAAAATCCTTCTTCTTTCGTCTTCATGTTCAATACCACTTCCCCACCCTACACCCACAAAATCATGATAGCAGATATCCTTTAACTGCTCAGCCAACTATTTTACACAAACAATTATATTTATTAAAATAACCAAATTGATTTTCTGTCTATAAGAAAAGACATTTTGAAATCTATATGCTTCTTGGTCAAAGGTTATGTCAATAAAATGCTCAGTAAAGTGGAGATTTGGAAATCATCCAATTAATTTGATCAGTAGAGAGACAAACTCAATATATTAAATCCTAAAGGTTTTTTCCTCTTCTAAATTAGTGTCTGCAGACTACATTGATACAATTAGCCAGATAATCACCAGATCTCACTGCAACATGTGTTCACTCCTCAGTATTATAAACAATTGGTTTCCTCAAATTGCAACTCTTCCACACAGCTAGTAAAGGGTTGCAAAGTAAAAGTTACAAGAAACTTCCAGAAAACATATTCTTTAACTAAATTATAAAAATTCCTCTAATGAAGTACCTGACTTTGATTATAAGCAAATGCCAATTAATATGAATATTCTAGATCAGTTTAATATTGATATACAGTCTTTAACATTTCCACCAAATGTAGGGATTTGCATGGGAATTTTTGACAGTGTCTGTATGTAACCTCTGAAAACTTACCTTGTTCAGATGTTAATCAGGAGTTCAAAGAACTAAATGTCAAATCAATTTTAAAATACTGTCGTGAGTTTAGAGCTATAGCAGTAACTGGAATTTGTTCTGTTGCATTCTCAAGGGTTTTGAAATACTGATCATGTTCACGAACTCTCCCATGTCTTGTTCCTTCTATTTCATGATAATACCATGAATTATTTGAGGTCATGTTTTGAACTGTGAGCAAGTACAAATTGCATGTAATGAAGAGTCTACTGTTATTCTACTCATTGCTAATTTTTCCTAGAGAAAATATTTTTTTCATTCAAAATAGAAAAAATGTCAACTCACTTGGCTTAATCCACAAGCTTTTATTGCTTTCAGAATCATAGAAAATATTTGATTCATTAATGCAGCATTTTGGATTGGGGGAGCACAAAAATCAATTAAAGGAGGATTAACCACCTATTAATGAATGTATCACTTTATGAAAAATACTGAGTGGGCATGGAATGATTATATTCAGAACATTCTAAAAAGAAGTAAAAGAGTGAGGCAAGTGCTTTTTTGTACAGGTTTATAATGCTGTATGATTATTTTATACATTAAGCTAATTTGTAACTGCTAAAAGAGCTGACCCATTTCCAGAAAATGAGACGACCTAGCAAATATAAGGAAATCCAGTATGAAATTTCTGGGCCTTATTAATGTGCTGACTAGCTTTGGATGCCTTCCTAATTACTTCTTAATGTTTTGCACAAGTCATCAAAACCTGCTAGAACATCTGTTGAGTCCATTATTTCATATATATGTTAGGATACAGAGGGAATAGATTATATGGAGCTATATATCCTTTAATACCATATTATTTATTTACCTGTAGAACTGCTAGACTTTGTGAAGTACACATGGCTTTTCAAAAATATTTTGGTCCAATTTTTAACCTGTTTTCTGTTTCTTTCTTTCTGCTTTGTGCCACAGTTATGCCCAAAAATATCATGTGAATCTTCCATCTGTTCTCACTTAAACATAAAGCAATTTTTTTTTCTTTTTCTTTTTTCTTTTTTTGCTTTCTTATTTTGGAGGGCGGGGGGGGCTTCACTCTTGGCATGTGGAAATTCCCAGGCCAGGGGTCTAATCTAAGCCCTAGCTACCGGCCTACACCACAGCCATAGCAATACAGGATCCAGGATGCATCTGTGACCTACATCACAGCTCACAGCAACACCGGATCCTTAACCCACTGAACAAGGCCAGGGATTGAACCTGCGTCCTTATGGATACTAGTTGTGTTCGTTAACCGCTGAGCCAGGAAGGGAACTCCAAGTAATTTTTCTTAATGGTATTCGGACCACATCACTCATATAGATATCTCGTTTTCTTACTTTTAAAGTGCCTGCCTTATGCATATGTATAAGTGAGTGTGTAATTGGTCTAGCTGGTAAGTACTAACCAAAGACAGTGTTTTAAACCATGATCTAAGAAAGAAATAGCTGTTTTCTGAACTGTCTTACCCTGAGAGAAGATTCAAAATTAACTTGATAATTAGGAAAATATTTAATAACAAATTTTTTTCCATTTTAATTTTTGGCCTGATTATAGTGCTAAAATCATGCTATCTTGAATAAATAAAATATAGGGAGAAAATGAAAAAGAGTTTTTATTATTTTTAAATTTTTCATTATATTAAAAATAATCAACTAGAAGTATTCTTTTTCTTAAAATGTTACCCAAAATACTGAACCAAGGGAAAAATACAGAAGAAAATTAGATTTATAATTCAAGGTAAAATATCAGATTTACTGCTAACATTTGTCATAGGCACTGTAGGAATATATGTCAGAGTCCAAGCAGAAAAACAGATACCAGACTACTTATTACAGAGGGCATTTGAGAGAGAGAATTACTTACTTAGGTGTTCAAAGTCTGAAAGAGCAAAGAGGGAAAGCTGATATGAAGAGATCAGCAATGGGCTTTTAGGTTGTTTCCATGTCTTGGCTATTGTAAATAGTGCTTCAATGAACATGCGGGTGCATGTTTCTTTTTCAAGGAAAGTTTTGTCCGGGTATATAGGCAAGAGTGCGGTTGCTGGGTCATATGGTAGTTCTATGTATAGTTTTCTAAGGTACCTCCATATTGTTTTCCATAGTGGTTGTACCAATTTGCATTCCCACCAACAGTGCAGGAGTGTTCCCTTTTCTCCACACCCTCTCCAGTATTTGTTATTTGTGGACTTATTAATGATAGCCATTCTGACTGATGTGAGGTGGTACTTCATGGTAGTTTTGATTTGCATTTCTCTAATAATCAGTGATGTTGAGCATATTTTCATGTGCTTGTTGGCCATCTGCATACATGTATGTGTGTCTGGGTCACCTTGCTATGCAGTAGAAAATTGACAGAACAATGTAAAACAGCTATATGGAAAAAAATAAAAATCATTATAATCAAAAAAGAGATCAGCAGTGTAGAAAACAGTCAGCATCTTTCAGACAAGGAGAACTAAATGGAAGTAATGATTCCAGAAAGTAGATTACTGAAGTAGAAGCCCTGTGAACTGAGGCTCGAAACTGTTGAAAGTGCCATCCACGGCTTCTGCTCAGACCACTAAAGGAAGTGCCCACAGCTCAGATGCAGACCTCAGAGAGGATACTTTATGGGATCTTAGTCCTGTAGAGATAGCGCATGCAGAGCAGGGTGATTGGGAGAAAGCACAGCTGGTATTTCAGTCACTGAGAAGCATGACATAGCTGGTGCTCACACCACTAAAGGCTCACCAGATAGTGCTACAAGCACTTAGACAAATTTGATACTTTGCTTATTTTTATAAATAATAATATTCTATTGTATGTATGCTACATATTGTTTATCCATTCACTAGCTGATGAACATTTAGGTTATTTCCATCTTCCGACTTTTATGAATAACATTGTTAGGAGCATTCGTGTGCCAGTTTTTGGGTGAACATAAGTTTTCAATTCTCTTGGCTATATATCTGGTAGAATTGCTGGATCTTATGCAGCACTGTATTTAACTTTTAAAGAACTGCCAAGCTGTTTTTCAAAGCACCTTTGATATTTTAAATTTCCAACAGCAATGTGTGAGGGTTTCAATTTTTCCACATCCTCGCCAACACCTATTATTGTCCATCTTTTTTCCAATAGTCTTCCTAAGGGGTGTGCGGTGATGTTCTGCCGTGGTTTAATTTGTGTTTATCTAATGACTAATGATTTTGAATACCTTTTTGTGGGCTTATTGATCATTTATATATCTTTTTCGATTTAATGTCCATTCAAATCCATTATTCATTTTTAATTGCATTGTGTTTTTTACTGTTGAAGTGGAAACTTTTGTATGTATTCTGGATGCTAGACCTTTATTGACTATATGATCTGTAAATATTTTTCCCATTGTGTATGTTGTCTTTTTGCTTTCTTAATGATGTCTTTTGAAGAACAGAAGTTTTATTGTGATGAAGTCCAATTATCTATTTTCTTTCTGGTTGCTTGTGCTTTAGGTGTTATATCATTAACTAATATAAGGTTACAACATTTTCTTCTAATATTTATGAGGTTTTAGTTCCTATACTTGCATGTTTGATCCATTTTGAGTAAATTTTTTAATATGGTATGACATAGGGGTCCAACTTCATTCTTTTATGTATGGATAGTCAGTTGTCTGACACCATTTATTGAAAAGCCCTATTTCCTCTGTCCATTGAATGTTCTGGCACCTTTTTCAAAATCATTTGACAATAGATTATACAGGTTTTTTTTTTTTTCTGAGCTCTCAATTTCACTCTATTGATCTATCTGTCTGTCCTTATGCCAGTGCCATCTTGTCTTTTTAGTTATATTTTTTATAGTCTTTATGTTTTACAACTCTACACTAAAGTTTATGGGGATAAAATAATGTGATATCTAGGATTTACTTCAAAATAATTCAGAGATGAAGGTGAGAGGAATGGGGGAGGTGTATGAGTTAGATAAGATTGGCAATATGTTGATAACTGTTGAAACTGGGTAATGTTATTACGTGTTCTAATTTATGTTTTACATTTTTAACAAAATATCAATAATGAAAAATGCACAACAAAGATATATAAATGACATAGATAACAAAAAATAAACAAATTATCCACCACCACATTACAGCTCTGGAAGAAGTAAAGGAGTAACCTGTGTTTACTTTTCCCATGTGGAAATACTTTTGTGGCCTATCTCAGGAAATGTGTATTTTTTCCCACCCCTGAGTCCTGAGGAAAAGTAGTAAAAAAAATCATGGAGCTTCAACTGTGGCTCAGCGGAAATGAACCTAACTAGTATCCATGAGGTCACAGGTTCCATCTCTTGCCTTGCTCAGTGATTAAGGATACAGTGTTGCCATGAGCTGTGGTATAGGTTGCAGATGTGGCTCAGATCCTGTGTTGCTGTGACTGTGGTGTAGGTCAATGGCTACAGCTCCAATTCTACCCCTAGCCTGGGAACCTGTGTGCACCACAGCTGAGGCCCTAAAAAGACCAAAAAAAAAAAAAAAAATCAAGAAAACAGAGGGAAAGCATTGCAATTCTCCTGTAAGAGCTTAACAATTAACATAGAGACAGTGTTAGAAGAAGCTGCTGATTGAAGTTGAAAGCAAGAACAGGAAATACTGTCATGAAAGAGAAAGATGAAGGTTAAGGTTGACCTTTCCAGGATCCAGGACGGGAGAACATTGGGGAGAAGTTATTCTGATCTGATTTGTCTTACTTGTAGTTGTTGTCACATTGTAAGTGTATTCCTGACCTTACTTGCTGCTAACAGTGAGTCATTTTGCAAATATATTAATATTAATGAGATTATTTAAATTGCATACTTTATAAATATCCAGTAAGTTTTAGAAAGAAAATACTCCTTCAGTTAGTAATTTTGACATGTCATTCTGCATATTGTTGTCAGCCTTGCTGGGGTATCTGAATATTATATTATTAGAATGCTATTCAGTAATGTTCCCTGGCATTTCTCAAGTATTGGTCATGTGCTGTGGTTTAGAACTTTGTAACTATATGAACAGAAGAAATGCAAATAGAAGATGCTTTTGTGAAATATTCCAAGAGTAACTGAGAAACTGATCTAAATTCTTAAACAAGGGCAATATTGTTTTCAATGACAAAATGCAAATCAAGGCAAGCAAACAAAATATTTTCATTAAAAAGAAAATGAGATTTATGGAGCAAATAGGTATCCTAATGCTTAACCTACACTTGTAGACATAATTTATAATATGATCAATACTGTTGAAAAATAAACAATACTTTTCTGTACTGTAATTTTTGTCATAAAAAAGATCAAGATTGTATATAATAGGGCAATTAATGCTTTGTGAGTTTTAGAATTTCATGTTAAAGGTATTTTCTAATTATTAAATATGTGTGATATTATCTTTCAATCATTTAAATAATTTTTATTTGTCATTTACTTTATAGGAATGTTATTTTCTTTTAACATTTTCTATCATAATATGTCCGTATCAGTTAGAGATCATTTCTATGTATCATTGAAAGATATAATCCTGTTAGAGCCCTACTTTTATTATTATAACATTTTTTACATAAAATCTCTGAAAGTATAGTATAAAAACGGTTTATAGTTTATTATTATCACAAAAAATTGTGAAAAGTAGAGGAAAACTTATGATTCCAGGACTGCTTGAGAATTTCTAGGAATTCTGGTTTCTCATTCCAGAGTCCTGAAATTCTTGTTTGTCAGGAATTTGGAAAAAGTATCTATAAATTCTGTTTTGAGGGTGAAGAACTGTTAGTTTAAGCCTAGCAACATGGAAGCATTAATTTATTGTGTATCCAGCGGGACAGTGGCCCAAAGCTGGGAAGTTTTTAAAAATGACAAGTGACCACTCAGACTGAGTTCATAGACCCCTTCCTTAAAGATACCCAGATACTCAGTGTCCAGCTTTCTGTATTTCATGCAATGCAGGCTTGAAATACTCTTTGGTCGTCACAGGGAAGGGGGTGACTCCTTAAGGCAGAATAGTCAAGGACATCTGAGATTGGGAAAGAATTTAAATTCTAAAATGAAAAATTAAGTGAAACCTCGAAGTTCAGCCTACAAGAGAAATTCAATTACTATTATGTAGAGAGTGTGTGTCTTAAAAAGCTGTTCTTGACCATCATGGAAAATCCGATAGAATGAAATGGAAGTGGTTTCAAATGGACATAAGAAATCACCCTTTAAGTACCAGGATGACTTAACTGCTAACTCATTGTGGACTCTCCAGTTCTAGAGATGTTTACGAAAAGGTTGAGAATTGCTTATTCTGAGTAGTGAAATCCCTCTGTCTGAAGTACAGAGGTTAGGCTCTTCAAGTTCTTGTAAAGTTATCATTCCGAGTATCTTTCTAAGTAAAAATTGCGGTTTTATATGGCCTACAGGCTTTAATGAGCTCAAGATCTTTTCAGTGTTCTGTGGTAAAATATTTTAAAAATCCGTATGGTTAAACATAAATTACCTTGAAATTTAAATCACAGGAAATATTGAAGTTAGTTAAGAATTTATTTCTCTTCTTTCTCTTAGGGCATTAATGGTGAAGGTTGGGGGAGGGTTGTGGCTTGGGTGGGCGTGTGTGTGGTGTGTGTATGTGTATGGGTGTGTGTGGGCAATGTAGAATGCAAAGAAGAGGTGATAGTATATGTTGATGTCACCCGCCCACTGGTAGATCAATTCTTACTGAAAAACATCAAGTGATACTTTGGAGACATGAAAGATTTAATGTACCTTCCAAGAGAGCAGTTCTTTGCGTATTAGCCAAGATGAAGTAGTTCAGTGACCATTTCATAGATAGAGCTGACGTTTTACAAATTGAAAACAAGCATGGACAAGCTTTTTTTATTTTCAAATGATTTTCAGAGTCAAAAGAGAATGTTGTACCCACAAATAAGCTTTCTTGAAAAAGAAGAACATTTCCATTCATTTTTCACACGGAGAGTCATGACAGTTGAATTGAGGTGAATTGACTTTGGCAGTTTTTCTGTTTGGCTTTTAATACTTGCTGCTCGTTCACAGAGAAACTTAAAGATCAATTAAGTATATTATACTTTGTTGAAATTGTATAGCATTTAACTAAAAACCTAAAAGCAATAATGCTTCTCAAGAATGGAAAAGAGGTGTAATAGTCCATTAGAAGTGGATTATTTGTATCATTAAGGAGAATCATTATGTGCTTTTGAATGAGAAAACACACTGAAGAAACAGAATTTGATGGTGCACAAACATTTGGTTAATAGTTATGCAGCATACATTCAAGAAGAAATAAAGATATGTGTATGTGACTAGTAGACAAAAAAATTTGCAACACAATTGCGTATACCATTAAAACAAAATTATTCCTGAAAAACCCATAGGAAGATTTTACATCAATTCATATCATAATGTTAATACACATTTTTCAAAGATACCAATTTTGAAATATAATGTGCCATTTCCTCTCCTATTAAAAAGTTGAATTGCTGCCACTGAAGGATTTATACACCTGCCAGATGCTGCACAATTCTTCAGTCAAAATACAAGTATCTCAATCACAACCCATATGTACTCCCTTCTTCTGTATTATGATATGCGATTTCATCTCTATTCTCAACCAACCGTGAGACTTGAAACATAGCCTGCCAATTACATGGAAATGTACAAAACTGTATGGGATTGGAGACTGCTGGCAGAGCTAGGTGTGGGTGTGTGTAACACATCCTTTTAGACAGATAAACAGTACTTGCTCTCTTTTTTCCCCCTTAATTATCGAATTAGGCAACAGCCAAAATACTCAAGAACTAGTCTCAAATAAAGAATAGCAGGAAGGCATGGAGAAGGAACTACATATAGGTGAAAACATCCCATTAAAATGAGATTACAGGTATCTTTTTCTAGATTGAAAAATTAACATACCATTTATGCTAAAACTCTCAGTGAGAACTTTTTAGAAGCACAGAAAAATATTTTCCTTTTGATATTCTCCAAAAGAAAGTAACTAAATTAGCTTAGTGTCTTAGATCTTTTTTTGGTATTGTCTTAGCCTCAAAGGAGAGACTCATACTTACACACATGCACACATACACAAGTGAACATGACGAGCTGAGGCAGCATGGATCTGCGCTGTCAAATAAACAAGTCTGTGATGTTTATTTGTACCCTGGATTTGAGTGTTACTGAGAGACCAGCTTTTCCAGATTACTTAAATTTTTACTTAGCAGTTTCCAAATTTTATCATATGTTCTAGTATTTCATAACATCTGGAAAACTAATCCTCTAGAAACCCCTGTGCAGCCTCTAATTTGTGGCTTCTAATCTGCGGTGATGTGGGAAATCAGATACCGCATCTTGATATAATTGGGTCCAATGTCAAATAGAAGGAAACAGGTCTGGAGGGGGCCCCAGAGGGCTCTATAATAACTTGCTAAATAACAAACAGTTCCTTGAACTGACCCTGAATGATCACTTATGCTCTGTATTTCAGTGTTCTCTTTCATAAAATATGATGTTGGACGCCATGGTCTCTAAGCACCTCGGTAAATCTGAGACTTGTTTTGGATCTCCAAGGCAATTTTGTTGTTGCTGGTATTTTCTAATTCCTGTTTCTTAGTTTACTGAGTAAGTGACCTCCTTTTGAAGTGTTACTGTATTTAGTCTCTCAGTTATTTAATGGCAAGATCTTTCCTAAGAATTCAAGTAAAAAATGAAACAAAAAATAGATCATGTAAGCCATCATTTGTGGCATTTTTAAACCATTCCATAGGGTAGACGCAAAGATTTACAACATGTATTTTTATTGCCCAGCAAATCATATTAAATAACCAATAAACGACTGATGCTTGGATGAGGAAATGAATGTGGAACTAAGTAGGTCAGATAGTATCATGTATCAATCAGGGAATATGATTTACATTTTAACAGCTTTTCCATTGTTCTTCATTTGTTTTTATTCTGTTTATCTGTTTAGTTCACAAGCGTATACATTGTCCCTTCCTTCCGAATTTAAATGTAAATAGAGTTTTTCTGGAATTCCTGTCCTGGCTCAGAAGGTTACAGACCAAACTTGTATCCATGAGGATGCAGATTCAATCCATGGCCATGTTTAGTGGATTAAGGGTCTGTTGTTTCCACAAGCAGTGGTGTAGGTTGCAGATGTGGCCCAGATCTGGTATTGCTGTGGCTGTGGTATAGGCTGGCGGCTGTAGCTCCGATTTGACCTCTAGCCTGGGAACTTCCATATGCCTCAGGTATGGCCCTAAAAAGCAAAAAAAAAAAAAAAAAAAAAAATTTCAGTCCATATGGACAAAGAATAATTGTTTTGATAGAAGTTATTCTGTGTTAATTTATTTGTTTGGCTTTTCCAAAATCTTCTGTACACTCATACTATAACTGAGATGCAGCTATTCTGTTATACATCTATATATTATACATCTATATGTATACAGATATGGGAAAATATACATAAATACATACATTATAGGACATATATATATGAATGAGGAAATAATTAACAATGATTTGTGGTTTATTAAACGGATTATTTTTTATTAAATAGCTGTGTGTAGTGAACCTAATTTCTTTCTTTTTACAACTTCCCCTTCTATTACAGGCTGTTAAACTCAGAGCCTAGATCAGCTAAGCAGCAGACTCAGTAATAGTAAATGAAGTGCTGTGAGCTTACATCAGACTAATTAGTCTGAAGGATAAAAAAAGGATGGGGGAAGGGTTTGGGAGGACTTTTCAGGTTGCTTTGTGAAAGGCAGTTTGCTTAATTAAGCCAACCACTAATTGTTAAATATTTTTCAGGCATTAACAGAGCTACTCTGAGTGTAATTAAATTTTGATTTTAGTGGTATTTGCAGGGATTAAAGTCACAATCTGCTGAGGCACTGGGGTTAGTTAATATTCACTTCACTGCCACAGCTGTCCTCCATTATAATACAAAGGACAGGAAAAGAGACAGCAGAATGGGGGTGAAGTAATGAGAAAGCTATTCATTCATCTGAGCCAGCTCGTCACTCCTCAGCCTTGTACAAATGGGTCTGAGCTGGATAACACACAACCAGGCATTAAATCCGATTTAATTTGATACAATGAAGGGATGTCTAAGCCCGGTGCATTTTTATTTTTATACATGAGACTATAGAATGAATTTAAAAAAAGATAATCGTATGATTATCATACATTTCCATCCAAGTGACATTTCTGGACTTATTAGCTCTATAGGAGTCCACCAGGATTGTAAACCAATTCCTGCTAAGCCATTATTTGTTTCAACTGAGCATGAATGAACCTTGTGGAAGGTAGTAGCGCCTTTAAATCCCCAGTAAAATTTTAAACTGGCAGGATCGATGTTTTGAGGTTTTTTTTTTCTTTTTTGAGTGAGTCTAAGCTCTGACCACCACCCCCCAACCCAGCCAAAAGAAAAAAGAAAAGAAATAAAAGATCTCTAACGTGTTATAGGCATTTAAAATGGATGAAGTTTCGCATCCTGGGACTGACAAGGACCATTCCTCCTGCTGACTCATAACATTGCTGGGGTTTTCTGTGTTGTCTTGTTCCTGTAATTCAATAACTTTAAGCAATGTCTTCTAGTTATTACATCCTCTGAAGCGGACAGGCAAAGAAAGAAATCTTTGTGCGCTCCCTTCCAACACCACCTCCCAAAATTAGAATCTAACCTGGAATCTGTCCTCATTTGTGTCCAGCAATTTCATTGGTTGCTGTTAGTAGTTGTCAGGAGAATCCACAGTCCAGGGTCCCAGTGGTAGTAGGCTCTGAGTGTGTGCAAAGCAGCAGCCTTGGAACTAGTTTCTCAATACAGGCTAGGGCTAGAGGTATTAGAGTGAGATATCTGACCAATGGTATCCTGTATTGGCAAAGATCATTTTTAAAAAAGCAGCAAAATCTAGAGTACTCCTGGTGTTTAACACTTGACATTAGTATAAAAGAAAGAGAGAGGGAAGAAAGAAGAGAGAGAGAGAAAGAGAAGGGAAGGGGATCAATCTAGTAAAATTCCATCTCAAGGGAACTTGACTGCGATGTTTCTGTTCATAATGACACACGTTCAGAAACCAAGTAATTTGTATTGGTCATGAGATCTCCTGTAATCTAGTTGAGTTACTATGTAGTCAATCCTATATCTAAGGTTGTTCTGTAAGAAAAGTTACTGTCTGACTGCTTCTTGGGCAAAGAGGAGTAGAGATATGATGAATGGATTATATAGGGCAATCACCTTGCATTTCAATTAATATTACCATAATTTAATTCCAGTGTTAAAATGACCTTGGCCCAAAGGACTAGGTTATTTTTCTAAGAGGCTTTGATTTTTCACTTCACATAAAGCCTCTCCCAGCAACTGGGAAGCACTTTCTGGTCAATGCTTCTTATTTAAAAGAGCACAGTGCAGTGCTTTGGGAAGAAATTTAATAGCAGTGAGAATTAGCCATGCAGTCCATTGTAAATGTCTCATGGTGTCCCAGTCTCTTGAGTGTCTTACCTCTAAATGACTAGAGGTAACAGGGAACCTTCTCGTCCCTTGCAGTTACACCCTTTGGCTGCTCTCTGTGGTGTGCCTCCCTCTCCTACCTCACTCAGGCTTGGAACTCCCTCTTGATGCCGTAGAGATACCTTCTGCTTGCTGCCCTTCCATTAGTTTCTTAGATAGCTGCAGTATGTCCTTTCAACTTTCATCTTCGCAAACCGTTACAGCGCTTTTTCTCTCCTATACATGGCTATTTTAGTAAGTAAATAAATAAACAAAAGCCCACTCCCAGGCAGAACATATTTCTCTTTGGCATTTCTTTTGTTATTAATCATACATACTAGTCACCATACATAATCTCTGATGAAACTGCTATTTTCTCCATCATTTCAGTTGCAGGCCGTGAAATCATTCTTTCTACTATCTTTGCCTGGAGTGGAGAGAATACACATTCTTCTTTGCTTTAGGGTAACTTACCCTCGATATATTATCCAAATAAGGATCTAAGCATGAGAAATAAAATCTCCAATTGTTTCCATGTGTAATGTTAATAAAGTTTAGTGTCATTACCCCATAGGTACAAAGATTAAATCTACAATCCACCATCACTTAGGGCACAGTGCTTTAGTCTCAAGGTACAGAGTGTAGATGTGTCATGATAAGTAGCCCACAATTCTCGCTTAATTCCTTGCAAAAGACACTGTGAACAATTTTAGAGTGATTGTTCAGGAACAGAGTATCCCATTACTTTGAAAAACACCGTGCTAGCTGGTTACCCACACAACACAGGTAGGAGCCATCTACATGACTGCGAAAGAATCAAGCTTCAGTTAAACTAAGCTACCTATTCACAGATAGGATTGAAATGACTCTGGTCCACATGGTCCAACTTCATGAAAGAAAATTTCCATTTTGCCTGTGGAAACAGAAGCCTGTCTAATCTATAATTTGTAGTTGCCATCATGTCATAGAATAGGCTATTAAGTTCACCAAGTAGAATTTGTTTGATATTTCAGAGCTATTCCAACCAAACTGATATGTTAGCAGTTTATATCAGTGAGTGAGAGAGTCATCAGCCAAGACCCACTTCCCAATTATTTTCAATCAAAATTGATCTAGAAGTTAAAAGCATGACAAACAACTTTGCTCTCTCCCCCTGCCCTCACACACACCCAAATTCTCAAATAGTGTGGCAGGGTTTATTTTTGCTATAGTAATTTCTTGAAGAAATAAAGTTTAGGGTAAACCAAGCTCTAAACCAAACTTGAATAATCTAAAGAATTGATTATTTTAATGTCTTACTCTTCTCTAGAGCTTACTTTTGAAAGGCTTCCTCTTTTTCTTCAACATCATGAATCATTCTTAGTAGACTTAAGAGCCACTAGAGCAATATTTGAATTACTATTACTTTCTTTTCAAATTACTTGGTTCATACTCAGAAAATTGTTAGCATCTTCATAAATTCATTTTTGTTTAATTCTTGAAGTTCTCTAACAAGGTCAACTTGGAGCTAGGAAGTATCATTATTCTGTTGGCATGTTTGATTTGTTAGATGATCTTAAAAATGCTTTGGAAGCCTTTTGCATAGTTTCGGTTACAGATTTTTGTAGGTATAGATATACTAAAATTTAGGCCAAAATTGTTTGCACCTTAATGGTAACCTTAACCTTAATTGTTTGAACCTTGAATTCTTAACGGAATCCGAAGCTGAAACTGAATCAAAATTCTGTAAAGCAGTGATCCATTCTCACCAACATCTTTCTCTGTGTACTCTGACAGGAAAAACTCCTTCATCGTGATGGTGACAAATGGTTCATGTTACTTGTTTGCATCTGGGCTGGGTGTGAGGGTGGCCAAAGTCATGTAATGACCCATGTCCCCATGTTGTATATTCCTTCAGCTGTTTGTGCGATGCAAATATTTATACCATGCAAAGACTTTTCCTTCCTAACTCAGAATTCTGTGCTTAGAATCCCATAGCCATTAAGTAATTATAAACAGCACTTTTGAGTCTTGTGGCCACCCTGGAAGATCAAGTCGAAAGAATTTAGGCTGTGAGAAAGCAAATGCTTGTTTAAACACATCTATGATATAATTAAGGAAAGACTCTGGGGAAATATCCAAAGCACATAGGAATCAAATAGATTCACTTTAACAAGTATTAAAAACTCTCTTCAAATAAAAGCTTTTGGTGGCTCTCTGAGAGATCATACTTGAAAAATGGGGGGGTGGGGATAGAGATTATAATTCATTCTACAACTATATAGCATAAGTAAATGAACAATAAAAATGATAAATTGGGCAATAAAAAAGATTACAGAAATAATGCTTTCACATATTGGGCATTCATTAAATTGACTGCTCACTGTAATTACTTTAACATTTCTACTTCTGATTCAGTACAGATTTTTGAATCATTAAATTAGATAGTAAATATTGTACTTTTTTTTTTTTCCAGGAAGGTAATTTATGGTCTAACAAATTCCCTCCCAGAGAGTAAATGTCTGATGACCAGATCAGCATTTTCTGTAGTAAATTTTCGGATTTAAAATCACTGTTTAAAACTCCTTCAGCAAACGTGTATTTTGCACCTGTAACACTGGGCATTGTACAGTAAACTAGCACCTAGTTGACACACAGCAATTATTTTATATACCTCTGTATTCCCATAAGATTTTGTAAATACTCTCTACTTTATTCATTATGTAATGTCTTCTTTATATGTCATTTAATAACTACTTTGTGTATGAGTTTTTTCCCACCTAAATTGCAATAGCACTATTACTGCCTATAAGGAAGGTACAACTTAGGAAAAAAGTGCTTATGCCACTATATAAATAAATGAAGCATTATAAAAAACAGATGAAGATTCATTCAGTTCTTCCCAGAGAACTGGTAGAAACAAAGGATCTAAGAAATGGTATTTGATCTAGGTCTTCAGAGTATAGGAATTCACTAGACAGGTAAGGAAAGAACATTCTGGGCAGGAGAGAAGAAGAGAATGTGGAAGACATGGCATATACTCTCAGTAATGGAGACTTGCTACCCCAAGGGAGGTTTAACCTTGGGAGCTGTCTAGAAATGCAGACTCTCAAGTTCCCTTCTTGAACTTTGGGATTAGAATCTATATTTTAACAGCATCCTCTGTTTATCTGGATGCCCATGAAAGTCTAAAACACACTAGTTTAGAAGTCTTGTACTGTTGGAGTTTCCAGTCTGTGATGCTGCAAAGGTGCTTGGAAACTAGACAGGGACACAACTAGACTACAGCACTCAGGAGCCTTCCATCCACCCTATAGGCTTCCTATAGTCCGTTCGCAATTTTCTGAAGAGAAGAATGATACTACTAAGCCAGTTATAGGATGATAATGCTTGTGGAAAAGAATGAAGGAGGAAACTAGCTGGGGTATTTTTTGGTAGTAGTTTGAGATCATGATGAATCCCTGCCTGAGACAGTGGTTGTAAGAAGTAAAAGAATAAGACATATGAAAGAGAAATGCCTCAAAAGAGATTGTCATGATTTTATCACCACTCTAAAAGGGTGTATTAGAGAGGAGAGATGGAGAAAAGGAGTCACTCTAGGAAGTAAATAATTTCAAGATAACCCCTGTACAATATTGTTGGAGTCAAATATAGATGATAGTTATCAGAGGTAGAAGGATAAAGAAACTTCAAAAGTTGGATGCCAGGTTGGTCAGCATTAGTAGCACAGATCATTTGCCCACTCAGTCATTTATTTATTGAACCATGTCTGTTAAATGTCTGACACCTGTAGCGTATGCCAGTTATTCATGAGCACCAAGGAAACTGGTCTGCTCACAGGAACTCAGGTTATAGAAGAGACCAAAACAAACAGGTGGATGAAGAAATATGTAATACAGTTTCAGGTGGCGAATAGTGTTCATGTTATTGAAAAAAAATAAGGCAGTTCATCATCTTGGGAGAGGTCAGAGAAGGACTGTCTTTGAACCTGGCTTTCATGAAAAAAAGGAAAAAGATGAAGTATCTAGAACTGTCTTGGGGAATTTAACTACCTTTAAGAAGGCATATATTTTGTTTTGTGTTTTGCAAAAGAAATTGAGTTGTCATTTTAATGGTAGCTAAGATCAGACCTTATATTTGTATTGTTTTTCACAGTATTCCACTTTCACATATGTAATCACATTGATCCACATAATACAGTCTGAAGAGAAGAAGGTTTTATGGATTAAAAGTCAAAGTTTCAAACATGTGGAGTGACACGTGGAAAAATTGTGATGTCTCATCTTTTGTAAATGATCACTTGTAGATGAGTTAACTACTTAGGTAGTGAATTCTGCCTTAAAAGTTATTAAACACATAAAAGAGTTTCAGGCTATAGATCTGAGAGTATAGATCTCACCATAGTACATTAAAGATGACTGCAAATTCTGCCCCACTTTTCCCATTGGGAAGTGGAGTCTAATTCTCTTCTCCTTGAATCTGGTTAAGTGAAATGACTTAATCACTACAGCATGTGGGGAAAGTGATGTGATACTACATGACTTTTGAAGCTAAGTCTTCAGAAGCCTAGAAGTTTCTAACTTTGCCCATTACATCACTTACTCTGAGTGGAAGGCAGCCACCAAGTAAAAAGTCGAAGTACCCTGAGACCATCATGCTGTGAGGAGGGCCAAACAGGCTATGTGGAGAAGCTACAGGGCAGCTGAGCCAGCCACGATAGCCCAGTGCAAGACCTATGAGTGAAGAAGCTTCAGATGATTTCAGATCCTGCTGCTATTAGATGGCAACCCTATGAGAAACCCTCAGGAATAACTCTCCAGCTAAATCCAGTCAATCCGCAGAACTGTGAGAGATTTTTTTAATACATTATTGTTTGAAGCCATTAGGTTTTGTGGAAGTTTCTTACACAGCAGTAAACAACCAGAACACTTATTTTTTTTCTTTCAAGAGTCGTGTGATGGAATAAAAAACATTGTAAGAGCTCCCACCGTGGCTCAGAGATAACGAATCTGACTACTGTCCATGAGGACGCAGGTTTGATCCCTGGCCTCCCTCAGTGGATTAAGGATCCAGCATTGCTGTGAGCTGTGGTGTAGGTTGCAGACGCGGCTCAGGTCTGGCGTTGCTATGGCTGTGGTATAGGCCGGCAGCTACAGTTCTAGTTGGACCTCTAGCCTAGGAACTTCCATATGCCGTGAGTGCGGCCCTAAAAAGACAAATATATATGAACTAAATGGTTACTGACTAAACTAATGACTTTTTTTCATAGGTGTCTCTGTGATAGTCGCGTAGATTTCCACGTGCTCCAGAGGACATTTTTTTTTAGAAGAGTAAATGCCTTTTACATTGAATTTATAATGTTTTATATATAGTACTCTGACAAAACAAAATAACATCAAAGAGTGCCTTCCTTAGGGGCCATGAGTTCAATCCTCTTACTTTTCACATTAGGAAAAAGAGAGAGGGAGAGATTTCACAATTTGCAGAAATTTATATAAATGTAAGGATAAAACTTGGAAATCTCAGATCTCTGAACTCTTTTTTTTTTTTTTTTTATGGCTGCACCCACGGCATATGGAAGTCTCCAGGCCAGGGATAGAATCCAAGCCACAGCTGTGGCCCATAGTGCAGCTGTGGCAATGCCAGATCCTTAACCCACTGTGCTGGACCAGGCATTGAACTTGCACCTCCACAGTGACCCAAGATGCTGCGGTTGGATTCTTAACCTATTGCACCATGGCAGAAACTCCTAAACTCATTTTTTCTTTTCTCAGAAAATAGTTTAAAAGTTAGTGTTTCAGCAGATGAAACCAGCATAGTATTATTTGACTCCAGGATTACATTTTTTATTGTCAGATGAATCCAAGTATTATATAAATTAGACCTAACACTTGAATTCTAAAAGCAGTACTATTTGTTTTTCTCATATACTGTATTAAACCATATTGGTTGGCAATTTAAAAGCAAGTGTGTTCATAGGAAAACTAATCTATGGGGATAAAAATCAGTTACCTGTAGGGTGGACGAGGGAGATTGACTGGAAGGAGACACATGAAAACTTTCTTGGATGATGGAAATTATCTATAAATTGACTGAAGTTTGCTTACATGAGATGTGTATATATTTATTTAAACTCTTAGCACTGTGTTCTTAAGATCTAAGCATTTCACTATCTGTAAATTGCCCCTTAATGAAGAAAAATAATAAGAATGAAGAGGAGGGAGAAATTCTGTTCATTCATGTAAGAAAATGACTTGTCAGCAGTTGTTTTACCAGTAATAGGGATAGTTTGTGCTTCTTCATGTACCCTTTCTCTCTGTTTTTCAATTTTGAAATGGATGGGTAAGGTCAAGGGTATGTACATCTGTGTTAATAAAACGAAGTAAAGCTAACAAAAGCCACTCAGAAGCTAAACATATGTGACCACAAAACATAGGTCTGATAAATCATCCAGTTCAACTTTGTTCATTTTACAGATAACCTTGGTCTTGCTAACAAATCTGGTAAACACCTGTGCTCTCTTAAATTTTGATGGGAAGTGAATATGTTTGCTGACCCGTTGTTTGTAGTGTAGAAGCCCATTTGTCCAGTGAAGCAGGTCAGTAAATGAAAATAGTATAAAGCTTATATTCAGAAAGAAGGAAAGAAACCAAAATAATACAAGCATTTTAGCTTACTTAAAACATGAATTAGGGTTAAAGATTTATTCTTCAGTCTTTTGATGAATAACTATGGCCTTTTGTCTTTCGCCCCCTGTAGGCAGTTGTGTCGTAGACTATCATGGATAAAGGGAGATAGGATAGCATAGTGGAAGGAGAATGGACTCTGGGAGAAGCTGCCTGGATTCTGATTCTTGGCTGGGCTCCTCGCTAGCTGTGTGAGGATGGCATAGCCTCTCTGTGCCATTATCAGATGTGATAATATCACTACACTGAATAGTTATGAGATTTACATGGGCTCATATCTCTAAAACACTTAGCACAGTGTTCAGCTTGTGGAAAGTACCATGTAGGTGTATATTTAAGAAAGAAAACTAAACGATTTCCATGATGCATTGGCTTTGACTTCCAGATAAATTTCTTTTAGATGGAAAACAATAAAAGAGAACTTCTTTTGGAGATTCCCATCGTGGCTCAGCAGTGATGAACCCAATTAGCATCCATGAAGACACAGGTTCAATCCCTGGCCTCTCTTGGTGGATTAAGGATCCAGCATTGCCAAGAACTGTGTTGTAGGTTGCAGATGCAGCTCAGCTCTGTGTTACTGTGGCTCTGGCATAGGCGAGCAGCTGTAGCTCAGATTCGAGCCTTAGCCTGAGAACTTCCATATGCCATAGGTGCAACCGTAAAACACACACTCAAAAAGAGAACTACTTTCTTCTTTTTAAAAAATTTTTAAATGGTTGTCTAGCCCATCTAATTTGATATCAACATTTTGGGTGTTATTTTAACAAATCGACTTTATCAAGTCTTTCAGCATTAAATTTCTTTCCATAGAAATTCAGTACTCTTTTTTTTTCACGTTCGTATTTGGCCATTTGGCATAATATTTATTAAATTATAAAATTAGGAGGTAAAACTTGTATGCTATGGAAATAAAACTTGTGGGCACCAATTCAACAAGTGTGGCAAAGGAACGGATCCACCTGAGAATAGCTCACTTACCCCATACATTGATCATCAGTTATGACAGAAAGAAAGAGAACTTGGGCTAATCGAGAGGTTCAAAGAGTTGCTGCTGTCCTTTGAAGCTGTCATCTTAAGAAACTTGGAGGCTATGTGCTCTTTCAAACTGTAACTTGAAAGATCTACGTTTATAGTTTCATACTTGTGACATTGTGTATATAACATGTAACATATATATTATACACATAATATAATACATATAGATACTATATATAATGTTTATTATAACAAGTGCTTGTCCACTGAATCTCTGTTTTTCTGGAATTATCCTTGATGCTAGGTCATTTGGGGGAGAAAATTGCAGAACCATTGTCAGCAATTCTGTAATACACAGATTACATTTTATAGTGTCTGATGAATATAAGTATTATATAAATTATACATAATAGTTCAACCCTCAAAGCAGTACTATTTGGTTTTCTGATGTAATATATGACACTCTGTTGCTTGTCGATTTAAAAGTAAATGTGGAAGGAGTTCCCATTGTGGCTCAGTGGTTAATGAACCCGACTAGTATCCATGAGGACGCAGGTTCAATCCCTGGCCCCATGCAGTGGGTTAAGGATCCGGTATTGCCGTGAGCTGTGGTGTAGGTCACTCACAGACACAGCTTGGATCCCGCACTGCTGTGGCTGTGGTGTAGGCTGGCAGCTATAGCTCTGATTTGACTCGTAGCCTGGGAACCTCTTTATGCTGCGGGTGCAGCTCTAAAAAGACAAAAATAAAAAGTAAATGTGGAAAACTAGTCTATGGGTATAGAAATGAGAAGAGGGTGGTCTGTGGGGTGGAGGGGTTTCCCAGAAAGGGGCACAAGAGAACTACCATGGGTGAAAGAAGCAGTCTCTCTCTAGATCAGGGCGGCCATCACAGGGAAAGTTGGCGTGTGATCTAGACAGCCACTCGGCCGTTCTCGTGCCTTCTCCAGTGCCCCGAATGCCCAAAGCCTTTGCAGTTCATTCTTGCTGCTTTTTCCCGATCCCACCCCACAATGCACCAGGACCTCTTCACTGGTAACATGTCAGCAGCAGCAGCATCACTTTCCCACAGGCACATCTGGCTAGGATAGGACAGGAACTAAAGCACTGATAAAAAAACGTGTTCTAGAAATTGACGCTGACATGAGCTGGGACTCTGTTTGTGTTTTAAAAGCGTCTTTCGGACTGCTTCATACTGACTGCGGTTTGACAGGTCACATTCCATTTCTTCCATTCTATTAAGGAAAGTGGTAGGCCACATAAGGACATGGCAATAATGTATTACTTGACTACATGGGCTAAGCGTGCATTCCAAGGATAAATACAGAAATCTCCAACCCGCGCTGCAAAGCATGCATTTTCATCCTAGACAGGCTGATTACAGCCTCACCAGCAAGCCTGAATGTTGATCCCCATTCAGTAACGCTTCGGATGGCTTTGTTCCCACATTTCCCAGCCGTGAAAACATAATGGAAAAGAAACTGCCAAATGACAGTCCACTGCTGCTGCTTTTTTTTTTTTTTAAATATAAGAAAAATAATTGTGAAGAGGAATGATAAAGTGAGCAGGGATATAAAAGAAGACAGGGGCAAGTATGTAAAACAAATTTAGAACATCTGAAATAGAGGAATCTTTTGCAGATATCTTATAGTTTACCTTACTTTTAAGGAAATATACAGTAAAACTAAAGGAGAAAAAAAATGTTCGTGATAATTGCCTTTAAGTGTGAAATGAACATTTCAGCCTAAGCTTCACCTCCCAGTGGTAACACGAGCAGTTCTTAAGGAATATCACTGACAAGAGGTAGAATTGAGATTATATCCCAGCTACCCTCAAGACTGCCTGACAATACAGCTGACCTTTTAGGGTAGTAAAGACACATGCCACCCCATTTCAAAACAATAATCCTGCAAAGAGAAAAACATAATGTGAGCCCTTATAGATCAACAAGCAAAAAGCCGAGTGGGATCCAGCACAGCTAGTGATGCCATTGCACCTGTTACTGTCATTTCTCATGTTAGGGACTGGATGATTTTTAAGGCCTTTCCCCTCTGCTTCCTTTACATTGTAACCCTCATCATCGTGCACGTGAAACTCACATTCATACTAAGCGAATTCACCATGGCTCCCTCAGTATTCCCAGAGAATAGCTTAAGAAGATACTTTTTCAAGACAAGTCAACACATCACAAATAAGAAAGCCGTATTTTAATTTAGAGAGCAGAGAGAGGACCTGAGTCCCCAGCACTCTGTGCTGTGAGCCCAGGCGGTGGGACCGCCACAGCGAGGAGGCTCTCAGAGAAAGAGAGGGATTCAAAGCCAACACCAGTTCCCCTGGGGTCTGTTGTAATCAGGAGACAAATGGTCTGTACTCAGTAGCATGTATTCATTGTGTTACAAGAGGCTGCCTACGCGAGCTTTCCTACGCTTTTGTGGAAATACAGCACAAGTCTCCCCCGCCTCGCCCCCTTTCAGTTGCTTTAGAACAAGAAGAATAAAAAAGTCCACTGCTGACAAACACCGCTTTGGGCATTTGACACTGGTCTTTGATCTAGTTACTCAGACAGTTCAAAATGAGCAAATTAGGTGTTTACAACAAAGGACATTCCATTTCAGCCTGTTCAAGTGCCAAGTGGGGTGGACAGTCTTCTCAAACAGAGCTGGGAAATATCTTCCTGCCAGGCCGCAGGACGGGCACTGGGAGTTGATGGCCTCACAGAAATTAATAGATTAGGACACTGCCTTTGTGAAATTTAAAAAAGAAAGAAAGAAAACAAGGGGTTGGGTGGAGGGAAGGGGGCAGGGGACTGTCAATGAAATAAAATCTAAACCATCTGGATCACTCAAGCTAGAGGCCCACAGGGACATCTCTTAGTTCTTCCCGGGGTGATTTTATTATGGGACCAACAGAAACAGCATTCACTCTCATTTCTGCCTCAAGACCATGGCACCCATCCAGTCTACACACCACATGGCAAGGGGCAAAATCTTTATCCTATTATGTAAAGTCAGCAGTTAAAGGTATTCTAACATGATTCCCAAAGAGAAGAGGAAAATTGGGTGTTTCTGTGTCATTTCTATTCATAAGAGAGAATGGTTTTGTTCCCTGGACTGAAGTGTCTGTTTTGTTTCTGCTGAAACTCTGCATCTTAGAAAAGGACTCTGCCTCTCTTTCGCCTTTGTGAAGTGAAGTGTTTATCCTATGAGATGATGCGTTAAAGGCTTTTGCAGTCTATGACCAGTGCCATCTGCCTATAAATAGACTATGTAATTTGCACCGTGTTTTTCTTTTACGGGACAACCTGGGCTCTTTTTAATAATATTTTACAGTGTTTAAAAAAGCAGACGCCGTCTCAGCAACTGCTCCAGCAGCAGCGGGCTTTGAGGTGTGCTGTGTGATTAAGGGGTGCACACAGAGCATGCTGAAAAGCGGCGCCTGGAAATCACATTTCATTTTCAGCAAGCAGTGGGGAGTGGGAAAGGGAAAGTGAGTGGAGCAAAAGAAAGAAATCTGTTCACACAGATCCCAGCATCCCCTAGAACCGAAATGTCAGGCTTGAAAATACCAAGTGAACCAGCTTGTCTAATATGTTACCTTCCTGGCTTATAATTACCGGAAAGTAGTTATTTATCTGTTGTGTTCAGCTACCCTGTCAGCACTCCTGAGTTTAATTATCAGACTTCACTGAAAGTTCAATTTCCTTGGCTCCCTCCTCTTTTTGCAGCAACATAAATCGGAATTTCTTCCTGGTTTCTCTTAACTGTTTTGGCAAGCCTTCTCCTCCAGCTTCAGTTCTCGCCCAAGAGGCAGCTCCTCTCCCAGCGCTAAAGGAGGCAGCTGCTTGGCACAGTTTCAACAAGCCTGACTCTTCAGTATATCCTAGTTCACAGACCCTTGTCCATCAACGGGGTGAAAAAGAGAAGCCTTGGAGGAGGCTGTTGGCTAGCCTCACCTCCACAGAGCAGAAGGGCTTCAAACATCTGCCCGCAATGGTGCAGCTGAGCCAGGGAATTCAAAACTGCCCCCAGTAAGGGGCCCCTGCAAGTAAAACAAACAGTCCTTACTCTGCCCTGCCCCCTTGCCCTCCCAGACCATGGAGCTTTCCAGTGAAAAGGATCTTGCTCTGAGGGTGATTCTTTCATGCAGGCCCTTTGTCGAAACAGAACTTGATTTGTCAGAGACAGGAGCTGGCTGAGACAGAGAACTTTGGAACCTGGGAAGTCTTAGCTTAAAAGAAAGAAAAGCAGCAAGAACTTAGATGCTGCAATTCCCCAGTCCCTTGCCGGTCTCCCACGACTGAATCCAGCCCTGGGGAGAAAAATGGATACTTGGGACAAGCTATTATTATAAGATCTGCTGAGACTCTAGACTGATCCTACAGCAGCTGTCCTAGACAGAGTGAATAATCAGATGATAGTCATGTTTGCTGAGGTTTATTTGCAGCTGAGCTCGACAGCAAATCTGAGTTTCTCTAGTTGGTTAGTCATCCTCTGAGGTATGATTCTCTCCATCAGCCAAGGTTGGTGACAGGAAGGGATTCTTACAGACTTTGAACCCCAGCTCTGCCACTTACCAGCTCTTGGGCACCCTAACTCTTGTCACTGCCTTGGTATTTCCCATACAGCAGCACTGCAAAAGTCCCAACCTCATGGGGATGTTGGATATTATAATATATAAATACGTTATATGCCAAGTACCTAAGAGTGGTGCCTGATACATCAGGAATGCTATGAAAGTATTAGATTACTATAATTGTTGGTGGTGATGTTATTAGTACTATTTCGTTTTCTTCACTGTTTCCTCCTCCACTATAGCTCCTGGCATATTGATCTGATTTACTCAAAGTAAGCTTTCAGTAAATACACATTGATTAGCAATGTGCAGGACAACGTTACGGGCTTTAAAGGAAGACTAGCGCATTGACAAATACTTTGACCAAGTATTCTGATAAGCCCAACATCTAACAAGGTGACTATGGCACTAATCTGCATGCAGCAGCACTGCTCTGTTTACACACAAGTATCAAAGATGGGCAGAATTCTGTCTATTTTAGACAATTTTAGAGTCTAAGGGCTTGATGTCTGTATTAGTTTCCTGCCACTGCCATAACAAATAACCACAGTCTTGGCTTAGGACAGCAGAAATGTATCTTCTCATGGTTCTGGAGGCCTCAAGTCTGAAATTAAGGTCGCAGAGGGCCACGTTCCTTCTGGGGACACCTGGAGAGAATCTATTCCTTGCCTCTTCTGCTGGATCCAGGTGATCCCTGGCTTTTGGCTGCATCACTCTAGTTTGTCTCCAAGGTCACCACCTCCTCTTCTTCTGTCTTCTCCCTTATGTGACCTTCAGTTTGCCTCTGCCCTCCTCTTCTGTCTCTTAAGGACACTTGTCATTAGATTTAAGACCCACGTGGATAATCCAGGAACTCCTTCAAAATTGTTACCTTAATTACATCTTTTGCCTCATAAGATAATATTCACAGGTTCTGGGGATTAGCATGTGGACACTATTCAGCCCACAACAATGTCTGTTACCAAAATGTTCAGACAGAGGTTATAAAAATCATCATTTATTTTTATCAAGTGCAAATGACTTATATTTATACATTTTTTAGGAATATTTGTGCGGGTCAAATAACTAACAAGTCTATAGACACACATGTGCCTGTCCACCAGCTCTTCTCCATTGGAGGGAGGTTTTTGTTTTATCATCCGGGGAAAATGTGTTTCACAAGGTGAGGTACCAAGGTAAGGAGAGAGAAGAGGAGAAAGAAAGAGGGTGGCAGGATTCCTTTATCATCTGCCGTAGACTCATTTTTATTCTCCTTCTAGGATGAGATGATACAAGGCAAAGGGGGCTGTGAAGGTTCATGAGGTTCCTCAGTGAAGGTGGAAAGGATCTTATGAGACACTTGAGAATAGGGAGAGCTACTTTCATGCCTAGTGACCACTTGGGGGGCATTCTCTCTGCCTCAGTGCAGAACTGGCACAGCTCCTGCTTCCGGAGATTCAAAGCTTTGAAGGTTTCCTGCAGCACCTTCCTTGGATGAGTCATCTTATGATGTGCTGGGGCATTGGCAAAGCAAGGGAAATGAGCAGGGGGGGGGGCAGAGAGACAGAGGCAACCATTGCGAGGACCTAAGAGACCCATCCCACTGGAGACCTCCAGAAAGATCTGAAGGGCACTTGACTTGGATGGGTGAGGCCCTGTTAAGTGTATAGGTGGAAGTTATCCTGCATGAACATTTCCCTATGTAGAGAAGGAAATAAGGATGTAGGGCACTATTAAACTCTAAGAAACATTTTGAAAAAACAGTTGTATTAGTTTTCTATGACTGCTGTAAAAAAAAAAAAAGGGTACAAAAAAACTTTGTGGCTTAAAACAGCACTCATTTATTATTTCAGTTTCCATGACTTGGCTGTGTTTAGAAGTCAACGTCTATCAGAATCCTATTCCTTTACTCCGGGGGGGGAAATCCATTTACAGGCTCGTTCAAATCACTGACCAAATTTAGTTTCATGCAGCTGTGGGACTGAGGTTCCCGCTTCCTTGCTGGGTCTAGCAAGGCTTCTAGTAGCTGCCCACACTATCTACTCATGGCCCCTCCATCTCCAAGCCATTGATGGCACATCTGACCCTTCTTGGGCTTCTAACCCCTCTGACTTTTCTTCATCTTTCAAGGGCTCATATGATTATACCGAGCGCAAATGAATAATCCAGAGAAATGTCCTTGTGTTGATATCACATGATTAATAACATTAATTACATCTGGAAGGTCCCTTTTAACATGTAATAAAAGATATTTAGAGTTATAAAACCATAGGGTTAAGGTCATGGGGGTGTAACACATTGGTAAATCTTGCAAAAAAACCCCCCCTCCCACAAAAAGCCCCCTGGGCTAGCAGTCAGAAGACCATGTTTCTTTTCCTATTTTTTTTTTTGTCTTTTTGCCTTTTCTAGGGCCACATTCATGGCATATGGAGGTTCCCAGGCTAGGGGTCTAATCAGAGCTGTAGACGCCGGCCAATGCCACAGCCACAGCCACAGCAACGCGGAATCTGAGCCGTGTCTGCAACCTACACTGCAGCTCACGGCAACGCTGGATCCTTAACACACCAAGCAATGCCAGGGATCGAACCCACAGCCTCATGGTTCCTAGTTGGATTCATTAACCACTGAGCCACGATGGGAACTCCAGAAGGCCGTGTTTCTGTGTCACCTCTACCACCTGCTTATTTGTTAATGAACATGGGCAGCTACTGTTTTGCTCAGGGACTAGTTTCTTGTCACTAAAGTAAAGCAGTCTGAGTAGATGCCATATAAACACTTTCATTGCTCTAAAATTATATAACTCTGTTTCTCCAGTAGTGAAAAATTACAACCCATTAACAAAGCTGCAGTGCAAAATGTATCTTGTGGTTTTTCAACCAGCCACTGCAGTACTGTCAGCACCATTCCTGGGTTAGAACAGCAGGATGCTGCCAGCCTATATATAAACCGTGCTTTTACAATAAATAATAGTAAAGTGTAGGACACGATAAGCACACCAAACAGTTTCCTTTAGGAAGTCACTGACCATGCATGCAATTTAGTCATTCAGAATAAAGGTTTGAGCTATTTGCGCTTAGGCTCTAGCAGACATTACTTTTGAACAAATCATATCATATGGAGTTTAAATGCAACCAGGTGTTCAAAGTGAAAGACACAGAGGGCCTCTAACTTGCAGCACACCTCAAGGGCAACCCACAAAGAATGAATGAACTCCTTCTATTCATAGCATTCAACTTCTTCCATAAATCTCTCCCAGATGCCCAGGATCAGATACCGTTTTCCAAAAGAACTGCAATTTGGCCAACCTTGTCAGAACCTGAAGTCTAAAGTATTACTTCAAATCTGTTGACTTCCAGATCAGACCTACAGGTCTAAATACCTAATCCTATCATTCATGTGGGTCATCCTAAGATTTCAGTGGATCTTGATATGCAGAGTGGATCAATACAGCATTCACATTTTAAATTGTTGAAAACAAGAAGGACCCTGCCTTTCAGGTTCTTTTTCTTTCTCAATTGTTGTCTCTCCATTGCATCTTTTGTTCTACTTTATCAGTAACATTCTTTGAAACTAAAAAAAAATTAATATTTTCATGAACTTTCTTAAAAGGTTATTGAAATTCAGTGGGAATTGAAAGAAGTAATATTGAAATTAAACTACTCACATTTCACAGCACTGTTAAACATAGATACTTTCTAAAACTCATATCTTAAGTCTAAAACCAAATTAAATCTTATTCATTCAACAAATATTTACTGACTACTTACTATCTGCCATTTCTAACTTCCAAGGATAAAATGATGAACAAAATAGTTCTTCATCTCAGAGAATTTGCATTCCGGTTGGAGACATACAATAAACAAATAAATCAACGTGCTGTGAAGAAAGATGATTTGATAAGGGAACAGAGGGTGAGCAGGGTGAAGTGTTTTTAGAAAAGGTGGTTTTTACAGGATAACAAATTAAGCAAGAATGAAAATCTTGAATATGTGAGGGAAGAGCCATCCAGGCAAAAGACCTGGAGGGCTAGTTCAGTGGCCCTGGCATAAGACGTGTTTGGCGTGTTCAAGACACATCACAGAAGACAGTATATCTCCAGTGTTGTGAGCAAGTGATTTAGTGGTCTTGGAAAGGATAGCCAGGTCAGATCACACAGGGCTATGGTAATGACTTTGGATTTTATTTTAAATGTGATGGAAATGGAAAGTTGAAAACAGATTTGATTCGTAATTTCAAGTTATCACTTTGACTGCAGTTGGAGAAAAGAGGTCAAGAGTGAAAACCAGGAGTAAATTTAGAAACGTTACTGTATAGCAAACATAAGCTCAGGCAAGAGATAAACTAGGATGAGAACAGTAAAAAAGTGATCAGGTTTAGGATGTATTTTGAAGGTTTTGCTGACAGCTCTCTCTCATGGAATGGATATGGAAAATGAGAAAAACAGAGAAGGTTGAAAGCCCATCGTTGACCAGTATAGGGTAACTGCCAATTCCATCCTCAAACATAAACTCAACCTTCTCTCTCTCTCTCTCTTGTCTTTTTTTGGGGGGGCACACCCACAGTATGTGGAAGTTCCCAAGGCAGGGATCAAACCCACAAAGAGCAGCCAACAGAGAGCAGACCAGCTGCAGTGACAACACCAGATCCTCAACCCCGCTGCTCTGCAAGGGAATTCTTCACCCTTCTGTTTAAGAGCAAGGGATTGTTAGTTTTCTTCATTGTTTGTTTTCTTGGGAGGACTTACTAATATCTAGACGTGAGGAGGTAATGACGGATAACTGGAAAGACAGTTACTCCTCCTGGTGTTGTCCAAGCCCAAGGCATTCCAGCTACGTGGAGAACTAAACATCATGACCCCACCTATGCATGTGGGGAATGCACTGAAGGAAAGAGTTCAGGCTAAGAGCGTATACTCTGTCCTTTTCATAGCAGTACAGTAAGGCAACTGCAATCAGGGAGGACAGATAATCGTTTTACTTTAAACCCTAAGGTATAACTGTGTCAGCTTGTAACCAGAGTGGTATTTGGCAAAGCAGAAGGGAATAAGTTTTAACAAAATTTTCATGTATATTATAAAATACACCTTTCCCAGAAGGTAAGACATTTTCCCCCAAGACTGTTTTTAGCTCAAGAGTTAAAGATTTTGCTCCCCCCTTATTCTTCATACCTGCCCAAATTTTCTTATCAAATATATATTAAATAAGCCCAGAGAATATGTTGTGTATTATAATCCAAGGGTAATGAAGCCCTTTAATTCTTTTATTTTCAAATTCAAGGCACAGTGTCAAGTATTTTATCTAGATCCAATTAATTTAATAAATTAATATTTATTGAGATTTATTTGTAATCTGGGGTTCATTGTTTAAGTTTATTGGAGTATAGTTGACTTAAAAATGTTGTATTAGTTTCAGGCATACAGCTAATAAATAAATTAGTTATACCTATAAATATATCCGTTCTTTTTTCCCATATGGGTTATTTCAAACTATTGACTAGATTTTCCTGTGCTATAGAGTAGGCTCCCGTTAATCATCTATTTTATACAGTGGTGTGTTTATATTATTCCCACCCTCCCAATTCTTCCCTCCCCACAATGGTTTCACCTACGGTAACCATAAAATTGGTTTTAAAATCTGTGAGTTTGTTTCTGTTTTATAGATAAGTCATCTGTATCATTTTTTTTATTAGATTCCACCTCTGTGACTACAGATGTACCACTGTATGGTCTCATCTTATTAGGAAATAAAGAGACGTAAATTAATACCTGTATTAGCATATAATGTCAAAATAAAAGAATGAGAGAAGTGCTATAGGATTATTAATAGGCTGCAGTTAGTAGTGGGTGAGGATCTCAGATGAAGTGACTGAGAGTTTGACATATGAGTTTGACCGTGAACACTTACAATCATGATGAAAAGGAAAAATAGAAGGAGAAAGGGCACATCGGTCTGAGTACTTGCTAGTTCAAGGTCAGTGGGGGTGGGAGGGGTCAGATGGTATCATGATCAAGAGCACAGTCTCTGCAACTACAGCTTCTGCTTAAATCCAGTTCTGCCACTTACTGTGTGTCGCTGGGTCATCTACTTAATCTCTGCATGCCTCACTTTCTCCATGTGCGATACTAGAATAACAGCTCTCTCTTAGAGTTGTCTAAGGATTAACTAATTTATCTTTTAGTGCTTTTGAAAGGTTTTAACATAAGTAATATGCGTGCAATACTGTGATTATAGCAATAAAAAGTAGGCTGATACTTTCTTATTTGAACCATGTTAATAAAGAGGGCAGGGCAATTTTTTATGGAGAAATGTAATCTTTAAAAAATGATTATTTTTCATCTCTCTTGATCTCGAAAATTAAGACCAAACTCACCAAGATGAAAACTTTATTTTCTAATGACCATGTTTGTGGTTAGTTATTTCTAATGAGGATGAAGTGATAGGTTTAATGCCCAAATGGGTCAAGTGCCTTCACCTGGCTTTTTGCCACAAACAGAGCCTTCAGCCCTGGATAACCATGAGGCAAATGGATCATTAAAGAGGCAAACCACACAGTGGAAAGGTATCTGCATTACTCATCAATTAGCAGCTAGAAAAAAGAATTCAAAGTCATGTCCTAATGGCATTGAGGCAGTGATATCATTTTAATAAGTGCATGCAGTGCTTTAAAATTATAAATTGAGCTATGTTGTTATGCCTGCAGAAGAGGCCATATTTGGACTGTAAAAACTAAACTCTGGGTGAGAAATTCTGGCCTGCTTCCTGCATGATAGTACTTCGTATTTGGATGCAAAGTCATATTTTGTAGTAAATTCTTCCACCAGCCTTCTCATAGTCTAATTTCCAAAATTACAAAGCACCAAACCTGAGAATCTTGAGCAAGACTCCATGTAGTCAAGGTGTGAGGATGGCATGGAGAGAAACTGAAGCTTCTGTGGGCAGGGAAGAGACAAATTGCTAGCATTAAAGCCCAGCTTGATGATGGGGCAGTAAAGATGGGAAACAAAAGAAAGGCAACTCAGAGTAACCAATCATAGAACGCCTTCTTTGTCTACTTTTTTCCCTCACTTTGCCTGGCAACCACTAACATTCTCCAGTTGCCAAAGCAGATACACAGCCAGGGACTTCTATGCCAGAAATGCATTTACATGACAATGCGACATTTGTGGTTAAGGAAGACCAGTCCAGTGAACTGGAGCTGCCTTGCCTACAACTGCTCTGCTGTGTTTAAACTGTCCTTTGTGCATCATTTATTCTGAATACATTTGAGGGCAGCTGGAAATGAACTGATGAGTGAGTCTGAATATTGAGAGAGGTGAAGGAATGACATCTTAAAGGCAAACATTGAGACTTTTCAGCCAGAAGCAGCAGCTGCTACAGATGCTGATAGAACAGATGACACTGGGGTCAGCGAGCTGGGTGGAATGTCAGTTCAGCGGGAGAGAGGCTGCCATACAGAGAAAGCAATCCACTAAACACGAATGCTACAGCATCCAGGCCATGCAGAGCAGCCCTGGGTCGGGGTCTTCTCTCAGCAAGATGGCTAGCTGAAAGATAATAGAGGAGAGACAGGGAGAGGTTTAGAATTCATCTGCCCCTGGGGCACGAGATGTTGTCAGTAGCATTGCAAACCTGAAGTGTAGTCTTCGTGCTTCTTTCTTCAGAGCAAGCTGTGCACACCTCCTTTGGAAGCTAAAAGGCTGTACTTTACATTCAGTGACCTTAAAGAAACTCTACTTTGGTACCTTTGATTCAGGAATTCTTTTGCCAGCCACTCTGGTTTGAATCATTACTAAAGACTGGGACAGTGCCAAAACATTTGACTAGTTGCCCAAGCATTTGAGAGTTTAAAAATAGTCTTGTTGCTTGAAAAATGCCATTTAGACATCAGTTAACCTTGAGGCCTTTCTGACCCATGTCCTCTAGAAGAGTTCACGAAAATAGAAACAAAGAGAATCAAAATGCACCTAACTCAGTATCTGCAAACCCCATGAAACAGCATGTCAAAGGATTGGTTCCAAGTCAGTCTGACATTTGAAGAACAGCAGGGCTTACCGCAGGTGAGATATCAAAGAACAACAAAAAAGGAAGTCAGGCAATCGCAGCCTTACCTGGCCTTTGCTAGGAAAGAAAGCCGGGGAAAATCTGAGGCATCCATTTCTCAACATGTTCAATAGCAAGTCAAAGGCTTTCATTCACACAGAGAAGTTACAGAAGCCCAATTTCCATTTGGTCTTTAAAGAACCATTTATTGAGGCATTACTATATACCAAATATAGGGGACAGGGAAGCACCTGATAAAAGATTAAGATAGATAGGGCAATGAATATTCCAAAAAGAGATGCATTGCTTTTAGAATGATATAGAGTAGTTTTATAAAATCACTTAAAGAGGAATCTAGTAAATATAATAGCAATAGTATGAAAAGTTACCCAGATGTTTGCAGGTAACAAAAAAGGCTGTGCCATTAATGGAGAGAGCATGTAAAAGGAGTAGATTGAAAAGGGAATACGATAAATTTAGGGAATACGATAAATTTAGCTTTGAATATGTCTCTCAGATTTGCATAGGTGTCCCTGAAATAATAAAATGGCCTGAACTGAGTTTTATTTCCTTTTCTGCCACCATCACCGCCCCTGACATTATAACACATTAATAGCAAAAGGAACAAAAAAATAAACAGAAAAGAAGTGATTTGCCTATATCAAGTAAAAGCATTTAGAACACTTGAGGGTCCAAGGCAATTGTACCTGACACTCAGACTTCTCTCCTCTTGATTTTGGTTTTTTCTCACCTTCTCTATAATTTAATTGTTAAAAATGTGAGCCCAGATTCTGCATAGGTTCAAATTCTCCCATCTGCTGGCTAGCTGACCCTGATAACTTAGTAAGTCTTCCTAAGACTCTGTTCCTCCTTTGTGAAACAAGGTTAACAGAGCCTAACCCATACAGCTGATGAGACAATTAATGGATTCTACACATTTTAAGAAGCTTAAAACAATGCCTGGGATATAGGCCTTGCTCAGTACATGTCAGTTACATTTTTTTCCTCCTTTTGTTTTTTTCCACTTCCTTGTGCTTTTAATTTCCATCCCTGCCTATGACCTTTTCTCACTGCCCTATGGAGGGGAAAAGAAGCTTTGGACCCAGAAGATCTAGGTTTTGATTTTGGTACTGCCGCTTAGCACCTGTGCATTCTCTTGCAAAATTTTCTTGACCTTCTGAACATAAAGTTCCTAACTATAAATTGCAGCTCTTAATGATGTATTTCTTGTTAGGACATGGTAAGAGGTGACTAAGAGGTGACTAAGAGGTTAGGCATGTTGAATATTCTCCACTTGCCCCTCCAAATCCACTCTTCCGTCTTCTACACCTTTCTGTGCCCTATGTACTGATGTTTATCAACTAAATCAATGGATGGTCTTGCCTTCTGCCTTCTGGTTTGGCTTGATGAAGAGAAGACATCAGGAGAAATTTAAGAAGACAGGAGAGGGAGGTTGGGGTATTTGTTTCCCTAGTTTTCTCCCTGCTTGGTCCCCATGGGTGAACTGCATCAACCCACTGAAGGTCTCAGTTCTGGGTAAGTAGACTCTTCTCTCAGTTGGTCTTTCTAGGTGCTTCTCCTCTGATGCTTTAAGGCTCAAGATAGAACAGGCTTCCCACCATTGCTAGTCCCGATGCACTGCAACCTCCCTTGCTTGTTTCCCTAAAATATCCCTTTATTAAACTCTCTTTAATTATCCCCATCATGAATATGTCATCTGTTTCTTTCTATGATCCTGACTGCTAGACCATGTAATATCCCTGTTGCTATGCCTGGCTCTTAATAAGTGAGAGTTTCTCCCTGAAGGCAATGTCTGCCCGTGACTTCCTCAGGCATTGCCTAGCCATGGGGTGGTGGTCACAGGAAGGGAAGAGCCCTGACCTTGACACCATGAATCTGGACAATAATATAGAATCTCTGAAAAAATGAGGAAATGATATTCACCCAATATAGCCATAACTTTCTTGGAAGTTCAGACTCAAAACTGAGTCTGCAATAAGTGAGGTTTATATTTATTGTTCCTATATGTTGTCACCTCTGGATGCTGCCAGGTGAAGCAGTGCCCTGTTCACCACTCTGTCTTTTAGACAATGCCAGGGTCCTCTCACACGTGAGAAAGAAGAGCAAACCATGAGAAAGAAGAACAAAGTGTGTTTTCAGTCACAGATCTGTCAATTTTACCTCTCCTAAGGAGTTCCTCCCAAAGTCATTGGTTAGACAATTGAGTGGAATTAGCACAAGAACAACTGGAAGTTGATTGAATCCTTTAAAAATAGTATAAAACGTTTCAGTAGGGCTTTACATGAAAAAAAGTGTGTAAATTTACTTTCCAGAATTCCCGTCATGGCTCAGCGCCGTTGAACGAACCTGACTAGCATCCCTGAGGACATGGGTTTGATCCCTGGCCTCGCTAAGTGGGTTAAGGATCTGGCATTGTGGTGAGCTATGGTGTAGGTGGCAGACGCAGTTAGGATCATGTGTTGCTGTGGCTCTGGCCTAGGCCAACAGCTACAGCTCCTGTTAGACCCCTAGCCTGGGAACCTCCATATGCTGCGGGTGTGGCCCTAAAAGAGACAAAAAGAGAAAAAAAAAAAAAAAAAACCACGTACATATACTTTCCAATTTATAACCACTGTATCAGTATCTCCTTTGATTTTGTCAAAATATTCATATGTTGGTCTACAAAATAATAAATAAAGGAATGTCAATTATGCAGCTGACAAATAATACAGAAGCTATATTTGTGTATAGCTCCCTTCTAGTTTGTTTTACTTTTCCTAGGTCCTGGCTTTTTTTTAACACCTCCAGTGGCTTCATTTTGGTATTAATTCTTTGTTTTCAAATATGTTTTTCCTAAGCGTCATGTTAAATTAGCCTCCTCCCAAATACCAAATATTTTCAATTCAGATCCTTAAATGTATGCAGGATAGTAAATTCATGCTCTTGTTTCCATAACCCTTGACACTGCAAATTTAACAAGGGCTTAAAAAAAATTCTGGTAACTTTTTCTGGTTGTGGGAAAATTTGTGGTCATAGGACAGCCACTTAAAGTGTAAGTAGTATTTTAAATCATCAGCGCTAACATGCTTCAGTGTGATATTTCTTTTATATGTTAATATTAGCAATCTATTTGAATCTTTTGTAGTCTTTTTTATCTGTTTCCCAAATGTTTTGCTTGCATGTATTAAGAATTATAAATCTCACTGATGCACAAATAATAAATACTGATGTCTCTATTTTTTTTAAAGTCTGGGTAAACTGATTTCTCCTCTTCTATCAAGTCCTTTGCCTGTAAGGACCTTAATCTTCTAAGCGCCCTGTGTGAATCTTCCAAGGACCTTAATCTTCCAAGCACTGTTCCTTCATAACAAAACTGACCCACAAAAATAATAACAGTATAGCATTCTTTTCCTTAAAGAGTTAAAGGCATATAATTTGCCCCTAGGAACCTATACCTTGCCGCGACAAAGCTCTTTGGTTTACAAAGAAGAAATAAATGGGGTGCTGACATTTGAAGTAGGGCTATGAGAAAAGGTGTTTTTCATTTGGGGCTCCCCAAGGTTTTTTTTTTTTTTTTAATTTTAGTTTCCCTTAATGCTGAAGGAGCTGAATCAAGGTGGCAAACACCTGGCGCTATGAAGACCCCTCAACATCACCCTGCATCTCTCCCTCTGTAGCACCACCAGCATTGACTGGGGCCCCAAATGTTTGGCCATGGAGCAGACATAATAGGTTTTCAATTAAGTGCAGTCAGAGAATTTCTCTAGGATGATGGACCAGTTCTTCATAGCCAACCCCAAGCTGTAGGCTTTGCAACCCCAAGCTGTAGGCTTTGCCTTGGAGGAATCATTAAAAAGAAGACAATATCTTAGAAGCAAAAGGTAAAGATACTTGGAGGACAGTAAACCTCACTGTAAGACTACAAAAAAAAAAAAGACTCTTAATCCAGCAAGTTACTTATTGGGGTAAAATTTTTTATGTATACCTAAAATATACATTCTCTCATAAGAGGAATGTAATTCTCTCATAGAATGGTGGCCAGGGCCCAAAACAGAATCAGAGTGCCACTGTGTTTCGTGGTCTGTTCAGTTGTTGCTGCCGTTTTGATAGAGAAGAGGAGGGAAATTGCAATTTTAAGATAATCCTTTAAAATCTCTTATCATTTTGCATCAAAATACCCTGTTTTACAGACTTGTTAAATGGAAGGTCTGATGGTTGTAGAGCCCATTCCCAATCCAAGGGGAAAAAAATCTCAAAACAAAAAATGCCTGTTTATTTTGATGAAGAACAGCCCTTATCAGTAAAACATTTAGGAATTTAACACAAATGGATGGGCCTGTAAATTAGAGGCTTCAAGAGGCAAATCTAAAGAACATCTTGGGAGCACATGACCTACTCAATACATCTTCTATAAATAAGAGTTGAGGAGTCCTATCAATTCAGTGGAAAGAGTATATTTTTTGCTGTAAGAAGGAGTTGCAAATCTGACACAGTTCCTTATGAGCAAGTCACTGAAATGGAGTCTCAGCTGCCTCATCATCAGTGAAATGGATAATAATACAGATGAAGATTAGCAAGAGATTTGCAGAGACAGTGTAGAGACTGGTACGTGTATTTGCCACAAGACGACGTTTTTGGCTAACTAAATGTTTTGTTTAGTGATTACCATAGGGTGGTATGGAAGGTTAAAAAGAGAAAATTGTTCAACATAAACATACAGAATCTGATTTTCTAGCAATGACCTCCTCTGTCCTTGAGTACTGTCCCCAACTTTATCTCAGCTCCAGTCTGCCTGCTTCTTCTTTGATAATAAGAGGGAAGAGCTTAATCTTCTATGCCAATTCAACACCTCCACAGTGACTAAGGGTTTCCCTGAACTGGTTCATTAGCATTATTCCCCACAGCAAAGATTATAGTGTCCTTGTATTCTCAGCTCCAACAGAGTCTCTGCCTCCTCTCCAAAATCCATCTGAATCCAAGAGAGGGAACTTGGTGACCTTCTTTTTCTCCTGATTAACCAGGTTCTCTTGATATTCTTCACTCTTGATGAGCAGTTGATTTTATTTTACAATTTAAATAAATCTATAGTTAAAGAATAGCAATCCTCTTCCATATAAATCATTTGGCTAAGGTCTCAGACTTTGCAGCCAAAGTGCCTAGGTTTCTTGTATTCCCCGTTTGTCGGCTGTGTGCCCTCTGGGTAAGTGATTAATTTCTTCCTCTGTTGCCTCACCTAAAAAAGGAGTATAAAAATAGTACCTACCCTTTAGAGTTGTGGTGAAAATCACATTATTTAATAAAAGCAAGAGTGCATAGAACATATAGTAAATGTCATATAAATGTCGGCTATAATTTCCCCAAGGGTCTCCATTAAGCTGATTACATACAAGGTAACTTCCATAAATTAACTTTCATAGAAGAAAAAATATGTGTGTACATATTTTTATATACACGTGTGTATGTATAGTCAACTATTAACATGTATAGTCAAGCTAGCTAACTCAATCTAGGCGATGTAATTTAATCCCTCATCCCTCCATAGCCAGCCTGGTCCCACTAGGTGAATGCGATTGGAGAGGAGATAATTCCTCAGCTCTAGGTACTTTCCCCCCAAAACTCTGTTCATCCCCAAAGCCCAAAACTGTGCTTTTTTTTTTTTTTTTGTCTTTTGCCTTTATCTAGAGCCACACCTGCGGCATATGGAGGTTCCCAGGCTAGGGGTCTAACAGGAGCTTTAGCTGCTGGCCTTCGCCACAGCCACAGCAACGCGGGATCCGAGCCGGGTCTGCAACCTACACCACAGCTCACGGCAACGCCGGATCCTTAACCCACTGAGCAAGGCGAGGGATCGAACGCACAACCTCATGGTTCTTAGTCAGATTCGTTAACCACTGAGCCACGAAAGGAACTCCCAAAACTGCTTTTACAATAAAAATTTAACCTATATTTCTTTTCTTTTGCCAGGTTTATTGAGATATACTTGACACATAACACTATAAATTTAAGATTTACAATGGGACAATGGGGTATATATGTATATATATATAGAGAGAGAGAGAGAGAGAGAAATGATTGCCACAATAAAGTTAGTCAATACATGGATCACCTCCCTTAGTTACAATTTGTGTGTGGAAGGGAGGAGCATGAGAACTTTTAGTATTTACTCTCTTGGAAATGTTCACATATACAAATGCAATGTACAGTAGAGTGTTATTAACTAGAGAACATCTTTATCTTATAATTGGAAATTTGCACCCTCTAACCACCTTCTCCAATTTCCTCGACCCTACCCCCACCTTGGGGAACCACCAATCTACTCCCTGTTTCTGTGAGTTCACTGAACATAATTTCCTCAAGGCCCTTCTATGTTGTTGCAACTTAAAAGGTTTTCTTTTCTTGGATGAATAGTGTTCCATCTATCCATGGACACTTGGGTTGTAACCATGTCCTTGACATTATACATAAACCTGCCAAGAACCTAGAGGTACAGTTATCTCTTCAATGTAGTGATTTTTTCATTTGGATGTACATACCAGTAGGATGGCTGGATCCTATGGTGGTTACATTTTTAATTTTTCAAGGAAACTCTATACTCTTTCCATAATTTACATTCCCATCAACAGTGTACAAGCATTCCCTTTTCTCCACATCCTCACCTGCACTTACTATCTCTTGCTTATTTGATAGTAGTCTTTCTAACATGTGTGAGGTAATCACATCTTGTAGTGTTTTTGGTTTGCATTTCGCTGATGATGATTAGTGACGTTGAGCACCTTTTCATGTTACTGTTGGCCATTTGAATATCTTCTTTGGAAAAATGTCTTCAGGTCCTTTGCTCATTTTTTAATTGGTTTATTTGTGGGTTTTGCTACTGGGTTACAAGAATACCTTATGTATTTTGGAAATTAATCCCTTAGCAGGTATGTGGTTTGAAAATACTTCTTCCATTCCATAGGCTGACTTTTCAGAGTACTAGTACTGTAAGTCTTGCCCATTTCTGTCTTGAAGCCAAGGAGCAGAGGTTTGGAAAAGATGAGATAACCAGCCAAAAGTGCTTGATTTCCAACACCTTTTGGACTCCATCTTTTGATATCATTTCTTCTTTCCTTTCCCCAAAGTTAATATATCTCCTGCTTAGTAGGGACTTCCCCATTTGTGAAAGGATTACATGTCATTGACTTACCAACCTATTCTGTTCCCTAGGTCTTAGGGCTGAACTGGCAAACTGACTGTAGATATAATCCATGGTTTGCATAGAATTGTTAACACTTGAATTAGCTGCCAACATTAAAAACAAGGGAGATTTCACATAAAGTTTGATTTGGCGTATCTCTTAAAAAATTGGAATATCTGGCAAAACTGGACCAAGTTTACTTCATAGCAGTAATTATCTAGAGCTAAATTTGGTTATACCACATTGCCAGGGTAGGCACATACCAGAATCTCATCCTTCTGTCATCTCAGCCCACTAACTGTGTTCAACTACAGACTCTTCCAAGGCCCTTTGATACACTCAATTGTTTGACCCCTGATTTAGGAAGACCTATTCTTTCTTTCGGTAGGCTTTTCCTCTTCCCTTCCCCTCCCCCTCCTCCTTCTTATCTCTCCTCCTCTCTATCCTCCTCCTCCCCCTTCTCCTCCCCTCCCCTCTCTTTCTGCTTCTGCCTATTCTTCTTCTTTATCTCTTTGGACCACTGGATATACTCAAGAGCCATGACAAGAAATAGGCCTGAGGAAAAGCTGCAGATGAGATTGATTTCAATTCAAGTATTGTGGTGTACTTGATCCAAGCTAAAAGAATTCTGTCTTACGAGCTATCCAAGATTAGGTGGGTCACATAGGATCCAAAATGAAGTAGGCCACAAGAACCACCTCTTGTGTCCGTTATCATCAAATGTTCCAACCTGTCTAATTTCCTATTTCACACTGCAAGAAAAGAGGTAGCAACAGTGTTATTATAGATAATGCCTTGCTCTTCTGAATGTTTGTTTTGAAACAATATAGATTCCTTGCTTCTGTAATCTCCTAATACCGTTTATTTACTATTGTTACCATCACTTATTATGACACTGCATCACTCATCCTACTGCCTATGAACACTGGTTTCAAATGACCATTTAAGTTATTACTGAGCTTCATTGATGATGACCACAAATTTATGTTGACCCAGAGTTTGCAGGAAAATAGGAAAATGTGAACAATACTTTGTTTTATGATCACGTTCAATTTATCATATAGAATTTTACAGCATCAAAAGCAGGGTAATAGTTCCTCTCAGCAATGTCTCTATGGGCTATAATCACAGCATTCTTTATAATATGATTTCTTTCAATGATGTCTGTCCCCTTAACTTTCTATACCGCAGTGAACAGGGACAGTAGGCAAAAGGCCCAGTGGAGGAGTGAAAAGAAGAGTCTCACCTCACAAAGAATGTCTCATTTGACACAGATTAAGGCATTGCAGGGAGAGTAAGACATCCCCACATCAATCAGAAGAAAGATAAGGTGTCAGTTGAAGATCCTGTTGACAATAAGCTTGCTCCTCCAGGACCCCCTGATGATGGGTGCAGGGACTACCCTGGAGGTCATCAGCAGGGAGGCTCACAGAGTAAATCACACCCATAGAATCCCCTCACCGCCCTTGGATTCTGTAGATTGGAAGTGGCACAGTGTTGTGGGAGAAACTCAGAGTCAACACAGTGGCACTCACATGCAGTTCAAGCCCTAGTGGTTGTTAGCCATGCCGTGTCTCGTGTAAATGGGTTATGTCAGTATGTCAGCACCATTCTTCAGGTCCAGTTTTACATAATCCCCTAAAGACATGTCCTGCTGGCCAGTAGGAGCAGTCTGCTTTCTTGGCCACCATCTTGGAACTGGGTGCTGACCACAGGGCCCTGAGATGTCCTGTAGGTGGGGATCCTGAAATGCCTTAGGGACAACTAATCAACCATTGTTAAAGGTCAGGTAGGGATAGAAATGGTTGAGGAATAACTCACTCTTCTGGTCCAGGCTCAGGGTAGTCCACCCTGATAAAACTGTTGGCCTGTGTAGTCTTAGACACTAAGGAAACTCCTCTTAACTGGGTCTAAGGGGAGTACTAGTCTTCAGCCCCCCATCCACCTCAGAAGCATTTCTGACACTCTCTTGAGGAAGGCAATATGTCCTACAACTTTGTTCCCTGGTTTTTGGTCACTGAGCAAGCCAGCATCCTGCCATTTCTTCCTGGTGGTCTATTGCTATCAGATAAAATGTTCTCAGAGTTCCCACTGTGGTGATGTGGGTTAAGAATCTGACTGCAACAGCTCAGGTCGCTGTGGAGGCACAGGTTTGATTCCCAGCCCCATGTAGAACACTGGGTTAAATGATCTGGCATTGTTGAAGCTGCAGCTAGGATTCAGTCCCTGGCCCGGAAATTTGCATAGGCCACAGGTGTGGCCACAAAAAATTCTACCAATTTACATTCTCATCAGCAGTGTAGGAGGGTTCCCTCTTCTCTGCAACACCCTCTCCAACATTTATTGTTTGTAGGCTTTTTAATGGTGGCCATTCTGACTGGTGTGATGTGGTACCACATTATAGTTTTGATTTGCATTTCTCTAATAATTAATGATGTTGAATATTTTCTCATGTTTTTTTTTTTTTTCCATCTGTATGTCTTCTTTGGAGTTATGTCTATTTAGATTTTCTGCCCTATTTTTTTTTTTGGATTGTATTTTTTTGATGTAAGGCTGCATGAGATGTTTATATATTTCGGAGATTACTCTCGTCAGTTGCTTCATTTGCAAAGATGTTCTCCCATTCTGTGGGTGGTCTCTTCATTTTGTTTATTGTTTTCTTTGTTGTACAAAAGCTTTTAATTAGGCCCCATTTGTTTATTCTTGTTTTTATTTTCATTATTCTGTAAGATTGATTCAAAAAGATATTGCTGTGATTTATGTCAAAGAATATTCTGCCTATGTTTTCCTCTAGGAGTCTCATAGTATCCGGCCTTATATTTAGGTCCTTAATCCATTTTGTGTTTATTTTTGTGCATAGCATTAGAGAATATTCTTAGTTCATTCTTTTACATGTAGCTGTCCAGTTTTCCAAGCACCACTTACTGAAGTTTCTCCTCCATTGTATATTTGTCATAGATTAGTTGATAGTTGGTGTGTGGGTTTATCTCTAGATTTTCTATCCTGTTCCATTGATCTATATATTCTGGTTTTGTGCTAGTACTATACTGTTTTGATGACTATAACTTTGTCGTACAGTCTGAAGTCAGAAAGCCTGATTCCATTTTTCTTTCTCAAGATTGCTTTAGTTATTCTGGGTCTTTTGTGTTTCCATACAAATTTTAAAATATTTTGTTCTTGTTCTGTGAAGAAAGTTATTGGTAATTTGACAGGGATTACATTGAATCTGTAGGTTGCCTTGAGTAGTATAGAAATTTTTATAGCATTGATGCTGTTAACCCAAGAGCATGGTATCTCTTTGTGTCATCTGCTTTTTTTCATCAGGGTCTTATAGTTTTCAGAGTACAGGTCTTTTGTCTCTTTAAGTAGGTTTACTCCTAGGTATTTTATTCTCTTTGATGTGATGGTAAATAGGATGGTTTCCCTAATTTCTCTTTCTGATCTTTCATTGTTAGTATATAGAAATGCAGTCGATTTCTGTTTATTAATTTTGTATCCTTCAGCTTTACTGAATTCACTGATGATCTCTTACAGTTTTCTGTTAGTGTCTTTAGGGTTTTCTATGTATTGTATCACCAACTGCAAACAGTAACAGTTTCACTTTTTCTTTTTCCCACTTTTTAAAAAATATTATTTCTTTTTATTTATTTTATTTTTGTCTTTTTAGGGCTGTACCTGTGGTATATGGAAGTTCCCAGGCTATGGGTCAGATTGGAGCAGTAGCCACCGGTCTATGCCACAGCCACAGCAATGCCAAATCTGAACCACGTCTGCACCTACACCATAGCTCACAGCAACACCTGATCCTTAACCCACTAAGCGAGGCCAGGGATCGAACCCGTGTCAGTCCTCATAGATCCTAGTCAGGTCCGTTACCACTGAACCATGACGGAAACCCCCCCCCTACTTTTTCTTTTAAGATAGAAAACATTCCTCCCTTAAAATCTGTAACCACAGTCTAAGATAAAGCTAGAGAGTTCAATAAACCTTCACTAATAGCTTGACACGAGATAGGGTTTACAACAGGAAGGAAGGAAGAAGGAAGGAAGGAAGGAAGGAAGGAAAGGGGGGGAGGGAGGGAGGGAAATTCATTTAAGAATTTCTGCTTTTACAGTCCTAGCCCCAGGGATTCTTTACTGACTCTTTGCCCCATTGTATGATGCCAGCACAGAGTATGTGTCCAGGGAATGAATATTATTTAAATGACAGAGTGAAAAGTTGCAGGACTCAGGCCATCTCCCGTGCAGTGGGGTGGGGGTTTGGGGGGGTCCTAACTCTTATTTTTCTCACCCTGAAATTGTGGAGTTACTGCTCCAAAAGTCTTGACTTACCCCAAAAGTCTTAACTCCCACAGAGACTGATGGGCTATTCTCAGACCTGCCACCCAGGGTGTCTAATTACCCCAACTAGCTCAAATCTACCCACAGTGCAGATAACCTCTTGTGTTATTATTCACAGACTTTTAACATTCATTTTCCATTCCAGAATTAGGGCTAGGCTTTATCTTTATACAAACAAAATCCCAATGGAGTTTTTTTTCTTTTTTTTCCTTCCTGTGTGTATTTTAAAAATAAGCAACTTTCTAAGCAGAATTCAAGTCTTTCCCTTCAGTAACACAAATCTTCCTCCCTGCCTCTACCTCCACAGTCCCTCAGTGTTTCGGAGGCAGGGTTCAAGTTCAGGGTTCCAGGCTTCTTTAGCTCCTCAGTAGACTCTGCTAGTGGCAGCATTTCCTAAACAAATTAACTACTTGGTGCAGGGGATGGGGAGCCCATATGACTTCTTTCCATATTGACTCTTTTTTGAAGAATGAGCGTTTTGCTTGTCTTTGCTCACTGTGCTTAGAACTTGCTCATTAAACCTATCAAGGTTGGCTGGTCAGCCTTGAATCATTCCTCTTTTCCACCTCAGAGACAGGAATAACAGTCACCAAAATGCATTATAAGTTAAATGTTGAAAGTTTGAATTGTTGGTTTAAATATCTAGTAATAATAAGGGAGCTTTCATTTTCTAAAAATTATAACTGTTTCAAATTCATTGCCTTATATTCAGACTCTGATAATTTCTGGAGTAATAAAGCTTTGTCAAGATCAGGTTTTAAATTTAATTTGCTTTTAATCTACATATAGTCTTTGTTTAAAAGAAATTACTTACGAATTTCAGAAGTTTGAGAAAATTAAATACTAACGTTTTCCCTGATTCTGCTTTTATTTAACCTCTTTTCAGAAATACATTTCATTTTTTTCCCTTGATGACCTTTCATCCTGGTAGTTAATTGCCAAAATAATTACTAAAATAATCATCCTATCTCACACACCTTAAGAGAAATCCAGTTGTATAAAAGAATAATAAACAAATGAATTACTTTAACAGTAAATTGACAACTAATACTAGAAGCAGCTTAATTTAGGATGAACTCTTTCAAATTACTTTTGGATAATTTTAAGGAAGGCCAGAAAGTCTGAAAATATGATTCCAGTTACCTGCAGTCATATATCATTAAAGAAATTCAATTTGCTTTATATTTATTTAAATAAAAATAAAATATTGACCCTCCTATCTATTCTATAGACTAGTGTTAACCTTGTCTGAAAGAAGGTGATGATTTTTTAGAGTTATGATTGTTAATGGCCTTTGAATGCATCCTGCACAGGCCTTTAACTCCCCAGTGTAAGTTAGGTTCAGCCCTTTCCAGATGGGAAAATGATAAGGACACTAGGAAGATAGCAGGTCATTCTTGGGCAGCTGCCAGAAACTTGCAGCAAAATGAATCATGTAGGGCTGCGGTGCTTTAGCCAGCACTTTTCTGTTTTAATTTATCAAGCCAAAGCTTGTTGACATGAAAGTGAATGAAATTGTTATACAGTGGGCTCTAAAAAGCCAACTCAAGGGTTTAGTACAGAAGAGCTCTGACTATAAATAACAAAGAAAATACAGGAAATGTTCTTTCCACTAGCACCTGCTGTGTTGTTTGAGATGTATCGGCAATTAACTCAAATCCCAATATCAGTATCAACTGGAAAAAGGCCAGTTCTTTGAGATATTACAGAGGCTGCATAATCTGTTGTAGATGATTATGAAAGGGCTAGTCCTTAAAATGGTTGTTTTAATTTCTGATATGTGGGACTGTATTTATTTGTTTATCAAATGCAATAAAGTGACAGAAATGACAAAGTAGTATTGATACTGCTAGGAGAGAGACTTTGCAATCAGAAAAGGTTAATACCATCTTGCTTGAAAAAAATTATTTTGCAGTGACTTGTCCGAAAAGGAAAACAGCGATATAAATCACTGACTAGTGTTCACAAATGAAATCTCTGCATTTAGCTGAAGCATATAAATCAGGTTTTACAGTAAAAGCAAAATATCTGCAATTTCCACTGTGAGTAAAAGAAAAAAATTAGCTGATTAGAATAGGTTTTAACACATGAATATTAAGGGGAAAAATCTTTCCACGATGAAAGAATATTTACTATTTCAAACTTTACCTCTAGTCAATGTTATGTACGTAATCCCTCCTTACTGGGTATCTTTCTCCTATTAAAAGACGTTACGTATCTTAGGGAGAGATGACTTATGATACTCTCTTGTCATCTGTAGATAGTATTAACACAATGTTTCCATCACATGTGCCTGGACCCTCTGGACTGAAAAAAATATATTGTCTGTGAGTCTATTTATTTCTTCATTGTGCAGTTTGTTTCTTTACTTGTGCTTCTCCTCAAAGGATATTTATTGAATGCTACTTTGGCAGTTAAGAAGGTTGTCAGTTGCCCAAATCGATCATTCAGATGAATCATCTGAGCGTCAAATTTACCTTTTTTATAGAGAGTGATAGGGCATGTAAATAAATACTGATGATGCAAATACAGAGTGGTAAATATTTTCATTAAAACTTATAATCAAATATAAAACAAGACTTCCCACTATCATCACTCTTTTTGTAATTTGTGAGTTTGCTTGTATCTTGCCAAAAACATAAAATTAAGTGCCATTTAGTTTCACAATAATTTACTACCTTTATTTAAAAAGTATAATTGCATGTTATTGTAGCCCTGGTAAATCTAGATTATATGTTTACTATATTATAATCTACACACTATAAACAGAGCATTAGGCCATTCCACACACCATCACTAGAACTCATTTAAAGTGACTATTAGTATTATTTAATGATAATAATAAAATATTAGGGTATTTAACTTTGAGGAAAAAATAAAACGAAGATTAATGTTTGGGGAGTGTATCATGTTCTAGATATTTTGCTAATTGATTTACACACATTACCAGTTTGGTTTTTATGTTACCCCTATGTGATAAGACAGCTGACCCTTGAATAACATGAGTTTGACAGCACAGGTCCACTTTAACGTGGATCTTATTCAAAGGTAAATGCTACAGTACTGCCCTATCTGCAGTTGGGTGAATCTTGAGATGTGGAACTGCATAATAAAGGGTTATATTTGAATTTTCAACTTCAGGAAGGGTCAGTATCCCTAACCCCTGTGTTGTTCAAGAGTCAACTATACTGCTATTCTTGCAATTTACAGGTGAGAAAACTGAGGATTTGAACATTTGATTAACTTGACAATGTTTCAGTTTGAACCCAGATGAGCAATACTATCATCAGTTGTACTAGTCTGAAACAGACTATCAATTTTTGAAAAGAAAAAGTAAATATTATTATTACTTACAGAAAGTACAACTACATATTTGAAAAAAAGCATGAAATAGAAAGCTATTACAAATGAATACATGATATTTACATAGTTAACAAATATAAATTATTACATATAAAAATGTAAATTCTTGTATATAACCAATTAAAAATATAATGGAAGAAAATATCTCAGTCTTAGTTCCAAATAGAATGATCTTTATAGAAACAACTTTGTAAGGATCTGTAGGTGATTATAAGGTGAAATTTTATTCAGTATATGTTGAAAGACATAATAAAAGTCCTTGAATAAAGTTCAGTCTATCCTGTTCTTAAAAGTAGACTCAATATTATTATTTAAAAAAACTCTAAAATCTACAAAATAAAGCCATGTTACTACATTAGTCAAGAAAATACACACATTAAACTATCTAGAAATATTCTAAATAAGAAGAGTCCTACCAGAAAACAGAACATATGCTAAAGTTCTAATTCATTTAATTTTAATAATGGCCCAGAAATACACAGAAATATCAATGGAGGAGAATGAGTTCAGAAATAGACCTAAATACATATGAAAAGTAGCACTAAAAGAGCATCTCAAACAATGAATTTTTCAATAAATCTTTGATAACTATATAGTCACTTGACAAAAATAAAGCCACATATTCAAATCATTGCTTACATAAAAATAAACTCCAGATGGATCAAAGAGTGAAAGTAAACAATGAAGCCATGAAAATATTGGATGAAAACATGACCAAATTTATTTATAACCTTAAGATGGAAATCTTTCTAAGCAGACACAAATCTCAAAAGCCATAAATTTGGATAATTTAGATAACATTTAAAACTCTCACAGGAGTTCCTGGTGTGACTTAGCGGAAACGAATCTGACTAGTATCCATGAGGATGTGGGTTCAATCCCTGGCCTCGCTTAGCGGGTCAGGGATCCAGCATTGCTATGAGCTGTGGTGTAGGTCAAAGATTTGGCTCGCATCCCGCATTGCTGTGGCTGTGGTGTAGACTGGTAGCTGTAGCTCCTATTCGACCCCTAGCCTGGGAAGTTTCCATATGCTGCAGATGAGGCCCTATAAAGAAAAAGTCTCTCAGCAAATCTAAAATATTATGATCAAAGGACATTTAATAAATGAGAAACACATGAAAAAAATATCCTTAATTTTGAAAAAAAAATTTATGAATTGCTTTTTTAAATAGAGAACAATTGAATACAACTGTAATGCTGTATCACTATATTAAAAGGTAACAATTTAAAAACTAGGATCAACATAAATATCATTCAGTATGAGATTTGTTAAATAAATTATGGTATATCTAAATAATATAAAAATGTACAAACTGATCAGTTAAAAAGCTGGAGTAGATCAAAGTAATATACAAAATTTTTTATCACTTAATTTGATACTTAAATCATTCTAAAGACTGGCAGCCATAAAGTTTAAAAAAGTGTTTGTATATGTAGGAAAGGTTACTTCTGGCTATAAATATTAGGAAAAGGTGAGCCTTAAAAAGTAAAAATAATTTAAAGATAATGAGAAAGAAAAGAGGAGAACTGCATTTCAAGCTAAGAAAGAATATACTGAAGGCTGAGAGTTAGAAAAGTTGTTAAGTTTAAAGCACATGAAGAAAAAAGACATGCTGAGATCCTAACACTGAACGTTTTGATTATCTTATTGAAGAGGATGCAGGTAATGACGAAATAACAGTTTGCTGAGAACTAACTAACTGGGCACAAGTAGAATCTTCCCTGGAATAACTCATTTAAACCTGTCCGCACGCCTAAGAACAACATATCAGTGTTCCCATTTTAAAAGTAAAGCCCTGAGACTTGAAAACATAAATAACGCACCCAGGTTCTCTCAGGAACAGAGGTGATACTGAAATCAGGTAATCGTATAATTTATTGTATAACTTAGGACACTTTTCAGAGTGAGAGAAACAACAGGGTCAAATAAGTCTGTCATGGCAAACAAAGGAGAAGGTCACCTTTGGTCCATTTGCACCCCAGCCTGTCTCCAGAACCTCCTCTCCACACCACTTAGCTCTCCCGAGTTGGCCCACACCGAGTATTTTCTTTTAAAATCTTCTCATGACCTCACCAAAGGCACTGTCAAGCATTGTCTCATATCAGAATTAAGGATGAATAAGCCCTGCTAGCTCACCTTGCTGTCATCTCCATCCACAGAATGATCTGTAGAGCTTACAGGATGCATTTTGCCCAGGGGCACTTTATGTTTAATTTTTAATGGAAATATAGTTGATTTATAGTGTCATGTTAGTTTCAGGTATACAGCAAAGTGATTCGGGTATACATATACATATATATTTTTTCAAATTCTTTTCCGCTATGGGTTACTACAGGCTATTGAATATAGTTCTCAGTGCTATACTGCAGGACCTGTTGTTTATCTCTTTTATATACATATAGCACTTTGTATTTGCTAATCCAAAATTCCTAATTTATCTCTCCCCCACCACCTTTCCTCTTTGGTAACCATAAGTTTGTTTTCTATGTCTGTGAACCTATTTCTGCTTTGTAAATAAGTTCATTTGTATCCTTTTTCTTTTTTTAGATTCCCACATGTAAGTGATATCATATGATATTTGTCTTTCGCTTTCTGACTTAACCGTGCTTAGTATGATAATTTCTAGGTCCATCCATGCTGCTCCAAATGGTGTTATTTCGTTCTTTTTGTGGCTGAATAATATTCCATTGTATATATGTACCACATCTTCTTTATCCATTCCTCTGTTAATGGATATTTAGATTGCTTCCATGTCTTGGCCATTGTGAATAGTCCTGCTATGCACATTGTGGTGCCTGTATGTTTTGGTACATTTAAAATGACCCAAACCTCAGCATTTCCGGTTTTGTCTTAGAGTACTGTTCTTCAGAATAATGGAGCCTACAAGTTCAGCATTTGAATTCCGTAGCATTTCTTTCCTAGAATAATATATGTTACCACTGTTCTGCCTAAGCCTGATCTTTTCTAGCTGAGGACTCTTGGTCGATTTATAATCAATGTTATGAACATTATAAAGGACATTATTTAGGAGTTATTTTCCTTTCACAGGCTACGTGATCATTGTTAACTGAAGTAGTTATTTAGAACTGTGGGTGTTTTCAGAATATTTCTCATCAGAAATTTATTTGTCAGTCAACCACATTGGATACCAGTTATTTTGCCCCCCTCATACCCTGTCATCTCTTCTCTTTGTTTTCTTCTACCAGTTTTTTTCCTCCCAGGCCCTGTATGCATATCCTCTTGTCATTAGGTATAGAATCTCTCTATGCACTTTCTAAAATGTGCCAGTATTAAAATGAAGTGCCAGTAATTTTTAAAATGATTGCTTATATATTAGTCGTATTTAAGTATTTATAATCAGAGTTATCTACTTCCCTTACACTTTCAAGGCTTCAATGAATATATTTTATATGGAATATGAAATAGAGAATATATATCATTATCCATCTATACACATATACACGTACACATAACAGCAAGCTTTTGTAAACTGTTATTTTGTACTTTAAATTGTATTAGACAATTTTGAGGGCTTATATATAATTGGTGCTTTCCTTTACCTCCTTCTTGCCAGATATTTTTTATTGCTATTGTAAGCAAACTAATTTGTGCCACTCATACACCAGATGAATAAAGCTGATGTTTCAAGAAACACTGTCAAACCCAAACATTTTCATAGAGGCCATAAATAGCAGTGCCAATTAATTTTCTTTCTTTTCTCCTTCCCTCCCTCTCTCCCTTCCTCCTTTCCTCTATTCCTTCTTTCTCTCTTTTCTTCCTTCTTTCACACTGCCAACAAATTGACCAACACTTTGTGACAGGCACAATTCCTGGTGAAGTGAATACAGTAATAAATAAGACAAGGCTTCTGACCTCATAAAACTTGCCTTCTAGTGGGAAGAAATGTTAGTAAATTAAATGTGTTGACAGTGCAAACTACTGTCAAGAAATTTTTTTTAAAAAGTGATGTAAAATAGAAATGTTTAGATAAAGAAAAAAAAAGGCTGAAAAAAATCTGTTGCCTATAAAACCTACCTATAAGAAATGCTGAGGTTTACTCTTCAGGATTAAGGGAAATAATACCAGATGAAAGAAAACAGTGAAGAGCTCTGGAAACAGTAACTATGTGGATAAATAAAAGATAATATTTTTGTTAGTAACTTCTTTATAACAACAACATGATCACTCATTTATATTAGACATTTTCAGAAAACTGTAGATAGATGATAATTTCCTCAATCTAAACTATATCTAGGAGTTTCCATTGTGGCTGAGTGTATTAAGAACCCGACATAGTCTCTTTGAGTGGATTAAGGACCTGACATAGTCTCTTTGAGGATGCAGGATCCCTGGCCTCCCTCGGTGGGTTAAGGATCTGGCAT
>PVHT020004020.1:42905997-42947011 GCA_004024745.2 Catagonus wagneri | reverse complement strand
CTACTGCCCAGAGGAATTGAAGAATTCCTAAATAAGTGGAAAAATGTGCTATATTAATGGTTTAGAAGGCTTAATGATGTTGAAGTATCAGTTCTTCCCCAAAATGATGTATGATACCAGTCCAGTTAAAATCTAATCAGGCTTTTTTGTAGAAACTGACAAGTTGATCTAGAATTTGTAAGGAAATGCAAGAAAAAAAATGAATCCTTGAAGATGGTTGTTTTACAAAACTACTGAATGCTGTCAAGAGAATGATAGACAAATAAAGACAGCAGACTAGCTCAGTAAGGAGTTCCTGCCATGGCTCAGTGGGTTAATGACGCACCATAGCATCCATGAGGATGTAGGTCTGATCCCTGTCCTTTCTCAGTGGGTTAAGGATCGGTGTTGCTGCAAGCTGAAGCATAGCTTGTAGGTGCAGCTCAGATCCCACATTGCTTTGACCATGGCATAGGCCTGCAGCTGCCTATAAAAAAAAAAAAAAGGGTTCAATGATACATAGTAGAGAATCAAAAGATATTCATTTTTGTAAACAGGTCTCTTTGTTTTTCAACCCTGGATCAACTTAATATAGAAAAGTCATTTTCACAAACATTGCAACAACAAGATAAATATATGAAAAATGAATCCTGACCTCTCATTTCATGCAATATGGAAAATAATTAAATTAAGATGTATCATAGACTTAAATGTAATAGCTAAAACCTTACCACTTCCAGAAGAAAGCATAATGTAATACCCTTAGCAGCTTGGGGTAGACAATGATTTTTTTAGAGAGGGCATAGTAAATGCTAAGCATAAGAGAAAAATTACAAAGTTTAACTTCATCAAAATGAAAACCTAACAACCCAGCTTAAGAAGATAAAAATACAAGCCTCAGACTGGAAGAATATATATATATATATACATATACATATATATGTATATATATATGTATATACACACACACACACACACACATACACACACACACATATATATTTATATATATAATATTTGCATTTAGAATATATATAAAGAATATATAAAGAACTACTAAAACTCATTTTAAAAACCCACAAATAGATAAGAAATAGACCAAAACTTGAAGAGACCCTTCATAGAAGAAAATATATGAACAGTCAAAAGCACATGAAAATCTCAAAGTCGTTCATTATCAGGGAAATGCAAATTAAAACTACTATGAAATAGTACTGTTGTACACTCTCTGGAATGGCTCAACTAAAATTCTGGCAATATCAAACAAAGCAAAAAAAAGCAAAAGCAAAAAATAAATTCTGGCAATATCAATGTTTTCAAGATGGTCGAACAACTTGAAATGTCAGATATCGGTGATCATGGTATAAAATAGTGTAAACAACTCAGAATACCCTTTAGCATTTTCGTATAGCTAACATACATTTAACATACAATAAATGTTAACATACATTTAACATACAATAAATCAGTTCCACCCCTAGGGATTTACTCAAGAGAAATGACAACATATATCCAACAAAAACACTTGTGCTTAAAATTTCTAACAGCTTTACTAATAATAACAAAAAAAAATAGAAATAATCCAGATGTCTATTAACAAGAAAATGGGGGGAAATTTTACTGTATATCCACAAAGTGGAATGCGAATCAGAAATGAATTAAAAAATAAACTAACAATATGCAACATGGATGAATCTCAAAAACATTAAGAAGAGTGAAAAAAGTTACATGTGAAAGGATATATATTGAATGATTCTATTTATATGAAGTTAAACAACAGGCAAAACAAATCTATGACTTTGGAAAGTGGAGTGGTGGTTGCCTATTGAAAGGTGGAGTTTGACTAGATTGAAGGGGCATGAGGGGATTTTTTTGAGGTCATGGAAAATTTCTGTATTTAATTGAAACGTTTACATAGGCACATGCATTCATCAAAACTCACTTCAGATCTATGAATTTCATTGTATGTCAAATTTGCCTCAGTGTTTTATTTTATTTATTTATTTGTTTGTTTGTTTATTTATTTATTTTTGGCTTTTGTCGTTTCAGGGCCTCACTCTCGGCATGTGGAGGTTCCCGATAAGGAGTCTAATCGGAGCTGTTGCTGCCAGCCTACGCCAGAGCCGCAGCAATGCCAGATCCGAGCCGAGTCTGCAGCCTACACCACAGCTCACGGCAAAGCCGGATCGTTAACCCACTGAGCGATGCCAGGGTCGAACCCGCAACCGCATGGTTCCTAGTCAGATTCGTTTCCACTGCGCCACGACGGGAACTCCAGCCTCAGTTTTTTAAATGAGGAAAAAATTAAGAGTAAAAACCAGTTAGAAAGTTATTGCAACAATTTAATTGAGAGTTGATGATGAGACCAATGGAGGTGGTGAAAGTAATTGGATGGGATCTTGTTTTGGGGTGTGCAGCTAAGACTTAGTGGTTGTGAGGAATGAGGAAAAGAAAGGAATCATGGGTTGCAAAGGTGAGAGGTGCCATCTTCCTTGGGAAGTTTTATCAAAGCATAGCTCTTTATTTTATGGTTCATAACACATTCATAAACATTTCTACATTTTCCTTTGTTTGCCTTTGTTGGAAGGGGGTTCAGTGTTTCCTGATTTGGAAAGTTAAAGTTGGTCTTTGATCCATTTGCCTTTAAGCCTTCCCCTTGCCCTCTCCCTGGGGGGAGGTCTTGCTCTTTACTCCAGGCCATCTTGTCAGATGCTTCTGGTTGTGTTTGCCCTGTGGAAGAATCTTAGGGAGATTAAAACGTAGGAGGAAGAGAGGAGTCAGAGTATTTCTCCTCCTTTCTCTCTGTGGAAGCCTGTCTCCAACAATGGCTGTGTCTCCTTGGCGAGTCCAGCCTCCACAAAGTGACTCGCTCCCCCAGGCTCCCCTAACAATGCTTTGCGGGTTTGGTTCTCCACCCTAGTAAGGGCTCCTGCTGTTGGTAATATTTGGTTCACCTGGCAATCCCCTGTTGGCATTTTAGCATTTACATCACTTGTGTGCTGAATTTCCCATAATAACTTACCTCCTTTAAAAAAATCATAGTTTGATTTCTGTTTCCTAGGTTCAACCCAGGCTATTCATCAGGAAAGAAACAGAATTAACACTGGGACCGGCAAACTCTTAAGACTGGTTTCCGGTTTTCTTATGATCTTACTATGCATTGGTATACATATGCACAAAAGAGTCAACTTTTATATTTTTGTAAGAGAGATTAACTTAATAATAACATCAGCTTTGCCCTAAGGAATGTTTTAAGCAGCACTTTATCTAATTTTTCTCCTTAAGATGTATAGAAATGAACTTGGGGCTTCACTCAGAATAAATGTTCCCTAAATGTTAGCTGTTATCACCTGTAAAAATTCTTTTACCACTATTCCTCAATAAAATATTCTTCAGAATTCTGTAGTCCTGGAGAATACACATTTATAATTAACCTTAGGCCTAGGGGGTTCATGTGTAAATGATTTTGTTAAGAATATGATTTAATGAATCTCACATAAAGAAGAGAAGGAGAAGTTCCCTAATGGACTAAAAATGTAGTTGCTCGAGAATATATTTAAATGTTTGGAATGGCAGAAAACTTCTGGAATTGCATAAATATTTATGGCTGCACAATATTGTGAATGTACTTAATGTCACTAAACAACATACTTTAAAATGGTTAAAATGGTAGATTATGTGTTATGTATATTTTACTGCAATAAAAAAGTTAAAAAATATTAGTAAGTTTAAAGAAAGCAGAGAATATGGAATTTGGGGATATCTGACAAATTATTTTTAAGGTTGTGATTTTTAAAATATGTGTATAATTGCCTGTTAGTCTGATGTTCTTAATTTCAGAGCATAATAACAAAGAAAATGTAAAAGAAAATGAGTCATAGTTTATTTCTTTTTCACTTCTACCATCTGTTCACATTAGCCACAAAGAAACACCGTTATAAAATTCATTAAATTACTGAGTTATAATTCAGTGTGGTAATAAGTCTTCAACACAATGTACACAGTCGACAAATGACTATGGCAATGACATCATTGTAATGGTCATAATTACATGACAATTCAGATATTTGATCATTCAAAACATCAGTAAAACAACTATTCTTCTTTTTTGTCAGTTTCTAAATACCTCTATTCATTCTTTATTCAAGAATCTGTGGCTTTCAGGGAAGAGATAGAAACCCAGTGCAGCAGTGATGGAGACAAAGCTGGGAGAGGGGGAGGAGGATGGGCTTTTGAGGGACGGCAGGGAAAAACACTGCACCACGCACTCGGAGAGTAGAGAGATGAATGTGCATGGAGCCAGCCTAATTATTGCAGAGTGAAAGGTCATCAAAATCAATTTGCAGCATGATGTACAAAGGTCATTATCAGCCTCAGATTTTCTCTGCCCGTTTAAAACACAATAAAAATAAAGTGAGTGCTTTAATAACTATGATTAGTAAAGAAAAAAGCATATCATTGAGCCATCTGTTTAAATATTTGTGCTACCTTAGTTTTACTCAAAACAGCATGAAAGATGAGCAGGGAGGCAATTTTTTGTTCTGTTTGTTTGCTTTTTAAATCCTGACATTTTCTCCACTGGTTGCCAAGATTTATAACAGAGATGAAAGAGCTCCTCTAAAATTACTGCCCTTTGAAATCAATAGCACAGTATTTGTAACGACTTTCTTTTTATTAGAGAGCACTTCATTATTATTTTTATTATAATTTTATGGGACAGTCTGGAACAGAATTCATCATTCACTTATTTGAAGTATCTCACTTACTCAATGGCACAGATGGCCTGATCTGAGGAGATTTAATCACCCTATGCTAGGGCTGCCTTGATGCTATATAAATGCAAACCATGAGAGGGACAGGAAGCTACAGTGCAACAATAACGCTATCCAAGGCATCCTTAGAGACTAAGGAAGCTAATTCATTTGGGAACTTTGGAAATTATAGTTATAAAACTGGATCTTTTTACTTTTCCTCTAAAAATTAATGTAATAACAGTACCATATGGGGCAGGGCTTTTGAAGTTTTTAGCTATGTCTAACAGTAAAAAATACATTTTACATTATGACTCAACACACACAGAGAAATACACATATACTGAAACAAACATTTTAAGAATCGGTATTTGTCATTATTATATGTGATTCAGAAAGCTTTTTACTAATCTAATTTATTCTGGGGTTTTTTTTCAATGCCAGTCATAATCTACTAAACTAATAAATGTGTCTGGATTCTCATATGAAAAACAGATTTAGGTTCCTTTGTATATTAAGTGAAGTAATGTATGTGAGTCCTCAGTGTCTATCTGACACATGGTAAACATTTGATATTTATAGCAGTTATTATAAGAAATGTCTTGAAGGGATTTTGCAACTTACTACAGTTTAAAGCAACCCGGAAATTATCTGCCTATAGAAGTGGCTTCTCTGAAATAGTTTTTCCTTTTTTTCTTTCTTTTGTTCATATTGTCCTATCCTTGATTCAATTATCTGGTTTTGAAAAATTAACCGATTGATTTTATGTAACAGAAAACCTAGATTGTAGACAGAAAGAACATAAATATGAAAGAAAAAGATCACTAAAAGATTGGCATTTCCTTTCTATTCTTGGCTTCCTGGTTCACTTATTTGTTAGTTTTTGCCTGTATCGTATGATGTAGGCAAAAGGGGAGAAGTTTAAGTTCCATAAAGTTGCATCTTTATGAAAGAGTTATTTTAAGTTTATAAACTATGACCACAAAGAAAGACAAAGAAAAAAGAAAGGTATAATGTGAATACCCGATTAGGAAAAAAAATGCAGACTGCATTTGACTGCATTCACTCACTTTTCATAAGTCTAAAAAGAGACTTTTGAAATCGTTTAGCTAACTGAAGTATTTTTGTCCTTCATTTCTGAATTCAATAAATATGTATTTATTAAGAACCTGTTTCTGCCACAAGAAAAGCTGTTTTATACATGATTAATTTTAGTTGAAATTATCCTCTCTAAAATGTTGAATTTTCTGTCTCACCTGTGACAGATTAACCACAGACCGAGAAATATGTACACGTGCTATTTATGAATTTTCTCGAAACTTATTCTTTTAGTTGAGAGTGAGAATCTGAAAATCACAGTATCATGAAATTTGAGCTAGACTGAGATGGCATTAATCTGGATTACCATTGAGAACCATGAAAAGTGCATTTTTAGGGAGATCAAGAACAGACACCAAGAAGAGGTGATAAAAGTCAATGGAAAAGGCAAAAAAGAATGCTTCCTTTTCTAAGAGCACTGATATCATTTCCATCCAGAAGAGGAGAATATGAGAATTCTTCATTGCCCCTTCGTTATAGACTGAATGTTTATCTTCCCCTAAAAACTGTATGTCGAAGCCCTAACCCCCAATGTGATGGTGTTTGGTGATGGAACCTTTGGAAGGTAATTAGGTTTAGATGAGGTCATGAAGGTGGAGCCCCAGGACACGTGGGATTGGTGGCCTTAAAAGCAGAGGGAGAGAGACCAAGGCTCTCTCTTTCTCTGTCATGAGAAGACAAAGTGAGAAAGTGGCTGTCTGCAAGCCAGGAAGAGGAACTCTCAACAAGAACCAAATCTGCCAGCACCTTGACTTCCCAGCATCCAGAACTCTAAGAAATAAATATCTGTTGTTTAAGTTGCCCAGGCCAGGGTATTTTGTTGAGGCCATCTAAGCCAACTTATACTTATTTAATATCCAGTATTTGATAAGAGCTGATGAAATTTTATTTGTTTAACTTTACTATAGCCATAAACAAACAAGATGTGGACTTTCTGCTGACCTCTGTAGCAACTAGAAGATAATAACAGAAATTATGAATGGGTTCAAAAAGGTGATGAAGCAGGCAGAAGCATGCTGTCGGTGTTAAAGGAACAGGTGTTCTTTATGCAGGAATGCAGTGTTAGGAGACACACATAAATTTAGGTAGGAAGGAGTAACTTCGATCGTTTTTCTGATTAGTGGCTTTTATTTCTGTAGTCATATTTTTGCCCAAAGTGGCCATTCTGAAACCTCAAGTTGTCTAAAAATTCACATTAATAAGAATTTCAGCATAAGCTGGAGTTTATAATGCACTGTTTGGCGAGCATGGGGTTGATTAAATTAAGTGTTATTGATGTGAAGACTTTAAACCGGAAGCCCAACTACAGGGATGAAATGATCCGAAAAGGAGGTATGTGGTATAGTATCTCCATCTTCCTTCCCTCCACAGCGGGAAGACAGGATTTCTTATGGTGACTCTCTGGTTTAATAAGGGGTATGGAGTTGAAACATTCTACAAATGATAGTAAGCTCTTCTCAGACTGATCCTCGGCACCTGGCTGTGCTAGCCACCCCCATGGTTAGTCACTAGATCACAGAACATGGGTGCTATATTAGACAGAAAAGTCTGGGCTAAGCACAGGCATTCATTGGAGTCCAGTTTGACGTTAAGCACCCAGGCTCTGGATCCAAATTGCCTGGGGTTGAATCCTGTCTCTGTTCTTTACAGTTGTGTATGATTAGCTGAGGAAATAAAAGATCTCACAAGGTTTTGGCAAAATTTGAATGAGAGCATCCAAGTGAGCCCTAGAATCAGGCTGATTTTATCTACCTCTTGGACCTAGAATTTCCTACTTTAAAAGCAGTCTTCAGGAGTTCCTGCTGTGGTGCAATGGGATTGGCAGCATCTCTGCAGCATCAGGATGCAGGTTTCATCCCTGGCCCAGGGAAGTGGGTTCAGGATACAACGTTGCCCCAGCTGCGACTTAGATCTGATTACAGACCCAGGAATTCCATGTGTTGCAGGTGTGGCCAAAAAAGAAAAAAGAAATTTTCAGTGAAGCCTACGTGGAATAAAGAATTAAAAGGAGAGTGGGAAACCACCTAGTCCAAGATAAAGAAAATAAGGTCCGGAAGGATTAAAATCCCCGCCTAAGATTATACTGTTATTGGTAAAAGTCAAAAGCCAAAACCCTACTCTTCTGATTTTCATCCCTCCGCATGGTCTCCAGTGACAAGGAACATCCTAAGGATGCAGGCGGTCATCCTTCCGAGATACTCGTGTGGACTGCCTCTTGCCTTCCAGCTTGTCTCCATCTCGCTTACATCACTATTCTTAGCACATTGTTTTGTCAGCAGTTGCATATTGTTCGAGCACATTGTTGTGAACTTTGTGCCTAAAACATATCAAATTTGAAGTCAGCAGCTCTCTGACCATAATTAGGCATTTAATTATTATTGCTATAAAATGTGCTTTTCTGTTTGAATAGAGACTAAACACATCAGTTTCCTCTCTGCAAGAGGGTGTGTGCACAGCCATACCTTCCTCTATGTCTGACCTTTGAGATGAGACCGTTGTGCTACTTCTTACATATGTTTTCTAGTCGTTCTCTGTTTCTAATACTGGCTTGTTAGCAAACCTACCCTAGGAGACCATAACCTACTTTATGGGTGAAAAATGGGAACATTTACAAACTGTCATGTTTCTTGATTTTTCTTTGTTGGCACATGGATTTTAATTATCACAAGTTGTTTCAGAGAATTTAAAGAATTAACAGCACCTTTGGCCCTCTTACTTCCTCCCAGCTCTCTCCTTCTTGCTTTGGTGAATAGCTTAAGGATAAAGTACGTGCTTCACTAGAAAACTGTTTTTTCAGTACAATAATTTGTGCTTTATGTCGTATTATAGTGGTGAGTGTAAATTTATCTTTGAACCATGTTTTATTAACTTTTTCCCCATAGAGTTACATCAAAAGAGTCTATAAATAAGTGATGTGCTCAGCCTGCTAGTTCTTACATGCATACCAATTACTTCTATTGGTTTCAAAACACGTAGTCAGTACTTTAAACAGCCACGATAATATCACACACTAAAATATTCAACATCTCCATCTCAGTATGCTGTCACCATGCAGACAACGATTAGAATTGGTAATCAGTTTCACTGCTGGTAAGTTGAGTGGCACAATGCATTTTATATCCACGCTATGTCAAACTCAATTAACATTCTAAGAGTATATTTCAAAGACACTCACCTAATCTCAGAGAACAATGCATTTATTTATTCCATGTTAAAAGCTCTTACATTTTATGAAGGGTTCTTGAAGCAAGATATTTATTGTCACAATAATATTTAAGTTGGAGCTTCTGAAGAATTTTAAAAAAATACCCTTAGTTTAAAAATCCTACTGTAGGTAATTTAGCATGTCATTACTGTAGAAGAAGAAAAGAACTTCACAAGCTATATACATTTTTAGAATTTAAAATTTTATAAAGATCCTGTCTCCTTACAAATAACACATTTCAAATAAGCCTGAGGTACATGATTTTTTTGTCTACACCTCCAAAATACACTTGAAATGAAATTGTACAAGAGTAAACTTTTAGTAGGTATGTATGTTTACCAACGTGTTTATTTATATGCCAGAGCGTCATCTTTAATCACTAATGCATAGACCAGGTACAGAATAGGATTCATATATGAAATGAAAAAGTACACAATGTTCTATAAATACACATACATACATACATGTATATGTGTGTATGTGTTACCATGCCTTGCTTTCTCCATTAACATTTTAACAGTGCATAATAAGCTACCCAGTGTCAGATTAATTACTTACTCAGAATAATAATGACTAAATAATCAGAAAGTTAAAAAAAAATCAGGAGTTTTTCAGGGAAAACCACCAGATGTAACTAATATACTGATCTGAAGTTTCTATCAAGTATCAACTGTTAAGACAGTGGAAAAGCTTTGCCAACATGATGGCAGAACATCTGGATTTAAAAAAATGGTACTGTCTAAGTATCCATCTGTTTTGTCTACACAGTATGAACAGTCATATATTCAGAAACACTGGGCTGGTTAGCACAGTATAGACAAAACATCGCAAATTTAAAGTTATTTCAGAATTAACATCTGGATAGTGGCACATTTTTTTCTTTATATTTGTCTGTTTGCAAGTTGCACAGACACAGCTCTGATATAGAGGTTTACTATTGCATCTCTTGAAATTTTTGCCATTTATAGTTCATTTGATATTATCGTATCTGCTAAAACCACAGTATGGAAACATATCAGTGAAAAGCTAGAAAGATGAAAATTAAAATCTTTTGTATTTCAGAATGAATCTTATTGAACATTTTTAGAAAGGAAATGGGAAAAAAAACCCAAATGTACGAGATAACATTTTGTTTCAAAGTAGTTTTCCTAGTTGAGTCAGTATTTTGAACCTGGCAATGATAGCCAGAATCCTGTTTTGGGGAAGAAAATTTTTTCTTTTTTTTGTTCTTTAGGGCTGCACCCGAGGCATATGGAGGTTCCTAGGCTAGGGGTCCAATCGGAGCTACAGCTGCCAGCCTACGCCACAGCCACAGCAATGCAGAATCCGAGCTGCATCTGCAGCCTACACCACAGCTCATGGCAGATCCTTGACCCACTGAGCAAGGCCAGGGATCGAACCTGCAACCTCATGGTTCCTAGTTGGATTTGTTTCTGCTGCGCCATGACAGGAACTCCTATTTTGGGGGGCGGGGGGGAACAGCAAATGTTTTAATGCTGTTTGGGTATATGTAGGAAAAAATGTTTTTAGAAAATATGAAAGAGTGCTTTGAATTTCCATTATTTCATCAAGTTCTTCATGACCTATGTGCATTTATTTTATTATCCTTAGAAGCGGCCTGAAGAATCTAACCTTGCATGAAGGAGAATATAGTGTAGTTAGTGACAATAGGTGGATAACATGACAACCCAGAGGGGAAAAAAATTCTTTGGCGTGATTTCCCCTGTAGCATTTTTTGTCTTTGCCCTACCAAGTAGCACTACATTAAAATAAATTATTTTTCTGAAGATTCATTGCTAGACAAGAGAAATTTTAGTCTACTTTCTTGTGTTCCTTAACTCTCTGCAGAAAAGTCATATTTAAAATTTAATACTAAGAAAAAAATTCTTTGTAATCCTGTACTCTTTCCCAGGAGAAAAAAAAATATCTTTTATTTCTTGTTCAGTAGTGACATTTCTGATGAAAGCATTTGTTTCAGCCAATTTATTTTTGTAGCAAGCTTGATTTTATGTAGCATCACATGCCTCAGTTCAATTGACATCTTTTTTGGTGTGAGCAGGCACATCTCCAGAACAAAACTAAGGTCCAACTTGGGAACTGAATGCAGGTGTCTTCGACTGTGTATTTAAAATGAAGAAGATCCAAGATACACTGCTCAAAATATTAGCACTAATCCAATATATCCAAAGCTATTCGCTTGTCATAAAAGTAGCACAACCCTGTGCTGAACCCACTCTAGCAGAAGATTTTATTGATGCAATTGCCTGGAGTGCATTGGGCCACTATATCCATAAAAATAATAATTAAGCTGTGGGATGTATTACATTCCACGGCTTAGCACCTGAACTATGCTCAGAGCATTGATTAATATTTCTATTTATGTCTCGTTTTCTGTTGTTGAGTAAGGTACCTACGGCCCGTACATCATCTTTCATTTCCATTTTACTTTTATCACTACCTCGATTAAAAGGGAATCAAGAAAGCAGTGGAGTTTCCTTTCTGATAAAACAATAGAATGGCCTAACTCCTGCATGCGATCGAAATCTTCTAGGTTTAGTTGCATTTTTATTTGAAACTGATGAGCTGTAGTCATGCTCACTGATTTCATGATGAAAGGAGGATGTGACTAAGACACCATATACAGTTTGGTTTTTAAGCAGTCTTCACAATTCAACCTCTCATGAATTCAGGCAATTCCTCACCCTAATAGGACCAAAGGCAGTTTCCCACCAGCAGATCCCTAGATCCGGAAGCTATCTTTCCCAGACACTCCTGTTAATAGCTCTGATATAAAACTCAGACTGCCTGGTACCCTCTCACTCTGCTTGTATTCACATTAATATTAGCACTCTCCTGCCTGCCACGTGAGTATGGGGAACAGTGGGAAGAAAAATCCATTCTGTGTCTAGCAGATTACCCAGACTAGCTAGAGCTCTGGATGAAATAATGAGAGGAAGGGAACTACAGACGCCTTCTTCTCCATCCTTGCTTTAAATTTTCCCCAGTCATCCAGACAGTGTAACCTAGTAGAATTTTTTTCAAAGTTTTGACACAGGACAGGGAGCAGTTATAAAGAAAGCTGCCTTACTTGATAAGCAGTGGTTTTCATTCCTTTTGAAGGCAATGGTGTGGCTCTCCAAGTCCAAGTCCAGACCTAGTGAAGATGTAAAGCCAGAGGGATGAGTAGGGACACTTCCATGTCGCATTTGAGGGGCAAGAGTTTCAGACAACATCTAGGTTGGCTCATCTGCATTTTTGTTGTCTGGTACTTATCCAAAAAAGGCTAGAAGTTGCCAGCTGGAGCTTCAGAGGGAGTTGGGGAGAATCGCAGAAGCCAAGTAATTAACTCAGATGAGTGCCTGGGACAGGAAGTCTGCAGTAACTAAGCAGGACAATTATGGTTTGAGAACCAGGTAGCAAGACTCTACAGGATCAAAAAATTGTGAATTACCCAGAAAAGTAGACCTAATCGCAGCAGATCCTGAAAACAACAAAAAGAAACATACAATCAAAACAAAGTGTAAATAGCCAAAGAGAGAACTTATTGAGGACTTGAGAGAAAGGAAAGCATCACTCACAACTTATTGGATGTTTGCAATAATGAAATTTTCTGGTCCCTGACATCTGCTGTCTCAAATGGTTTGGTCATGATCACTGAGAAAGCCCCAGGATGCGGAGGGTAAGTGGAGAAGAATAGAAGAGTCTTTTTAAAGTAGAGTATCATACATCCCATTTTGGGTGGGAAGATCTCACATTTTGAATTTTTCCTGGTATAATCATCAATAGCAAATAGCATCTCCCTAAACTCTCAAAAAAAAAAAAATCATGGTTTCCCTGACAGTTTAGGGTCTAAGAGGGCTCCAATTTGAAGGAAAGGAGGAAGGAAATGAGACAGTCATCATCCATTTATTCGATAAATAGATATTGATCATTTACTCTGAGCCAGGTTCTGGTGATACTGCTATAAATTACATAACCATATCTGCTCCCACAGAGTCAGTTATTTAACAACTAAGACAAATAGCTGAAAGGGACAGTAAATTCCAGTCATAGTCTGATTAAAACTACTTTAATAGAGAATAACCAGATGGTAATTCGAGACTGCTATCAGAAAATAACATAAATATTCCCAAAGCGTGACATCTAAAACATCAAAAGCCGTAGATAACAGGATGTATGACTGACCTTCCAGCCCTTGTAGTGAACTGCACAGCCCATCCCCTTGTTGCACTCCACCCCAACTTGATAGATATGAGTTGGTAAAGTTTTCTTTAATAGATAGAAGATTGATTTAATCTGTTAGTCCGTCCATCTGCAAATATTCGTTAGTTGCTACAGTGCTCAGAACACTTTGTCAGGTGGGTGTGCAGTGGCAAACCAACAGGCAGACTTTATTTTCACAGAGCTGAATTACTTGAGTTCTGGGTAGGCAGAACTATCCTAAATACTTTCAAACTAGCATTACTGAATACCTAAAAGTCAAACCAAGCGTACACAATTTTTGAAAGTAGTTTATATTTTGTATTTTTAAAAAGCAATTGATGTAGTTATTATGAAAAATACATATTTAACTTTCCTAGGTGTCTTTCACTGTTTTCCCATATTATGCGTCTCTGCGTTTAAGAAGCCGTGGTATGTCAGAGTGTGGGGAGGGATGAGTATTTATGTTTGCGCTTAAAGACTCGAAGTATCTTTATTTAGCCTCTATTTAGCCTTTATTTAGTCTGACATCTTGCCACAAACTTCATTCATTGGGATTTCCTGCCTCTCTGTTTATCCATCTCCTTTGGCCTCCTGATGCCTAGGACAGCACCTGTTGCACTCTTACTTCCAACCCAGCTGCTGTCCTCTAAGAGATCAGGGATTGGTTGGCATAGCATTCACAGCTGTCCTCCCACCGTGGCCGCACCTACATCGTTTCCAGCACGCTGGCCTCACTCATACCTGCACGCCACACACCTTCCCTCCTGTCACAGCATCCAAGATAGTGAGATCAGGAGGATCTCCTGAAACTGAGTTAAAGCTTATCATTATCCCACATTACCAGTACTAAATATTAATATTTAAAAAAAAACACCTATGTGTAACTATATTTCCTCCCCCAAAGGAGAATTATTATTTAGATTAACCCAAATACATAATGACATAATAAACACGAGTTGGTGTAAGAGAAAAAAATTACAAACATATATAGAGAGTTTCAAACCAAACAACTAATTGACTTCTTAAAAAAAGTCTCTTGGAACCAAACTCTTAAAACCATTCAGTTCCTTTTGTTTTGATTCCTTAATCATCAAGCAAGCTTCCGATCTTAATTTACTTTCCCCAATGGGAGTGGTACCCCGATGGGTTAGTTGATTCAAGTAGTTGATTCAAGTAGTTGATTCAAGTATTCCAAGCTACTTACTAGTTAGAATTCCCAGTATAAATTAATAACTTGTCACGGTGGCCTACAGTGACTGCCATAGGATGGTAACTGCTGTGACTCTGCTCTCTGTAGGTTCATGACAAATCCCTGGATCCAGCCAATCCCTGGACAAGGCAGAAAAGTTACCTTGCTTGCAAAGAACACTAGAGATTGATTGATTAAGCTGACTCATCTCAAAACCATAGCTGCTACCCAGGTGAAAGTGAAAATTGGTTGAAATCAAAGGAGAAAAAGAAAAAAAAATTAAAGTTACTCAAGGGTAACAACCAGTTTGTATTTATCTTTGCAACTTATGGTCTAGCATAATTTTTCCAAACTAGAGTAATTTATTTTCTAACTATAGGATTTTTGTCTGTTTACCACCTATACTAAAAACTTAGGTGTTTTTTAAAATAAACATTAACTTAAAGTACTGTTTTAAACTTAGCCAAATTTGATGAATTCTTCTGAAATTTTGTGCTAAGTTATATTTATATGTGTGCATATATCATGTATCTATACATTTTATCTATACAATCGTTTTAAAATCATCACATATGCCATCAGTGAAACACACACAATTACACTTAAAGAAAACATTCGTTTATCTCAGCACCTGGAAATCAGAGTAGAGGCTGATAGATGATGCAGTAGCCCATCCCCATACCCCAAGACTACCCAGCTGACCCTCCCCCCTTTTCCAGTGAATCTGGGACTCACCCCAAACTCCCCCTGAGACCATCACTCTAGATAACTGCTTAGAATAATCAGAATGGCCAAGATAAAACCTGCTTACCATCCCAACTTTAGCCAATTCTCTGGTAGATAATAGCTCTCAAATTTGTCAAGGTTTTTGTGAGGTGCGTTATGGGATGGTGACACTCTTGACCAGTTAAGAGTAGTCTGAGGCTATTGAGATTTGCAGAAGCAGTGGTGTATTTCACTGGTCAGTATGTCCTGTGCCCAAAAAATGCATTTGCAAGACACATGGCTCAGGTTCAAAATGTTAGCAAGTGACCATGTCCAGAGATTTTTCTCCATCAGATCTGGAAGCCTAGACAGGAAGAGAGACAGAGCACATTGACTTGAAACTGGGTGGCATTTGTCTTATGTGTTTGTTTCTTTGTTTCGATTAAAAAACATAATAGGTTGGGTTTCAAGCAAAAGCCTGCTCCTAATTTTATCAACCAACACTGTAATACCCATGACACCGTAAATATCCATGACACGGGTGTTAGGTGGATTGGGTAGGAAAGGACAGAGCTAGAGTCACCCTGCATTGAATGATCAGTGCTGTTACCGCTTGCCTATCAAGCCCAACAATGGCATTTTCTAAGGTGATGAACAGGTTTATGAAGGATTTTTCTTGTTTTACTAAGAGACTATCAATTTGTCATCCCATGATGATGAGGGTTGACTGATAGTGCTTCAAAAGAACATTAAAAATGTCTTTTGTTTTTCCACACTTTATCCAAGTTATTTTATAACCAAACATTTTCAAAAAGGTCACCCTTGTCTCTTCAATAATCCAAACATTTGCTTTTAAATGGGAATTCTCAGGCTGCAAAGTGAGCAGTAAAAGGTAGAATTGAGCTAGACATGGACATGACAAGGTGCAATATTCAGTGTGTATATCAGATTTAATTTTGCTTGAGAAAGGAATTTCTTCAGCTTATTTTTTAATTAGCTTAAGCAACTGCATTCAGAAGCCAATAACACGGGCTTGTGGGAACTGAATTACTGAAAAGGTTCTGAGCCCAGGCTCTAAATCACAGGCCTTGAGTTGATCTCATAATTAACACCGAGCTGAAGCACTGCATCAAATGCTGCAGAAAACCCTGCCAAAGGGCAGATGGGGAACAGGCAATCATTAGACCCAGGCAGTAGCATCTCAGGGACTACAAAGCTTTGCTGAACGTTGGAAAGTCAGTTACATCAACGTGCTAAGCAGTTAATGTCCTGTCAGGCACATCTGTGTTTACTACCATCAGATACTCCCAGCTGTTCACATTGCCTCTGTTTGATGGTCATTCTGGGACCTGCCTGATGTTGGGAAGCATGTTATTAGAGAAGTAAATTCCTTCCTGAAGATTGATCAAGGAGGGATGTAAACTCTGGGATGCTGGAGTTGGTTCATAAAGTTGAGGACAGAGACGTGTACTGGCAATTACAGAAGGTGAATTTATTTAGGACTCTTGATCAGAGCTTTTAGGGGTCTGTTATTGCTTCGGTGTAAATCATGCTTTGAAATCATTCCTGTAGTTAGGTTCTTTTAGGGCACCTCAAGTAGATACAAAGCATTTCTTTCTTGTGGGGACTGGAAGCAGCCAGGTGCCCTGCTACTATCCAGATAAGGGAAGAGAATCATTGAGGTGCTAAGAGCAGTCTCTTAATCACAGCTGGTTACTGAGGCCAGGTGCCATGGATTTAGGAAAGAAAGGGAAACGTGTCCCTGCTGAGGATCCGTAGTTTCCCTCGCCGGTATATCTGTTCAGCCCTTCTCTCTCACACTCAGTGCTCAGGAAGCGTCTTAGGACTCCTGAGCCTTCCGGCTTCCCCTTGAGCTCGCCCATGGGGCCCGCTGGCCGGAAGAACGAGGAAGGTAAGAGAGCTTCTTCCGCTTTCTGGCCCGCCTGCCCAACTGGCTCTGTGAAAGGTCACAGAGCAAAAGCTTAGCGATTCTCTTCTTGCGGCTTTCTTCGAGCCCGGGTAGTTTTCTGCAGCTCTCTTGCTCCCGGGGTGCTGTACCATTCCCTCTGGTCCCCGTGCACCCAGCCCACACATCTCTTCCTCAATGCAACTCTCATTATGCTATCTTGGTCGGAGTGCCCCAGCCTCTTAGAACCCTTACTGGCGTGATATCCCTGCCCCAAACAATCCGACAGGCTCTCTGGGGGAAAAAAAAAAACTAATTAATACTACAAAAAGGGTAAGAGAACAGATTAAGGCCTGGGTTGTTTTGCAAGGGAGTAACTCGCCTGAACCCATACAGATCCTGATGCCTCACCAGGGAAGGAGACCATGAAGTCCTTGCTGTTTTCTTCCAGTTCTCTCTTTCTTCCCCCAGTGTACTTCCAGGAGAGAGGAAACAAGAAGAAAACCTGGCAAGTCAGCATCACTTTCAAGAGCTGGACGTGGTCTTAACACCAGCGTTCGCCATCAATCCCAAGGGCTTTCCACCCCATTCTGTTCTTGCTCTCTGTGCTCTTTCTCCCCAGCCAGTCTAACTAGAACCCTTTGGCATGTGCTCTGGACAAGAGACACAATCTGATGTGACCCCAGATGTCCTGGTCTGTGCAGAAACTAGACAGCCAGGTAGAGTTAAACTGAAATATTCAAGCTTGGACTCCCCTACTATTACTTACAACTGTACTTGGCCATTTTGGTGCATGCAAGCATTAGTTAGAAGATTTGGTTTAAAACAATTTAACATAAAGGCAAGGATACCACACAAAGTATGAGTAACCAAGCCCCTTCCTACTTACTTATTGTAGCTGTTTCCTACTCATGCAAAATTATATCTGGTGGCCTGTTATCAGGGGATAGGCTTCGGTTTCATTCCCTAACCAAGGTTAAATTGAAAGATGCATATCAAGAGGGAAGTGCTCAGTGGTGGTGGTTATTATCGCCTTCTTCATAAAATTTTTCTATGCTTAGGATGTAGGACCTGGATTTTTCCTGGAGTGACCCAGCAAAGCCAAATGGCTCAGAAAGCTCCCACTGGTCAGAAGAACTTCTAGCTGCTCCGTGCTGCCTTTGTTGTTGGTTATGGGCCACCACCGTGGAACCGCTCAAGGCGTCCACAGGTAGGGCAATTTCTTTTTTGGCAACTTTATTGTCGAATAGCCTGTCTTCTAGATATGTTGTTATCACTGTGGTCAATTGATGTTTCTGACGTTGTAATCTTGGCAAGCTCGGTTTTCCAAGGCCTTGCTCAGGAAGAAAGTGTCAAAAGCCTGGTACTCTTTTATGCACTTTTTCCTTGTGTGTTGTATTTCACAAGGATAGAGGTGAAGAAATGAAAGTTTTGAAAAACATGGCACCGCTGAATAAAGACTCTTTGCCATCACAGAGTACTGAGGGGGGAGTTTTAGCATACAGTTTGAAATTGTTCAGTTTTCTTTTAATCATATGTAGTAACTTCACCAAATTTATCTCCTATCAAAACTCAGGTATGCAGTGAAAACATGAATACTTTATTTTGTCTTAAACTAATCTGAGCTTCCAACCCTGTCACTGTCCATTCCCCAGCCCTGGCCAACTCCCCATCTCCCACCTCCTGTTTACGAGGAAAAAACATTGCTCAGTATTCAGTCCTGTTGAAAGTGGGATCTATTCTGATAATTTAAGCAGCCTGTTAATAATGTTTAGTCTTTTGAGTGTGTTTTTCTGAGGTAACTCCCATCCCCCACTTCTTTCCTTGTGATGTCTGGTCATACTGGCTGAAAGAGATGGTTTAGAAAACTCTGCAGGAGTGGAGAAGAGTTAGGGCCCTTTTATCCTAACTGTTCTAACTTGTATCCATTTATGTGCTCTTACTCTGAAAGTTTTCTCAGCTGGAGTGACTTGTGATTTTTTTACTCATGTGAGCACCTATTAGTATTCTCAGGTGGTTTGGATTTTGGTTTGTGCTCTTTCTACAGACTTGTGTGAGATGCGGCTCTGATTTTGATTTGACCCCACCTTGGTTATCCCCTCAACTGCCCATGCCAGAGAGCATCTTAATTCCCCTGTGCAAGCCCTCCAGCCTCTTCTCCAATCAAACTCTACTACTACATGCAATGCCTACACCAGTTAGGAACCAGGGTGCTTGGGAAACTAAATACTGGAGGTCCCCTCTGACTAGCTTGACATGATCTTTCCTTTATCAGGGTAAGAAATTCTCTCAGAGTCACACATGCAGATGAGGGCGGAGATGATACTCTCAATAATCCATTCAGTGTATTTAACGTGACTTCTGTTCTCCACGATGATGCCAAGAGGGAAAAAGTCAAGAGACTTCTATGTGGCCATGTAACTCCCCTTTCTGCCTACCTCTGTCTTATCATACAAATTTCCTGGGATCATAAAGAAAGCCATTATTTAAATGCTTATGTATACCTTTCTTATTAATTCCTGCTAAGCCCCAGTAGTGTGAGAAATATCTTCGCTATACCGTGTGAATTAGCCAGGTAAAGCAATGCCAACTGTTATAACGACAACTCCAAATCTTGGTCACATGATAAAGGACAGATTTATTCTCAGTACCGTCACAATCCAGGGTGAACCAGTGGGTTTTGTAGACCAAGATGCTCTGATGCATGGAGTTATTAAGGGCGTTAGGATCCTTCCAACTTCTGGCTGTATCACCTTTCTCTAGGACTCAGTGTATCTGAGTTCTGCACTGGGTCCTTTGCATTTGGCTATAGCTGAGGGGTGTCCAGGTTTGGGGGCAAGGCCCAAAAGTTATAAACATCGCTCCCCTCCGTCCTCTATCAGCCCCTTAACTGGAAGAGAGACTGGGAAACACCGTCTTCCTGGGTGTCCAGGAGCAATACAACACAGGTGTGATGAACATAAAGCAGTGTCTTTGTCCCAATCTGGTGATAACAGTTTATTTTCTGAGCCCACCAAGATAAAGCTGATATTGTAAAGGTGAGGTAAGGAATGGGAAGAGAATAAATTTTTAAGTATCCACTCTCTCAAGCTGTGGGCTTCCTTTTCAGAAGCTAAAACTCTTTGACTTCAAGTTCCTTTTTAAAAGAAAGACTATTATTCTTCCCTGGGAATATGGGTATCTACTGTGAGCTTGCATGATGGTCTGGTATGCAGGCAGGGAGGAAATAATTTTTAATTCAACAATTACTGCTTTACAATAAAATGTGAACCCTTCCTCAAACAAAAATAGGAATATGAAAATGAACTAGAGTGTAGACAAGGGTCATTGAAGGAAGATAAATTCACTGGTTAGAAATCATTTGGTGAAAGAGTTTTGAAGATAAATCCTGGCCTACACCTAAGGCCACCTTCAGAGATATGCAATCCATGCCGGCATTCAAAAGGACCTCATGCTTGGTTCTGCAATCACCATCTTGAATTTTTTTTTTTTTTTTTTGACACGGGCCCTGCATTTCCCTTGTGCACTGAGCCCCACAAACTAATAGCCATGTCTGCCCACATGCAGTCGTGTCCAAAGGTGATGACATAGATACGGGTGCTGAGTGCCTTGAAACCACGTTTTGAGAAGCCCTTAGGATTTAGTGGCAGTTCCTCAGAGGCCTCTGCATGGTGGAGATGGAGGGGAATGGAGAAAATGTTCTGCTGCCCACTTTTTTTTTGTTGTGTGCATTAGTTTTATGCATAATAACTCATTTGAGGAATGAAATCAGTGCTAAAACAAAGTTGAAAACCGTTTGAATATACAATTCCTCTCTGCTTTGGTACTGTAACAAAAAGTCAACTGCACCGAGATGAAAAGAGATCTAAAATTTGGTTTTAGAGCAGCCAGGTTTATTTCCTAATTGTGTCATTTATTCGCTTTGGGACCTTACACGTGATATAGTATATAAATGTGTTTTAAATAGGTTTCTTGGAGTTCCTGTCATGGCTCAGTGGTAACGAGCTTGACTAACATCCATGAGGAACCGGGTTTGATCCCTGGCCTTACTCAGTGGGTTGGGGATCCTGCGTTGTCCTGAGCTGTGGTGTAAATCTCAGATGTGGCTTGAGTCGCACATTGCTGTGGCTGTGGTGGACCGGAGCTGCAGCTCAGATTCCACCCCTACCTCAGATAACTTCCGTATGTCTTGGGTGTGGCCCTAAATAAATAAATAAATGGGTTTCTTTATTTTTAACCATTTCATTGTAAAACGAATACAAAATTGATGATTAACTGTAAAAGTTGTGAAAAAGAAACAATAGAGCATATTTGATTCCACATTTCTTGGCTGTTGGCTTATTATAGTCCATATATGACAGGTATTATTAATAGCATTGTGTTGTGAACTCCACAGAAGTATTAAAATTAAATGACCAAGTTATCAGTCAAATATGGTTTTCCAAAGAGTGCTTGATTAAATGTCATTTAGTACTTAAAATGTTGAGAAACAGCACTTCTGTTCCCCAGTGCTCCAGAGTATACTAATAGAATTAGAATTCTAGAACTTGGCATCAACTGGCCACCACACCCAGATATATCTGAAAAATAAATGAAGCCACTCTGAGCCAGTGTATCCTAAATGAATTCTAGAACTTCTGGACCCTCTGTGGCCTCCCTTCTTGGTGACAAAAGGAAGACAGATCCCATTTGGTTCCTCTTCCTTGATTTTGCTCCTTAAACTGTACCAACACAGTAAAGTGAAAACCTTGTACAAGCTGAAAAGACTTTCCCCCTAGAGTAGAGTTTCCCTTGCTTTGTTTCCCCCACAGTGGATCCCATCCCAGTTTTTCAAGACCTTCCCGTTGCAGAAGGTTCTTCCCAAGCAGTAGACAGGTTTATATACCTCACCAGGAAGAAGAGGGGGGGACGACAAAGCAATATGAAAGAATTTGAAGGAAAAAATGAATACACTCCAAAGAGAAAATAAACCCCAAAGGAAATCAATCTAAAGAGTACTCGCCAGGCAGGTGCAGCCCTTAGACTCTTTATCCACTCTCCTATAGGATAGTGATCCTCTTGTTCTCATCCACGGTGCATTTGCAGCAGACAGGTCCCCCAGGCTGGGGGTAAAGTGAGCTACACATAGAACAGACAAAGCCTGAGTTCTCCTTAGAAGTGAGAGTTTCTAGTCAACGTAAATTTCTGAATTCATGTGGCTAGATCATTCTTCTGTGTTCCTCATCTGTGATGGCTCCCAGGTATGCAACTGGGAGACATGGGGTCTCATATGACTTGAAGTTGCCATATTGATTTAATATCAAAGGATTGTCACAGCGGTTATTAGTAGGAAAACAAAATGATAATACTGATATGTCTAACATTTATGAGCATGTACTTATTAGATAAGAACTGTTACATTATCTTATTTCATCTTCAGGTATTATGATAATAATAATATCTAAATCAAAGGATATTGGTATTATTATTTTCTAAATTTGAGTGAGAAAATAGAAGCTCAGAAAAATTAATTGGCTTGTCTAAATCTGTACAGTTTGTGCATGAAAGGGTCAGGATTTATGCCTAGGATTCCTGGGAATCAGAGTCCATGCCCTTAGCCTTCTCTTAACTGCCAGTTTCGGGGCATAAAAATAGCATGGCTGCAGGAACCATAAAAAGGCCACTAGACTTGGTAACCTCAACTCTAAATTTATATCTATGACTACAACAAAGCACAGGTACTTTGGCAGTTTTCTGGTGAACTTTATCTGGGACTAGGGTCAGAGTAAATCAATCTGTCCTACCTGTTTGTCTGGCCCTTACTAATTTCTAATTTCCTTTGAATAGTGTCTCAAAGCTGTGTTCGAGAAGGCATTACTCCCAGTGGGGAGGAGGTGATTTTCCTAATTCTTCATCTTTCAAACTGGGAAACATAATGGTCATTTGTATCCTGGCCCTGCAGATCCACTGTAGGTCTCTTTAGCTCAAAGCTTCTATTTTCACAGTAAAGCCCATTCACCTCATTCATGACACCACAACATTGTGTGTAGCTTGAGGATTCAATATAAATCATATTTAATCATACTTATTCACATTTTTATTACCATTTAAGAGTTTTGTTCTTTTTTTCTAATTTTTGGAGTTGGTAGGGTTAGGTTGTTGATTTGAGATTTTTCTGGGTTTTTTTTGAGGGAGGCCTGGGTCACTATGAACTTCCCTGTAAGAACTGCTTTTGTGGCATCCCGTAAATTTTGTATGGTTGTGTTTTCACTGTCAGTTGTCTCAAGGTATTTTTTAATGTCCTTTTTGATTTTCTCATTGACCCATTGGTAAAAGTTTGTCTAAGAGTTAATAAGAAAATCTGCTCATTTTATGTTTTGGTGACCTTAATTAAAAGATGAAAAGATAGCTCTAAAACATTATAGCCTTACACAAATGAACCCTTCCACAGAAAAGGAAATCATGGACATGGAGAACAGACTTGAGGTTGCCAAGGGGGAAAGGGGGTGAGTGGGGTGGTCTGGAAATTTGGGGTTAATAGATGCAAACTACTGCATTTGGAGTGGATAAGCAATGAGATCCTACTGTATAGCACTGGGAACTCTATCTAGTCACTTATGATGGAGTATGACAATGTGAGAAGGAACTGGGTCACTTTGCTGTACAGTAGAAAATTGACAGACCACTGTAAACCAGGTATAATGGAAAAAAATAAAAATCATGTTAAAAATAAAATAATAATAAATAAATAAAACATTATAGCCTTAGAGTATAATTAGCATTTTAACATAACACTAATCCTATGCTAGAATCTCTGACAAATAAAACCAGTCAAGTTTTTAAACAAAAATCTCCTGCTAGACTATACATGAAGACGGGGTGTGGTTTACCACCTTATGCTCCCAGCAGGGCACAGCATGTAGAAAACAATCACCAAAGAGTTTGGAAGAATAAATAGAGAACTACAAATCCTACTTGTTCTCTTTATAGCCCCTTTCTCACATTCTAGGACTAGCATTGTAGGAAGAAATTACTGGAGGAAGCTCATTTTAGTTTACAAAAATCTTTTCACAAGGCCTTTCTGTAAATTGAAATTTCAACTAGTCAAATCACTCCATCACCCAATATCATTGATCAGTGATTATAGTCAGGGCACCATGCCAGGTTACATATGGTCTTACCCAAGGTTAAGTTACAACCTTCCCTATGGGGCCTTGCTGTTATTTTGTCTTCCCCTGGAGCTGGACCCGCTTCTAACAGCCACCTGCCTTAATAGGCTATCTGTCTAGATATACTGGTTTACTAAAAATCAGTTTTACCAATTTGAGATTGGTAGATAGGATGTTACCAAGGAAAATAATCAGATTTAATGTGTTAAGCTGCTTTGTACGCATGTCTATTCTAAGTCTTTTATTTTGGGTTCTTAAAAACAAAGTTCATTAAATTTCTTCTACTTCATCACTGTGGTACAAAAACTCCCAATCCTCCCTTGCCAAGCAGATGCTGAGAAACAGAGAGGAGAAAGAGGTCACAGGGTCTACATTTTTTTTTCCTCGTTAGTTCCTCTTACAGGCCTGTCCTGATTTCTTTTAGGCCTTAGGCCTATTTTCAAGGCTGCTTTCAGCTTTATGTAGTTCTAATGGTTCCTTCTGTACTTGCGCTCCACATTACATATTGTTAATGCCAAAAAAAATATTTCCACCATTCCTGTCACCATTGCTTTCTTACTGGGTTTGCGTGCATTAGTAAGTCCAATGGCGGAATCTCATTTCTTTGAATAGCTTCGCAATTTCGTGCACCTACCATAAAAACAAGCAAATTGACACCCTGCCAGGAGTAGCCAGAGGAGATCTTAGAAGAGAGTTCATAATGACACTGTTGCCATATTGCATGCCTGTAAATAATTCATTAAGTCAACCACCCTTTTGTTTTAAGCAAACACAAGCAGATGCCATTTTAAATTGGATTCAGACAACAGTCTTCAGAAAAACATTATTGTAATATGACACTTAAAAAGAATAACATATTTGCTTTATTGATTTTTGCAGTAGCACTACACAGTGATTACTTCTGTTATCCATTTTGCCTGACTCACGGGCTTTGTCCTTTGCTCTTATTATTTTATACTTGTGTGAGTATGTGTGAAATTTCATTGTTAGCAGCAAGAGTGTGAAAAGATAATGAGATCAACTCATAATCAATTAAACCCAAGTGATTTACCTGGTTAACACTATTAGTAGGTTTGTAAAAGCCCCAGAACAGAACTCTGCTGACTTCTTGATTCAGAAGAATATAGGTAACCAGATTATGAAGAGAAATTGAAGAGTTTCTTAAAGAGAAGCATCTCTTTTGTATTTTAAGGATCGATATGTCTTACAGATCAACCAATGTATGTGTTACAGTCTAATAAAGTTTGCAGCCAAAAAAATAAGGATTATATTTTCTAAAACGTAGATTTGTCTGTGCTGACAGGAAAATTTACTTCTTGAATTTATGTATTTATTAATACCACTTATTGTTCCAGGAAAAAATCTGATTTACTCCTTGAAATAGCCATTTAAAAAAATCTGTATTCAATAAACATTCATTGATTTATATATTGATTAGTTGTAGTTGTACATTAGAATCACATGTGAGGGCTGTTATAAAATGCATATACTCTGTGCCAAGGGGTTGGATTTAACTGGTCTGAATGGACCCTGGGCAATAGAGTCTATAAAAGCTCCCCAGATATTTCTTCTGTGCATCTATGTTGAAAACTGTTGGAATTGTCTATTGACTAGATATTCTCATTTCTTTGGGATGGTCATCATAATAGAGAAATTTTTTAACACATTTGAACTTAGTTATTAGCAGACAATGGCTTATAATTATTATCATGAGGATATGTATACAACTATAGGATGCTAGAACTGGAAGCAAATTTGGGCTTCTCCAAGGTGTAAATGAATAGAAATTCTAGAAAATTGCAATGATAGTTAGTGGTAAGCCCAGCTTAGAATCTTAAAATGTATTTCCAAATTCTTGTCCAGTTATTATTCTATTATACATAGAATTTGGATTGGTCAAAGAGTTGATAAATGAAAAACCACGGGTCAGGTGTAGTGAGGTCAAAAGGTATAGAGAAGAAGTAGCAATCAAGGAGTTGTTGAGAAACAGAGCTTAAGTCTGAAAAGTCAGGGAGCAGAGAGAAGAAACACTGAGGAGGTAAAGAGTCAAGTGTCAGCTACCAATGTGGGTACAGAACAATATGACAGCAGGAACTCAAGGTAGAGTCTGAACTAAAAGTTGTCAGAGATTAGGCAGAAAGTTTGGAATAGGCAGAAAGTTTGGAAACAGGCACAGAATTATATAGCAATAGTCAGAGAGGTGGAAGTGCTTCTTAGGGCCTGTGAATAAATGACATGCTTCCTATGCAAACTCAGAGTAGATTCAGCATGTGGATTGGCCTGGGTTCTAGGCACAGGCTAGGTTGTGTGCCTGGCTTGAAGACTGGCGGATATAGGGTGGGGGAAGCAGTTGTTAGTCAGCAGTACTCAGAACCTTGATAGCCAACCAGCCCTGGGTGAGCGGGATACCCTTGTAAGGGGAAACCCTAGCCAGAAGTTCTAATTATTACCATTGGTTAATAGATGGGAATATTAGTACTGGGTTTATTAGTTCCTACAAGGCTCTCATGGAAATTAAAATGAGTGCCAGTGGCCGTCTTGACCTGTACAGCTAAGGAAGCATTGCCCAGTTCCTCTTTTCTGTTATCTATAAAAAAAAAAATAGTAAAATTACAATTTTTGAAATGATCTGGTATTAATGATCTGCTATTACTGTCACTTCAAATGCTAGTGTAATAGTCACTTCAGTAGATAATTATTTTTGTCATTGTGTGGATTATATGCATTGTGCATGCACTTAACTTTCTTCAAATTAACCTAATAAAACAACTTTATCCTCTTTTCTCTGTAATACTTTAAAATGTACATTTTCCTCCCTGAAAAACAAAGCCATAGAGTGAAACATTTGAGGCCAGCTGATAAAGATGAAATAGAATGACTAAATTTCTATTTAAAAAATAGATGGAATAAATATATGTTCTCTATCATCTTAAAAATTATTTTCTGTTTAAGAAGAATCATTCGACAACATATGCAGGATTTTTACTTGTGTGTTTATTTAGTAATGGGTTTTCAGAAAAGAAAATTTTAGATTGCATCATAATAACTTTTGACCTAAAACTACATGAGATAGAAGGAACATTTATGCTCACTAATACTCAACCTCCCTGCTGCAACTTAGAATCGCTCGTACTTAGTTGTTTCCGGGTCCTTTGAAGAAATGAGGCAAAAATAAAATTGTCATTCTTGTGTAGTCTTCTAGAATTCAAAGCTTCAAGTATTCAAGTAGCCATTTAAAATTGTCTTTCCATACCAGAAAATTATATCTCAAAATACTTGGTTAGAGAAAACAAAAATGAATTATTGAGTATTTCATAATGTATTTTAGCCCTATGCATCAATAACGGTCCGACCTTGTGTTTGAAATCATGTCACTTATGTGGTATCTATGGTATACTAATTTTTTTTTTTTGGAGAGCAAGAACAAGCACTGAAATCTCTTTCAGAGAGATTTACAGCATTAATAACCCCAAGCTATTTTAAATCACAGTCAATCTTTGTGGAAGAAATACAAAGATTATACATCAGTTCTTCTATTTTTTTTTCCTAGAATTGCAAACATATTTCACATACAAGTTATTTGAAGAAAGCAGTGCATTCACACTTCAAGAATATGCTTAAGGTCATTACTTCCCTTTTTTTAAAAAATTCTTTCCATCTGTGCTCCAGTGATCAATGAAAAAAAGAGCACTCCACTAAATTTATCAAGTCCAAGCAGAAACTGAAATTTAGTTGGTAGTCAGAATTACGTAGTCCTCTACTTAAACCCTGGACTGAGGTTTTGTAGGGAGAGAATGAGAATGCCTGTGGATGAGATGCAAAATCTAAAGAGTTGAATAAGAATGTTCAACCTTATACAACAACCTTATACACAGGAGTAAAAAACTTGAAACAACCCCAGAGTCCATAAATAGGAGAATAAACAAATTGTGCTAAGATCATTACTATCCCTCTGCAATTAAAAAAAAAGAGAAAACCAGTGATATGCCCAACAGTAAACTAGTTGAAAGTACTCACACAGAAGTAAATACTGTGTGATTCCATTTATATGATGTTCTAGAGAAAACAAATCTATAATGGGGACAAAATATATGGTGGTTTCTGGAGGGCTGAGGGCCAGGTTTGACTGGAAAGGGACATTAGAGAACTTTCTGAAGCAATGATCATGCTTGCTACCTTGCTAAAAGTTGGTGGGAACATAGATGCATGCATTTTTTTTTTTTCAAAATTCGGAATGGACATTTAAGCTGTGTTCTTTTCATTGTGTGTCTGGACTTTGCATCAACAATGAAACTGTAAATATGGAACTCTAGCTAATGATATGTATGGTGAAGTACTTAGGGGAAAATGTAATGCTGTCTACACTGTACTTTGAAATGCATCAAAGAATAGGACGTACTGATGGATTGTCTAGAGGGATGGCTAGACAGATGGATAGATGCTAGAGCAAGTACAGGAAAATGTTAATGGTAGAATCCAGGTAATGAGTATACAGATGTTCACTGTAATATCCTTTAAACTTGGCTGCATGTGTGAAATTTTTCGTAATATAACATCGAGAAAATAGAGAAGATTTAGTCTTTAGAAAAGCCATCTATAAATCTATAGGTGATTTTCTCAAGAAATCTTAGCCTGCTGACAGGCTGTTCATGTAATAAAATACATGAAGATGTCATAAAATAGTGTTGAAGTATCAACATTAGCCTGAGGGTGATTTGATTCCTTATCATGCATGTCTGAATTGCGAACCTTACTAAGCTCAAACACCAGAATGTCTTTTTTTCTGCATAATACCAACATACTGTTTTGTCTTTTTTTACTTCAGGTGCCCCACTAACTGATACTTACTATTTAAAACTAGAAACCAAAGAGAAATGAAACATTTTTAGTTCTGGTAAAGTCCCTAATACCACCTAAGAGGTTTATTGTTTGATTTTTAGTCAAGTTTGGTGTTTTGCTTTGCAGAGGGGGAAGCTACTCTCAGGAACAACCATCCAGAAATCTTAAGGTTCTCTCCACTGTCAAGAAATCTGGTCATGGGGCTTTTCAACAATAAGTAAAAATGCTTACACTGATTTATCTGGAGCCTGGTTTGTCTCAACATGATTCCTTCAAACACCTCATTACTGAGTCGCTGTTTCGTTTCCTGAAGGCTTTTGCCATCTGCAATTTTCATAGCTTTTAGAAAATGAAGGACAGTCCATATGTGGGCTGTGGGATGATTGATATTAGAGTCACATTTTTGCAGTTTGTGACAAGAATGACAACTCTCTCAAGACACTGTTCATTGTGAGCCAATTCGACATACCCTTCTAAATGTTTCTTTTGACCTAGATTTATCTGTTGCCGAATACACGATCCTTCCATATTGTCTTATATAATGTCAGATCTTTATGCAGTGCTGTCTCTGACCTTTCAATCTCCTTGGCTGTTTCTTTGCTGCAACTCTTCTCTGCAAGGTCAAGGATGGAGTTGTTTTAGAAGCAACTGGAATTTGTGCCTTCAGTTTATGCTGGTTTGTTATTGATGGAGTATAAAAAATGTGCAGTTGCCTTGCCATAAATTTCTTAAGACTGATCTTAGCACCCTCTAACTATACACACATTGAAAGCTTGGAAATTTGGTACAAATTGGGTACAAAATTACTACTACTACTGCTACTACCACCACCACTCCTACCACTCCCACTGAGAGTAATATAATATGGTCCATGCATTTTTATTGTTAAGTAATGTTACCTTTTCCTTCCCTTCACTGTATGTATATCTTAAAGAGAATAGAAGTTGTTGTTGTATTGGCTAGCCTTTCATCCCCTTTCCCCCCAATTTTCCCCAAACTGGACCAAGGAAAAAAAAATCTCATCAAGCAGGAGAAATAATAGTTCCTAATATATTACTTATGCTGTATTTTTTTTTATGAGAACATAGTCAGGAGGCCAAAGATGGATTGTCTCAAGATATGTTCCATTTAATCTCTTTGATTGTTAAAAGTCAGACTGTTGAAAAAAAAAAAACTGTTTTAGTAGGGAGAGTAGGAGCTTCTATACAAATTAGCTAGAATAGTATTCAGTCTCTACAAATAGCTTGTAATACATGCAAGAGGAAAAAAAAAATTCCTTTTATCTGTCATTTTTGCTAGAGTCATAAGCCTTGAGTCTATAAATGAGTTGCATGTGCTCCTTTCTTTATTTTGTCCTTTATTCTTTTTTCCTTATTTAAAAGTAGAAGTTTTTACATTAGAGAAAACTACATGATTGTGCTGATTTATTTCATACCAAGTTAATGTCTATGCCTGCCATTTTCACGTGCATTGGCACAAATCTTCTCTTCAATTAGCCATCTGGAGTGAAGAGTCTTTCTTTTCTACAGTATTTCGTATACTGGGGATTTCAGTTTTGTCTAATTGTTCTGTTGTAATCTGATTTTTTTTTTCCCTTGTCTGTATTATATGTTAAATTTTTGTTGATTTTAGGCTTGTTATAAAAGTGTTTTCCTGTGACATTTTAAAAGTAGAAAGGACCTTTGAAACACATCATTTAAAACTCTGCTAGTTACAAAGAATGAGACCCAGAGCCATGAAGTCACAGCTGGAGTGCACATAATCTGACTACCAGTGCATCTCTGTTCTTTTTGCAGGGCTGTATATGATCTGAAACTGTTCTTATTCTACAGGTGGTGGCTTTAATCCATAAGTAAGGTAAATATTAATTTTCCGTAGATAGTTATGTACACTGGGATTTTAAAGAAGGTCCTGGGAGTTTATTTTTCTTATGGAATCTAAGAGCATAATTTGGAAGGTAAACTTTTTAAAGTAATTTGAAAAGTGCTCTATAATGCCATCTCCCCTCCCCCTCCCCGTCCCTCCCTCCCTTGCAGTCTCTCACTTTCTCACTCTGTCTCACACACACACTTGCTCTCTCTCTCCTCCCCTTGCTAGGTACTTCTTTTTCTCAATTTTCAAGGTTTATTGTTTTAGTAGGTATAACACATGGACAGTTGGTTGCATTATTTATGTAATATTTTTCTTTTTTTACTTTATATGACAATGAACAGTATTCTGATGTATGTAGTACAGAAATAAGATTGTTTACAACAGTTAGTCCCAAGACATGCAATATTGGATTTATATTTGGATCCCAGGATGAGATTAATTGAAGGAAAACAAAGTTGGGTTAGGCATCTGGGCTAAAGGAACCAGCATTACGTAATACAGAATAAACAGACACCTGATTTGAAGGGCAACTGCAGCATGTGCAGCACTGGCAGTAGTGCCTCTTTAGACAGTAGAGCATAGGTAGACACTAAAGATAGAATAATCGGTGATGCTTTGAGGAGCCTGTGCTTCCTAAGGAAGACAGAGAAGTAAACCCAGGTGATGTTTGAACTTGGCAGTGGAGCAAGCACATCATTCAGAGAAGGGAAGGAAGCCTTAAAACAATGACCTGGGAATGCTTCCTAGAGGAGGTCCCACTTAATCTGAATCTCCAAGGATTAGAGAAATTAGCATGTAAAGAACCAAAGAGAGATTTTGGTAGATAAATACCACTTGCAAAAACTAGGTGCCAAGCCAATAAATTTCTTTATTATATCCAATTGAATAGTGTCCAAAGGTATTCATCGCCACCCTTGCTATCACAAGTGTATTCAGTATATTGACCCTTTCTCGTCAGATACGTTAAGCAGCAGTTGTTACTGGAGAAGATGGGAATTAAGGAGTGCAAAGTGGAGGGAAAGAAAAGATTACTAATTATGGAGTCAGTAGTTCTAGAACCCTAAATCAGCTCCATGCTTCTCTAGGTCTCTAATCTTGATAAATAATGTTTAACTTTTCTGAATTTTAGTCACCCTTTAACTGAGAGAAAATAGTATCTTTACTTCCTCATGATCTAATGTGACTATCAAATGAAATATAGGAGAGTAGGATAGAAAGTAGATAGCATTATACAGACGTAGCTATTGCTATCTGCGTATAGTATACATGTAACAGCCCTCTATGTGTACAAGTAGTGCTAATGTTTGTGTCTACATCTAGGGAATGGAGGAAGCCTGTGCTGTATCCAACTCTGATAAACATGTCTGTTCAGTACATGGGATTTACACTTTCCTTCACACTTTGCACATTTGTAGTATTTAATGTCTATTTTTTTCTGTTAGGTCTGAGATTGTCTTATTTACCTCTCTCTTCCCCGCACCTAGTAAATTGCCTAGGAGTACTCTGAAAGGGGGGATGCCAACCTAATCCTCAGTGAAGCATGGGATTTTAAAATCTGAATTCTATAACTAACTGATCATCTTTTCACTAGCTCTGTAGATAAAATTTTTAAATTTATTGTACCCACAAAAATATTTGATTGCAGAAGTTAAAGTCCAGTAGGTTTTTTTAGATGGCCCTTTTGGCCAACTGATCTTTTTTAAACATGCATTGGAGTATTCTTAGCCACATTCCGCTTCTTTAGTTTATTTGCTAGGTGTCTACAATAGACAGGGCATGGAGTTATGTCCTGTGCAGAGAAACAAGAAATATCAAATAGGAGTCTCCTATTCTTCATAAAGTGAAAACAGGTCTAAGTGTGCGAAGAGAGATGCAGGCCGAAGTAGTACAATAGATAAAGGAATGAGTGATGTGGGATAGTCAGAGAATGATTTCATAGAGTATTATAATAGTAGCTCACATTTACTGAATGCTCGTCAAGTGCCAGGCTTGTTCTAAGCTTTTTACATACATTAACTCATTGAATGCTTACAACACTTGAATGAGGTCCCATTATATTCTCATTTTAAATACAAGGAAATTATAGCTGAGTGAGGTTAAATAACTTGCTAACAGAACTGAATCTGAACCCACACTATTCCAGCACCAACATTCATAATTACTGTATTTTGCCTCTTCCAATAGATATTCAGAGCCAAGTTAGATGTGGTCACTCGGAGGAAAGGACTTTAGTGAAGGATGAGAGAAGAGTGAGTAGGAGTAAAGGCAGGGAAGAGAAATAAGAGGAATAAGGGTTCCCACTGAAGAATAGGGTAAGTCTCATGTGGAAAGTTCTGATGAGCTCATCTGTGAAGCCTTAAGTGATGAGCTGAATAATTAGACTGTGTCATTTGGACAGTAAAGAGTGGTTATCAGAGTCTCTTCTTTTTCTTTCTTGACATTAGTCATAATAATGGTTTTTAGTTTATTTTTTATTGAAGTATAATCGATTTACAATGTTGTATTAATTTCTGCTATATACCAAAGTGACTTAGTTATATATGCATTTTTTTATATTCTTCCCCATTATGGTTTATCTCATGATGGTAAATATATTTTCTTATGGCATGTAGTAGAACTGTTATTTATGAATTCTATGTTATACTTCGCATCTAGTGACCCTAAACTCCCAATCCATCCTTCCACCCTTCCCCAGCCTTGGCAACCACAAATTTATTCTCTGTGTCTGTGAGTCTATTTCTGTTTCATAGATAGAGTCATTTCTGCCATATTTTAGATTCCACATGTAAGTGGTATCATATAGTATTTATCTTTTTCTTTCTGATATATTTCACTTAGCATGATAATCTTTAGTCACATCCATGTTGCTGCAAATGACCTCATTTCCTTTTTATGGTTGAGTATTATTCCATTGTATATATGTACCCCATCTTCTTAATCCATTCATCTGTCAGTGGACATTTATTTATTTTATTTATAGTGATTTTTGTTTTTTCCATTACAGCTGATTTACAGTGTTCTGTCAATTTTCTGCTGCACAGCAAGGTGACCCAGTCACATATATATGTATGCATTCTTTTTTCTCACATTATCATGTTCCATCACAAGTGACCGGATATAGTGTCAATGGACATTTAGATTGTTTCCATGTTTTGGCTATTGAAAATAGTGCTTCTCTGAACACAGGGGTACATGTATATTTTTGAATTTTAGTTTTGTCCAAGTATATGTCCAGGAATAAGATTGTTTGATCGTATAGTAATTCTGTTTCTAGTTTTCTGAGGAAACTCCATACTGTTTTCCATAGTGGGTGCACCAACTTATACTCCTACCCATAGTGTGGGAGGATTTCCTTTTCTCCAAACCCTCTCCAGCGTTTGTTATTTGTACACTTTTCAATGATGGCCATTCTGAATGGTGTGAGGCAATACTGCATTGTAGTTTTGATTTAAATTTCTTTATTAATTAGTGATGTTCAGCACATTTTCATGTCCCTATTGGCCATCTCTATGTCCTCTTTGAAGAAATGTCTATTTAGATCTTCTGCCCATTTTTCAATTAGGTTGTTGGTTTTTTTCTTAGTGAGTTGTACAAGCTGTTTGTGTATTTTGGAGATTAAGCCCTTGTCAGTTGCATCGTTTGCAAGTATTTTTTCCCATTCCATATGTTGTCTTCTTTTTTGTGTGTTATTTCCTTTGCTATGTAAAAGCTTGTGGTTTGATTCAGTCTTATTTTTGTTTTCGTTTCTATGGCCTCATGAAACTGACTTAAGATAACATTGGTACAATTTATGACAGAATGTTTAGCCTATGATCTCGTTGAGAAATTTTGTTTGATCTTGTTTTATATTTAAAGTCTTCAAACTATTTTGGGTTTATTTTTGTGTGTGGTATGAGGATGTGTTCTGACTTGATTGATTTACATGCCACTGTGCAAGTTTCCTAGGATCATTTGCTCAAGAGATATGTTCCCATTTTATATTCTTGCATCCTTGGCCAAAGATTAATGGATTGTAGTGTGATGGTTTATTTGTGTGTTCTCTATTCTGTTCCATTGAGTCAGGTGTATGTTTTCCTGCCAATACCACACTGTTTTGATTGCTGTATTTTTGTTAATGTATTATACTGATTTTACATATATTCAACCATCCTTTTGAACTTAGGATGAATCCCACTTGGTTGTAGTGTATGATCTTTTTTATGTATTCCTGGATTTGATTTGCTAGTAGTTCTTAAGAGAATTTTTACATTTATATTTATCTAAGATATGAACCTGTAATTTTCTCTTTTTGATGGTACCTTTGTGTGGTTTTAGAATCAGAATGACAGAGACTTCATAGAATGTCTTGGGAGCATTCACTCCTCTTCCATCTTTTGAGTTTAATGACTAAGTTTTTCTTCGTATATTTGGTAGAATTCCTCAGTGAAGCCATTTTGTTTTGTTTGTAGGGTGTTTTTTTATTTTTATTTTTATTACAGACTCAATATCACTTCTAGTGCTTGGTCTATTCAAGTTATCATTTTCTTTTTGTTCAATTTTGATGGGCTATATGTTTCTAGAAAGCTATTTGTTACTCTGGTTTCCCAGTTTGTTGATATATGATTGTTCATAGTATTCTCTTATGATTTTGTGTTTGTGAGATACCAGTTGTGATTTTTCCTCTTTGATTTATTATTTTGTTTATTTTGGTCCTCTCTCTTTTCTTCTTGGTGAGCCTGGCCAGAGATATGTCAGTTTCATTTACCCTTTCAGAGAACCAGCTCTTGGCTTTATTGATTTTTGTTCCTATTGTTTCTTTCATCTCTTATTTTATTTGCTTCCTCTCAGATATTTATGGTTTCCTTCCTCCTAATAATTTTAGGTTTTATTTGTTCTTCTTTTTCTAATTCTTTTAGGTAGTAGCTTAGATTGTTTACTTGAGAATTTTCTTGTTTCTTAAAGAAGGCCTGTAAAATTATGAAATTCCCTCTAAGAACTGCCTTTGCTGTATCCCATAGATTTTTGTATGGTTGTGTTTTCATTGTAATTTTTCTCAAGGTATTTTTTTTAAGTTGTTCTTTGATTTTATTATTGACTCAGTTTTTAGTAGCATGTAGTTTAGTCTCTATGTAGTTGGTTTTTTTTTTCTCATTTATTTTGCTGTGGTTGATCACCAGTTTCATGCAGTTGTGGTCAGAGAAGATGCTTAAAATAATTTCTATATTCTTAAATTTGCTGAAATTTGTTTTGTATTTGGTCAGTCCTGGAGAATGTTCCATATATGTTGATGGTTGTAAAATCCTCTTCTTGCATTGATCTTTTTATAATTATATGGTGTCCTTCTTTGTCTTCCTTTATGGACTTTGTTATATAATCTATTTTGTGTACTATGAGTATTTCAATCCCTGCTTACCTGTCATTTCCTTTTTCATGAAATACTTTTTCCATCCCTTTACTTTCAATCTATTTCTATGTTCTCTGCCCTAAAGGGTGTCTCTTGTAGGAGGTTTTTATTTTTTTTTTAATCCAGTCTGCCACCTTATGTCTTTTAAATGGAGAATTTAGTCTGTACATTTAAAGTAAGTATGAATAAATATGTACTTACTGCCATTTTAAACCTCATTTTCCAGTTGATTTTTATGTTTCTTTTTTGTTCCTTTTTAATTTTTTCTTGTTGTGTTTTGATAATTTCCTTTTTTATGCTTGTGTTCTCTTCTTTTTGGTTTTTGTTAGTCTATTATAAGTTTTTGATTACCCTGTTTATCAAGTGTATTAATCCCTTCCCATGTCTGCTCACTTTAGACTGATATCATATAGGCTCAAAACACCTTCTAGAAAAAAAAAAAAAGAATCTGTGTTTTCTTACTCTCCTCCCCAAATTTCATGATTTTGATGTCCTCTTTTACATCTTCATGTTTCTCCTTTTGTTGTTGCTTGTATTTGTCATAGCTTTTATAAATATTTTTTCTTCTTTTTGATTTGTAGACTGACTTATTTAAAGTGATTTTCTTGCCGATTATAATTTCCTCTTTTCTAAAACTTCTTCCTCTGTTTAGAATAGATCTTTAATATTTCTTTTAGGATAGGCTTAGTATTACTGTATTCTTTTAGTTTTTGTTTTCTGGGGAATTCTTCCTCTCTTTCTGTTGTAAATGATAATGTTGCTGGGTAGAGTCACCCTAGGTTTCAGATTTTTCCTGTTCAGATCTTTGAATACAACTTGCCACTTCGTTCTGGCCTGCAGTTTTTCTGTAGAGAAATCCTCTGAGAGCCTTAGGGGGCTTCCTTTGTAATTAACCCTTTTTTTCTTGGAGCCTTGACAATCCTCTCATATTTAATTATTTGCCATTTTTATTATAATATGTCTTGGTGTAGATCTCTTTGGGTTTATCTTACTCGAGAGCCACTATGCTTCCTACATAGATTGGCATGCTTTATATCATCCTATAGATCTCTTACATTCCTTTCAATTTTCTCATTTGGCCTTTTGTTTGCTGTTGTGATTGGGTGATTTCCATTATTCTGTCTTGCAGATTACTTACTCCTTCTTCTGCATTATTCATTCTGCTATTCAGTGCCTTTAGCTTAGCTTTATTCTTGGCAACTGAATTTTCTCATTTTTCTTGGCTCCTCCTTAAAGTTTCTAATTGCTTTTTACAGTAATCTGCATTTCTGTCTATATACTTTTTAATTCCTATAGTATTTTCATTACCTCCTTTTGAAACTCAGTTTCTATTAGAATGAAGAGGTCTGTTTCATTGTTCTTGGGAATTTTTTGGCATTTTAACAGGGAGTGGTTGCTCTGCTTCTTCATTTTACTTATATTTCTCTTACTCTGTGAGATTGGAGAAATAATTATCTACTGGAATATTAGACTATTTACGTGCCGAAGTGTCCTTGTGTAGGATGTATGGGTTTAATATTTGTGGCACAAGGGCAGCTTTTAGTTTGGATGCTTGCTGCATTTTTCCTCAGTGAATACTGGCCATTATCCCCTTGATAGGGGGTATGCAAGTACAGCAGCCCATGTGTGCTCCCAGGACTCATACCAGGCAGGGGCAGTGATAGTGCCTGCTTGCAGGTCTCTTGGCAAATACAGTGGCCAGTGCCTGCCTCTGGAAACTACAGTGGTGGTGATTGCTCACACCCACCCCTGGAGTTCATGTAGTTGGTGTCTTGTTGAGTATGTGCAGGAGGAAAAGCTCCTGTCATGGTCCTGCCCTTCTCCTCATGCACTACCCCCTGCCCCCAGCAGTGGCACCTTGCCTCTCTGGAGGGCCTAGGCTTCTTCTGAGTATACTCTGAGTCACTACACTCTAATTCCTCTAGCTATCTCTGAGCAGCCAACCTGGTCCTCTTCTCTGACCTTTGAAGCCTAAATTTCAGCACCCAGCCCCACCCACACCAGTGAAGGAACATCTCAGGCTGGGGAACATGTGGTATTGGTACTTAGGGTCTCTGCAGGTCACTCTGTATTTTACCTTCTTCAAACTGGTTGCTGCTCTCTCCTCCAAGGCTCCGAAACTCTTCTTTTTCCCAGGCTGATCTTCTCGCCAGTGAGAGAACTCCCCAGGGTGCAAGAACCTTTGCTCCTTCAGAGCTTCCTTCCTGGGGTGCAGGTACCATCCCAGTTTCTTTCTCTCTTTTGTCTTTTTTCTTTTTTCCTACCCAGTTATGTGGAGTTTTTCTTCCTGTTTCGAAAGACTGAGGTCTTCTGACAGCATTCAGTAAATGTTCTGTGTGAATCTTTGCACAAGTAGATGTATTTTTAATATATTTGTGAAAGGAGGTGAGCTCCATGTCCTACTCCTCTGCAATATTTTTTTTTTTTTTGTCTTGTTTTTGGGGAGGGCCACACTGGCAGCATATGGAGTTCTCAGGCTAGGAGTTGAATCTGAGCTACAGCTGTCAGCCTATGCCACAGCCATAGCAACAGCAGATCTGAGCCATATCTGTGACCTACACCACAGCTCATGGCAATGCCAGATCCTTAACCCACTAAGTGAGGTCAGGGACCAAACTTGCGTCCTCATGGATGCTGGTCAGATTTGTTTCCACTGAGTCATGGCAGGAACTCCCTGATCTGCAATCTTGGTCACTGCTGGTTATCACATTTGCATTTGAGCTTGAAAACATAGTATAGTGGTGTGCAGAGGTTTGCAATAAAATCTGTACCTTCTGGCCTTTGAGGCAACTTTTATCTTTCCAAAAAGAAGAGTATGCCTATCTCTGAAAACTGTTTTTTCCAGTCTCACTGGCCTCTATTGCACTCTTTAACAGCCCCTGATTTCCATTTGAATATCTGTGAGTTTCCTAGGCTAAGCCAATCAGTGAGTGACTTAGAATCCTCTAAGCAGAGATAGTCAAATTTAGGACTTTACTTTGAGGTATTTAGACAAAATATGGAGTGGGGTATGGGTAAGAGTAGCCTGAGAATGAGTCCAATGCACAGGGTAGAGCCTGATGAAGATAATAATGAATAGAGCACAAACTCATGATAGCATTGACCTCTGAATCCCATATGCCTTAAGTCCACCTAGCATCTATTATCTCCCTTTTTTATGACCCCTTCTTTGTGACCTCTTCACCAGGACAAATCCCAGTGATTTTTCATAGTTCAGCTCTGAAGGCTCAAATCCCAGTCTTCTTTCCCAGGACTGCTGAAGTCATTGCAGTCTGGAACTTGTAAAGTCTGGGTGACCAAGGAATGGCTATATATCATACCCAGGGCTCTCATATCAAAGTACCCACTGGAGGCCTCATCCTGATCAAAATGACAAATTAAAATGAATCCCAGAGCCTTATTCTCCAAGAACATAAGACATGTTTTCTTTTTGAACATTTCATTGCACTGCCTTCAGAATCAAGCTCTCTAAAGAATGTTATTATACCTTGAGCTCCTTGACACATTTCCTAATAATTTGAAGCTTCTGACATTTATACAATAAAAGATTGCACTTCTGGAAAAAAAAATCAATGAATCTTTTTGGCAATCGTCCTAAATCTGTAGAGATTAAATTCACTTCCCAGACACTGCTATTCCATATCAAACGTACAGTCCTGCAGTATAATTAAGATAGTTGTAGAACCATATATTTCAAGCCCTAGCTGTCTACTTTAAACTATTTTGGTAAGCTCAGAAATAATAGGGAGGCTACATCTTAACTAGAGTAATTACATTTGGTAAGCAGAAAGATGAACAACAAGAGCTATGTAAAGAAATAAATCCAGCAGAAAACCAAGAATTTCTACGTTCATTCTGATATTATAAATGTTGCTGACATAAAAAAAGAAAGCAAAAAAGGCTTACCTCTAGTTACAACTCCCAGGAGAATGGCAGCTATTATCCCCTGTTGGGTTGGTACTTACCATACAGAGCCTGAACAATTCATACAGAAAAATAAACCATAACATTCCTGTTTATTATTACTTCAGCTGAGAGGTGGTGACATTAAACAGTTCTGCACTGCTGCTATCAATCAGCAGGCTGGGGATGTTCTCAGCATGGGACTAGGACTCCTTGGAAACCATGCTCATCAAAGCAACCAGCTGTCAGAATTGTTCAAATTAAACTGTTATTACGGTAGTATTCATTAGTCAGTTACTGACTATTAAGATATTTTTATATCAGCACCATTAACATTGGCTGTTGGTTTTTAATATGCAAGTTATATATAAACATGATTCAGTGGCTCCTGTGAGGATGACAGATTCTATTAGAGCTTAGTATCCCCTGTCTAAAGGCTACAGTAGAGGGCTCCTGTCTTATCTATGCACACTTGAATGTCTCTGGGAAGTTGAATGTTTGGTGGTTGGAGTGGGGAGAAGGGCAGTAATAATATATTTCAACACTAGTATTTGCCCAGCAAAGTGATAGCTCAGCATCAGAAATTATAACTCTTAAAGCTGTTGCTGAGCCCCTGATGACAGTGGTTTATGCTTCTCCAGCTTGATGGTTTGGATTTCCTTTTTGTCTGAGTTGCTGGGCATGTGTTTAACTTTTGCTTGAAATCCAGAATCAAACAAAGGATGTCAGATAGGCTGTGTGGAGAAGTAAAGAGGGGAGTAGTATATAAGCTCTGATAGAAAAAGTATGACAAGACTTGAGTTCTTATTAACTTAAATATTTTCCTTGGCATT
>PVHT020004020.1:42782190-42905897 GCA_004024745.2 Catagonus wagneri | reverse complement strand
CCTGTTAGACCCCTAACCTGGGAACCTCTATATGCCATGTGTGCTGCCCTAGATAAGACAAAAAGACCAAAAAAAAAAAAAAATAGGTTTTAAATACTAACTAGCCTAGGAGTTGCCATCTTGGCTCAGCAGTTAACGAATGCGACTAGTATCCCTGAGGACATGGGTTCAATCCCTGGCCTTACTCAGTGGGATAAGGATCCAGTGTTGCCATGAGCTGTGGTGTAGTTTGCAGATGCGACTCAGATCCTGCATTGCTATGGCTGTGGCATAGGCGGGCAGCTACATCTCGATTCGACCTCTAGCCTGGGAACCTCCGTGTGTTGAGAGTGGAGCCCTAAAAAACAAACAAATAAATAAATGCTAACTAGCTTAGAAGAAGTAAAATACTGCTTACACACATAGCACAAACTTATTCATACATAGAAAATATAAACCTAGTTTTTCCCTCAGTGCATGTTAACCCCCTATAGCATGTAGAATTCTAAGACTGTTTAGTTGAAATGGAAAATACCTAGTCCAAATTTTTTGTTGTAGATGAAGAAATCAAGTTTCAGTGCATTTGGTAACTGGTGTTAGCCTGAATTTTGTTTTCTTCCTATTTTCAAAAACATCTTGGAGCTCCCCTTCTACCTAGAAGCAATGTTGGTGGTTGTTTCTTTGCAGGGTTTATTTGCTACCCATTTATCAGCATTTGACTGGTTTGCTGCTGAGTTTCTCTTGTTAAAATCAAAACCCAGGAGAGTGTGCTCTGCTGATGATCATTGCAACAGCCACCCCTCCTAAACAGTTACTGAGTGACTGCCATATTTGAGGCACTTTGACTACCTCCTGCCATTGTGCTGAATAAGTAAAAACTAAAATTCAACCCACTGCCCACTTGTACACCTCATTTGAGGCCTGAATCTGCCTGAAAGAAGGAACATGATTTTCTAAATCTCTCAAAGGGACTCATAGAGTTACGGGTGTTTGGGGGTGGGGTCTGCAGCCCTGCATAGCCCAAGTAGCCCAAGATGGCTACTTCTTATCTTCCTTGGGAGATGTGCGAGCCAACAGTGGTGTTCTGCATGTGCTGAAAATATGGCAGGGAACAGATCAAAGTTTGGATTTCACAGCTCACTCTCAAGGAAAGGGACGAAATGAACACGCTGGTTTGAGAAAGTGATGGTGCCATGATACAAAGCGCCAAGGAGTTTTGAGAGGAGGGTAACTGCTGTGGGTCTGGAGTTCGGGACAGGCCTCTCTGTGGTGTTAGGAAAGAGTACACCAAACAGAGGGAACAAGAGCAAATGCCCAGGGTTAAGGGTGAGCTCATGTTACCCAAGAAGAGAAGACACCCCAGGTTGACTGGAGGGGAGAGTAAGGAACGAGAGAGGGAACAGACCAAGATGCTAATAGTGGAGGAAGCAGCAGGCTTTGTTGCCCATGGAACAGATTTTGGGTTTTATTCTATGTGTAGAGAGAAGCTACTGGAATGTTTTAAACAGAGAAGTGATTTGCTTTTGTATAGAAATTAGATTGTAAGGAAACAAAAGTACATACAAGAGACCAGTTTCAAGACTGAATGACACTTTCCCACACCTGATGCACAATTCCCAAGATGGGGCTTCTTTTTGTTTTAATTTTTAGTTATTTTAGAATCTTCTGAAGCCCAGCCCAAACCTCCTGACTCAGTTACCACTCAACAGCTCAAGGCACCAACTTCCATGTCTTTAAGTGTTTGATTTTCCTTGTATTGTTTCTAAATTACTATTTATTAATAAGATACTGTGTTTACTGAAATGATTTGGTGTACTCCTTAAATTATATTTTGAGACAATGGACACAGAAGACCAATACAAAGGAGAAATATGCCTGTTGAATGCCAAAATTGGTTTCAGGTTGAGGCCTCACACTGGAGTAACTACGGAATAAGAACCCTTAGAGAGCTGAGAGTGTATTTTCTAAATCAGTGGTTTTCTGTTCTGGAAGCATGTTGATGTCACCTAAAGAACTTTGAAAAACACAAATGCCCAGATGTAACCAACGCCAAGAGTTTCTGATTTCATTGATCTGTTGAGAAATCAAGACATTGGAGTGTTTTAAAAGCTGCTGAGATCTTTGTAATGAATAACTGTGGTTCAATATTACACTTTTAACCACCTGGACTTTCGGTTGGGAGGAAAAGAAAAAAAGATGAAGGACTCCATGTCACCCTTGAGCCTGGGTTTGGAGGAAAAGAAAAAAAGATGGACTCCTGTCACCCTTGAGCCTGGAGTGATGAGTAGCAGCACTGGGTTTGTCCCATGGAGGATGGACACTTCATTTTACAATTTAGGCCCCAAATGGCAAAAGAGTATTTCCAGAATTTAGGGCATTAGTTAAGTATAGATGTAATCCATTCCCAAGAGATATAAGCCACCTCAATTACTAGACTTCTAGAAAGAAATGTTTGCCAAATGGAGACCCACTCTACTTTCATCTCATCCAGTGCAAAATCTGAATTAGAAGTAGAATAAAGGGAGGGTCCTCTCCTGTCATCCCAGCTGCCACTGAGGTTCTAAGATCTTAGAAAGAAACACACATCCAAATAAATGTCAAAAGAGTTCTCGTTCCCTTTCTGACCACCTACCCCCAATATCTCCATCTTCCAGAAAACGAATATTATCAGGGAATAATGCAAAAGCAAAAGCAGAGTTGGAGAATTCCAGGAAAGGGAAAGGAAAGAGCATGCCTTGCTTTCCCAGTCCCTATCAGGCATTGTGAAGAGCTCTTCCAAAATGATCTCACTTAGCATCAAAATGACCCATTATTAATATCACTTCCATTTTGTATTTGTAGAACCTGAGGCTTCTGGTGTTAATTTTTTTTTTTTTTTTTTTTCTGAGTTCCTGTTGTGGCTCAAGTGGTTAGCAAATCTGACTGGCCTCCATGAGATCGCAGGTTCAATCCCTGGCCTCACTCAGTGGGTTGAGGATTTGGCATTGCTATGAGCTGTGATGTCTAAGTCACAGAGGCAGCTTGGATCCCGCGTTGCTGTGGCTGTGGTGTAGGCCAGCACCTACAGCTCCGATTTGACCCCTAGCCTGGGAACATCCATATACTGCAGGTACAGCCCTAAAAGGCTAAAAAAAAAAAAAAAAAAAATTTTTTTTTTTCAAGGTCCACCTCTAGGAAAGAGCAGATAAGGGATCAGACTCCAAATCCCATAGTCTTTGATTATACAATAGTTCTTGCTCAGAGAAAATAAGATGAAGCCAGGGACCTTAGAAACTGTGAATACTGGAAAACCTGGAAAATAAAGAAATTGAAGAAAGACAAATTCTAGAATATTTTCTTTGCCCTTCTTTCTGGAGCAAAGGTATTATCTCAGGGCTTCCAGGAAGTAATTTTTAACATGGAATGTGGAAGAACCCAGGGCTAAGAATACCTTCATGGAATCCCAGCAATGACATAGGCAAGAGGGTCAGCAGAAGGCAGGATGGATGAAGAGACAGGCATCTTCAAATAGAAGCACGTACACCAAGTGTCAGCAAATTGCTTTGTGAGGTAGAAAACAACTTTCCGTCCTCCTCATCTCTCCCAGAAAGCAGTACAAAGAGATTGACTTGGAAATGGCATTTTTCTTACTTCTCTTTTGTCAAATTCTGACATACAAGGAAAACTCCTGTCTTCTTCTATGTTTAGTTTATGTAAGAGATCATTTGTTATGGCTATACTGAAGAAAAAGGCTTTGGAACAATTGGTGGGGTCTTTTTTTTGGGGGGGGGGATTAAATTCGCAAGGGAATTTTGATTGTGTTGCAGACCTGTCCTTTCCTGCGGAGTAAACATTTGTTGAAATGAACCAAGGAAATAGGAGCCAGTATTTTCTACCTGCTGCAACCCTCTCGGCCTGTTTATCTGAGCACTTGGAAACCTTGGTCCTGCTTGAACAACAATTTCGTACAGAACTTTACCTTCCATTACAAAATCAATGTCATTGCCTGAGAGACAAAATGACTTCTTCTCAACAAATAAAAATCCTGATTTTAAACATTTACTCTAATGAATAACTCACCTCATGTAAAACTAAAAGAGAAATATAGGGACACATAGAAGATTTTTGTAGCGGTTTATGATTGCTTTCCAACCTGTTTCTGTTGCGTTTTGAAAACTCTGACACTTCTCTTCAAGATTCTATCAAATTGCTTTTCTAAGTTCTTGTAGAAAAAGTCATGAAGGAGGAAATACGTGTTTCTAAATGGCTAGTGCACATCTATATTCTGCCCATCCCTTCTGTGTCTGTGGGCCTTTCTCTTGGTTTTATTTTGAATCCCAAAGACCACAACAAAGATAAAGTTGAACACAAAGCAGTCACTCTTCGCTGAAGTCGCGATGATAACGAGGCAGACAAACCCGTTATCTGTTAGGGAGGCTATTTCAATCCTGCCGCCTCATTGGTTTCTTGTTGTAAAGGTTGCTTTGGCCTTTTCGCACACTCAGAGAAAATCTTATTCATTGCGTTGTCACGTGTGTGAAACAGAGCTCTTGGATGACAAGACCGCTGTGAAATAGAAGGTAACCTTTGCTTCACTATCAGGCACCTGGGGAAGTGCAACCATATCTCAGAGCTGAGAATGATGACTTTGAAGGGCAAGGCTGTTAAAACAGAAACCAAACACAAAACCGTGGACTCCCACTTCCCAGTAGGAAGACGGTTGAGAATAAGTGTCCTGGCTGAGTTGGGTTACTCCTGGAGGTACAATGCCACACTGGAGCAAAAGGTGTTGATAGCTGCCAGGAAACCAAACTGTGATATAAAAGCAAACATGTCATGAAATAGTTGTGTTTCCTCTCCTTTTGTTCTCTTGCCCTAAGCAGGAGAACATTATCTCTATAAATAAAACACTGAGGCAGAAGACAAAACAGATAAAAGCTGATGCTGGAGACTTTAGTTTAATTTTGAATTGGCAACCCTTCTCAATCACAATTCCTAGCTCAGAGTCTGAGTTGCTACTTGGGTTACTCTTAGCTTTTCTTCACTGTTCACCCTTATCTTTGCCAAATGAAGGTCCAGGATACAGCACTCAAGCCAGCATGGCTCCTTGGAACCCGGCTTGACAGACAACCGGAGGGGTGAGGAAGTAATGGGAATTGTTGACTGAAATGTGGTCATAGAATTCTCCGTGGATTTTTTGGTTTTGTTTTCTCTGCTCTCACTCTTTCCCATCCAAAACTGTAATTGAAATGTAACTGTTCTCTATCTGCATCTGGACACAGTGCAGTCTGTTGAGGCTTTAGGATGGTAAAGATGTTTGAAGTGGTGGAACATCTGGTAGAAAAGAGAGGTTTCGATACTTGTCTAAACTTTGGATATTGTAATTTTTATTTTTCTGTCTGGTGTTTGCAAAAGAGTGAGATTTTCCACAATACTAATAGAAATTACATATTGAAATCATATGGAGATCTTTTCTTCAAAACACACATAATGCTGCGTCCAAGCCTGGAGATTCTAATTCAACAGTCTGTGGTAGGGATCAGGCATGCATGGTTTTTAAAACTTTCAAGGTGATTCTGAACTAGAACTCTAGCTGAGAACCAATAAAGAACAATTTATTTTTTCATGTATTTTCTTTAATGGTACTACTTTGGATTTTTTTAAATTTGTTCTTCTACCTACTACCCATTTTTAAAAGAATCCTCAGGAGGCTATGTAAATGATTTTCATTTACATACGTATTTCCATCGATGAAATGTTTTAAAAATCCACTCCATTAAGTTGCAAACTGTGATCCTGACTGCTATATTCATTTTAGTTGGCACAATTAGATTTCTCAATCTCACCAGTTAAAGGACAGAGAAATACCTGTTGTCAGATACTTAACTTTAAAGTGACATGCTATATAGTAAACCAAAGATTGGATTATGAGTCAGAAATGTGGATTGTGATCACATCTGTGCCCTTAACTCTAGGGCGCAGTGTCTGCATTAGTTAAGTGTGGAGTTGGTTTAGGTAAGCCCCTGGGTACCTTTTGGCTTCAGCATTATATGGTCCCATTCACAGTCTAGTCCTGTGTGAGATGGACTGGCAGTTGCTATCAGAAAAAATAAACACATGAGAGGTTGCCTTTGCTGCTTTCCAGAGAACTGCTGTAGCTGTGGAATCTGGAGCCACCCTTCCTCTGTGCTATCCGCCCCGGCCAGAAACAGCTTGGTTCACACAACCTGTTACCTAGGCAGTGAGCCTTGGACTGTCAGCTTGCTTGTCAACTTCAGTTCCTTTAGATGCATGACCCTGAAAGGTATTAGTTGCCTGATTGACTGACTGATGATGAATGACGTGTATACACAATTAACTCTTTAGTTTCACTAGTCCTAAAATGAGACCCATATGTTCCTAATCTGTGTGTGTGTAAGTCTCTCCTCCCACAGTGAAATCACAATCAGGCTTTTCCAGCAAGATGTAGACCAGTGGTTTTTAAGCACTTTGGCAGTCATGCAGAATTTCCACTCCATTGACTGACCCATACCATACTTAGTAACGCCAGTTTTTTACATGTGATTTTACAGCCATCCACAAGAGACAGGGCATAGAGAAATACACATTTTTTTCTCTCTCTCTTTTGGCCAAACTGTATTTAAACTATCAAGATGAAGAATTTCTATTTTTTGCCTCTGGGCATTTTTGGTTGCAAACAACTTTTCTAGTAAAAAAAAATGCTTTAGTAGTTCTCTCGTGGCCCAGCAGGTTAAGGATCTGGCTCAGGTTGCTGTTGGGGCATGGATTTGATACCTGGCCCAGGAACTTCCACATTCTGCAGGCATGGGAAAAAAATTCTTCAAAAGATATGCCATACAAGTAGTAACAGTACATAGTTAAATACTGACATATCAGCATGTATAATGTGTTCACATATGACTCAGGGGAATAGTCAATTATTTCTGTGTATATGGTATAAATTTAGATACCCACTGAAGTCCCACCTTTAATTTTGGAATGCCCACCATTTCTTGAGTATGATGCTGAGTTAGGCTTAGGTGAGTAGATTGTAGGCCTAACAGCCCCCTATCCACTTAAATATTTTTGCTCTTAGAATCCTTCAAAGTTACTTTTAAAGGCGGAAGAAACAATATATTTTCAATTTTAGAGTCATTTCCTGAGGCTTAGAAACCATTGAGGGAAGGAACAACATCTGTTTGTACCCCCAAATAACAGTTCCTCTGCACTTTACGTGTCAGTAGCCTAGACCATCAAACACTTTTCTCACCTGCCCAAACATGTACCTCTGATTCCCTCATGGATTCAACAAACATCCAGTGAATATCTCCTATGGACAAGCTCTCTTCAGGGAAGTAAGGGAGATGACATTGGAAAAGAAGACATTGTCCCAGTGAAGCAAGGATGATCAGGAAATAGTTTACTAAATGAGTAAGGAAGATCCTTTTGGAGCATATTAAATATGACAAAGGGAAAAAACAGGTGATGTGCTAGAGGTTGGGGTTACTTTATATTGGGAAGTGAGAGAAAGCTGTGCTGAGGAGGTGGCAGTTTTAAGTTGGACCTTAATGAGAAAAGAGAAGCGAGAGGTGACACAGAGGAAGAGAACCCAAGCTGAGGGAAGAGCAAGGGCTGAGGCACCAAAGACAGCCGCAAATGTGGTACTTTAGAAGGAAGAAAGGTCTGTGGCATGAGCAAGATGGAGAATGGAGAAAAAAGTCTGAGAGAAATGTGAGTTACAGCAAAAAGCTTAGATTTTTATTGTAAGTGCAAAGGTGAGCCATGAGGGGATTAATAGCATTCAGTGGGTAATCCTGAGAGGTTTCTCCCTTTACAACATACCTACATGGCATTGTTTCTGAGAGGTATCACGTGACTTGTATTTTAAAAGTTAGCTACTGCTTGGAAGTTGGATTGCAGGGAGTACCAGTAGAAGGATATCAGTTAGAAGCCTATCAAGACTGATTATGGAATAGTTATGAAGCATGTAGAGGATATGTATATATGAATTTTAATTATTCAGTAAGTGTTGGACATCATTGAAATTTGTCTCGGTTCTCCCCTTCCTCTTTGTTCTTCTTTTGATGATGTTGGATATCATTCTAACTGTCATCATTTCCATGGTCTGCCTGGGAGGTGATGGCGGCTCAAATTAAAGGGTCGGGGCTAAATATGGAGGGGAGTAGATAGATTTGGGAGTAGTTTGAGGTCCCTACATATCTTTTGAGGCCCAGATTTATGCCCAACTCCTTATGACATTTCCTTGCAACAGTCACTTTCTCCTCAAAACATATGTAGTAACAGTCAGTTGGCTATTATTGGTAATCATCTTGAGCCTACTTCTAGTCAATTCTGTGTCAAAACTATTGGAAAAAAAAAGGATTGGTGAATTTTGTTGAGAATATCTATTCCCAGGGTCAACCCTAAATAACGTTATTCAGAAGAAGAAGGAAGAAATCTGCATTTAAAAAAAAATGCTCCAGGCAATTCATATTATGGTGGTTTACCAGTACTACCTGGAGAAATGGCAATCCAAAATCTGGAAAAGAGAGTAAGACTGGAGATAAAAGATTTGGAGAAAAATAAATATATTTTAAATTAAAATTTATATAAAAATGTATATGTTGATTATATGTATATTGATTAAATATAGAGAAAGATAAATATATATATATAAATTGATTAAATATATATATTGATTTAAACCATGGACATTGATGCAACTGCCTAGGAGAATGTGTAAAGGGAAGAAAACAGACTTGGAAATGAGCCTTGGGGAAGCATCTGAAAGCACATGAGGAGAAAAAAAAGAAAAAAAGGAAACTGAGCAGTGTGTCAGTGAAGCCTAAGAGCAGAATTTCAAAAAAGAGTGTAGTCAGACATTCAGTCCTACAAAAAGCTATTAAAAGACCTTCTCTGTGCTAGGCACTGGAACACAGCCGAGAACAAGACAGAAAAGCATCCCTGCTCCTGTAGAATGTACAGTCCAATATCAAATGGAACCGAGTAGTATGAAAACCCCAAAATAAAAAACAGAGTTAAGGACTGTTAGATTGATGCCCAAATTGCAGTGGTTTAAAGAATGAGTAGGAAATGAGAATAGAAAAGGAAATGTGACTTATACTTTCTAAATGGTCCTAAAAGAAACCGAGCTCTGTATGGCTTCTCCCTGCCACTCACAGATGAGTTGCTTGACCTCAGTGACAATACACTGCTCCTAAGAAATGAAAACTGAATTTTGAATTCTAGCAAACAAAATTACAGGTGTTGAAAGAGCTAAAATATCTTCAACTCTCTGGAATCAGGAAGGTCAAAAATAGAACCCTTCGAAGAATGGTCCAAAAAAACTAGCAGATGACAATGACAATCCATTGGCTTCTAGAAGACAGAAAAATTTTTGCAGGACATTTTTTGAATAACAAAGAACAAAAATTAATGATCAACCAATAAAATTATGCGATTGCTATTCTGTAAAACCTTTTAACCACTTAAAAATAGAGCCAGTAAGGAACTTAAGACTGCTCAAATATAAAAATGTATGACTCACACCCATTTCCTCCTTTCCTGATTCACTTTTTCCTACTTTTCCTACTTTTTCCCCACAAACTGCAAAGTGCACCTTAGGTCAGAGAAATCAGTTGACAATCCAAAAATACATTCCTTGTTAAACCTTCAGTACTAGCTAGGAGTGTGGACGTGTCATTTCTTCTGAACTCAGAAGACCTCAATGCTCTTTCCCACTGGCACAGCTAGATGCTCATCTACGGTGGTACAATTTTTAAATAAAAAAAATTATCTCCAATTATAAAAAGTTATTCGTCTCAAAGATTGGCCTAGTGGTTAAGGATTTGGTGTTGTCAGTGCAGTGGCTTGGGTTCAGTCCCAGGCTCAGGAACTTTCTCATGCCATGGATGTGGCCAACAACAAAAAAAATTACTCATCTCATGATTAACATGAGGCCAATTTAAATTACAAATATTTTTGGAGTGTGTGGTAGTTTATTCATCAGAATATTACTAAGTTGGAACCAACCTGGAAAAAATTTATGAAACTCTCAGGAAATTTCAGAAAGAAATGAAAGTACATTCCATCCTTACTCTAATTATAGTTCAGATGGATTAAAGATTCATTGACATACAATGGACCCGCATGAAATTAAGAAAAACTGGGAAATTTTATTTCTATTCATGGCATAGAAAATTCTTTGTTTCTTACATAATACAAAACATAGAAGTCATGGGGTGTGTCTGACTTAATAAAAATTTTACATACTATGTAATGAAACAGTTACTGTAAGCTAAGTGACAAAAACAACAGAAACACGTGCAATCATTATGACAAAGAGCTAACTTTCTTAATTTCCAGAAAGTTCATACAGTACACTATGAAAAAGAGAAATGATACAATGGGAAAATGGCAGGAAAGTATGAATATTATGAGGACTCCATAGTATAAAAATTATTAAGTAAAGATATATCCATTCATTTATGATTAAACAATTGTAAATGAATTACATGAGCTAAAAGTACTGTTACTACTCCCATTTTCAGAAAAATGGCTAATTGTTCTACACTATTTGTAAGCCCCTCTATTCCCACTAATTTGAAAAGCTGTTATACAGTAAATTGCCCATATGAATTTTACTCTTTGCAGGCTTTCAGTTCCAGTGTTGTATTTATCTATTACTGAATAAATGCCACAGTGTCTTAATTACTCTTGCTTCATAAAGTCTAGATATCTGATAAACAAAGTTCCTCTGTGATAGTCATTTTCAGAATTTTCTCAACTACTTAGGGGCTTTGGCATTTTCATTAAACCTTAGAAATTCAAGACCTTTTTTTTTCTGTTCCACAGAAGAGAACATCTAACAGGAATGGGAAATTATGAGTATATGTATGGAAAAATATCTTTTCAAATTGCATCTTCCTTTCCATTAACATGGCATAGCAGTGCATTTAAGTTTTCAATAATTTTATTCAATAATGTTTTACAGTTTTCTCTGGAACCTCCTAAGATATCCTTTGTTACAATTATTTCAGTTACATCAGACTTTGTAATATCTAATGTATAAAAAGAACTCTTTGGGTACGATTGTGGGGAAAAAGTCCACATGCTCACATTTTTTTTTTTAAATGGATTATGGAACAACGAGGAGAGTGCTTATCAGACAGTCTTAACACTTTAAAACGGTAGCCTCTCTTTATATATCTGAGCATATCTAAGACCTCCCAGCCAGCTGTCAACCTCACTTCCAAGAATTGCTTAGTAGTGCAGTGGGTGAGAGTTTACTTCTTTACCCACAAGTAAATAAACTTTGAAAGAGTAAACTGGCAACATCCACTTGAAAAGAGGTCAAATGTACATTTGAAAGGCGAGGAAATCAAATTATTCAAAGGAGATAACAGTATTAAAGGTGTATAAAAGAATAATGATAATTGGTCAAATGACTAAAACATCAATTTTTTTTGGCTAGTTGAGTATTTAACTTTTAGAATCACATGATATAGTCTCTTGATTTAAGGAAATTATTTCTTCAGTATGCCTCAAATATCAACAGTTGTCCCTATTCATATCTTTGTAAAAATATTCATATTCCAAATTTGCAAGTGATGTTCTACTGTACAGTGAAAAGAGGAGTCTGAGAAGAACTATGCTTTTAAAAAATGCTTAAACAGCATAACTTCTTTCTGTCTCTTTAAATTCTACTGGTTACTGCTTTATTATGTGTTGTCTCCTTTCTAGGCATTGTCACATTTTCTTTTTTACCTCTCATGTCAATTAAAAAATTTTATTAAAAGCTTATTCAAGAGTACCGTGCTAAAAATATGTAAGAATAATAGGTAATAGGTTGACGGAGTTCCCGTCTTGGCTCAGTGGTTAATGAGCCCAACTAGCATCCATGAGGACATTGGTTCGATCCCTGGCCTCTCTCAGTGGGTTAAGGATCTGGCGTTGCGGTGAGCTGTGGTGTAGGTCACGGATGCAGCTTGGATCCTGTGTTGCTGTGGCTCCAGCATAGGCTTGCGGCAACAGCTCCAATTGGACCCCTATCCTGGGAACCTCCACATGCTGAAAGTGCTTTCCTCAGCTTGTGGCTGCATCATTCCCATCTCTGCTTTTGTGTTCACAGTACTTTCTCCTCTTAACACCCTCTGTCTCACTTTTAAAAAGACACTTCTCACAGCATTTAAGGCCCACTTGATGACCAGGAAAATCTCATCTCGAGATCCTTAATATAATCATGTCTGCAAAACTACCGTTAACATTCACAGATGCCAGAAATTAGGACCTGATATTTTTGATGGTTGTGATTCAGCCCCCTCCAGGGTTAACAGGCAGCCTGCCCGGTCTACTACAATCAGGATAGACTAGAGATCTCCCAAATTCTAGTCCATTTTGTCCTGTAGATTCTCAGATTCTCCAAATTCACTCCATCCATAGTAAAGCTAATATTTTGGTCTCCTAATCTGTCTCTTGTCAGCACATTTAGAACATGGACAAGGAATAAGAGTGCTACTTATTGGGACTCCCTTGAAACTTAGTGGAAGGAATGAGATAAAAATAAAAGGATAGATAATCTCAGGCAGATTCTCTGAGAAATCCCCTTTTACCAGGTATCACTGTGAGAGGTAGAGAAGCAAAAACAAAGGAGAGGGAAAGGGAGGCAGAACAGGGAAATCTAGACCTAATTCCACCACTGTGTGCACATTCATTATGCACAATGAAGTATCTACATATGGCACCTGAAAAATATCACTGAATTAATAATTTAGATCGTGATTATGCCTCTAATTTCCTACCATATTCTACTAAATAGACATTGTAATGAAAAGCATATTTTATTTACAATTATAGTTTATGAACCCAAATGTAAACTGACAGTAATGAGAAGATGGTGTCACTAAATCCATTTTAATGTAAATTGCCACATTTAAAATATTCTGAAAGCAGGAAGGGCAGTTAATGAACCTGGTACGGATATCCTTGTCAGAAATGCCTGGCTTAAACCCTGATCTTCTGTTGCAGAGTGCTTGATGATCACCTCCTCATCGTTTAAGTGTTTATTGTTTCTCTTCATGATAGTCTAATTATAACAGTTTTTCTTCCCTCCTCCCCTCTCACCCCTCCCAGCTCTCAGCAAACCTGGTTTGAATTAAAAAGGAACAACTCTTTGGCTATAAACACAAATCTGTCTCCCAAGCAAGAGCCTGCTTGCTGTGCATATAGCAGAGGAAGTGATGGTGCATCAAGGGTAATTAAAACCTGAGCTGCCTGGTGTCACTGACAGAGGACTTGTTAACATTTCACTGTGAATGATACCACTGCCTCTTCTGATAGAAAACACCAGGCATTAGGTTCTCAGACGCTTAAGGTCTCAGAATGAAACTTATAATTGAAGACCCTGCTACCAAATGCTGTGCTTGCTGCAGCTCTGGTGTTATAATGCACATAGTCTCTTATTCTCCCCTGATGGGGACCACTCTAGAACTGGGAGCTGCTTACTGCTAAGGCATGAGAAAGAAGCCATAAGCAGAATGATTGTGACTCAAGGTGAGAAAGTGAAAAAAGCAAGTTATTCAACAGCTCTTTCATCTTTAATTTCTTCCCTCAATATATGTTCTCTTGGTGGTATTTTAGCTTGTATGACCCAAAAACCTACAACAATTTTCTGACATACTCATAGAAGCTGAAGAAAATAATACAGAGGTAAAAAGCTCACCTTGAAATTCATAAGGAAAATGAATGATTTGGGAGAAAATAATTGTACATTATTTTAATAGTATCACAAGTAAAGGTTTAATATTCTGAATATACAACCCTTAGAACTTGAATACGTAAGTACCAACAACCCAGTGGAAAAGTCTGCAACAAACATGAATGAACAGACGTACAATTAATACAAATAAACATGAATGTAAAGGTGCTCAGCTTCATTCACACAAAGAGAAATGCAAATTAAAACTGCTCTGAGATATTCTCTTTCATGTTTCAGGTCAGCCAGAATCTTAGTTTGGCAACATATTCTGTTTGTAAAGATAGAGGGAAACGGTTTGATCAGCTGCTGATGAGGATGCATGCAAAGTGGTGGTAGTAGAGTCTGTATTAGTTTTCTATTGCTACTATAACAAATAGCCATAACTTTAGAGCCTTAAAACAATGCAAATGAGTCATTTTATAGTTCTGTAGATCAGACATCCCACACAGATCTCACATGGCTAAAATCAGTGTGACAGCAGAGCTGTTCCTTAGGGAGAATTCATTTACTTGGTGTTCTAAATCTGAGGTCCCTGTTTTCTTGCTCATTCGAGTTACTGGCAAACTTCCTTAGGGCTGTCAACTGAGGGGTCATCCTGAGCATCTAGGGCTTCCTGCGTTCTTTGCCTCAGGACCCTCTTCCAGCATCGGTGGGTCAAGTCCGCCTCATATCACATCTCACCCACCAGGTTATCTGTCTTCTTCCTCTTTCACTTTTAAAGACTTGTGTGATTATATTGGGCCAGGATAAATTCCCCCATCCTAAGGTCCTAAACCTTAATTACATCTTCTAATTATCTTTTGCTGTGTATAGGGCAATTTATTAATAGGTTCCAAGAATTAGGTTATGAACTTGTTTCTTCTTTTTTTCATCTTTATTAAAGTATAATTGACAAATAAAATTGTAAAATGTTTAAATTATATGGCATGATTTGATATACGAATACATTGTGAAAGGATTCCCCTAGGATATGGACATCTTTGAGGGGCCATTGTTCTGCTTACCCCAGAGGGCAGTTTGTCAGCATCTACTTTGTTACATTTTTCCTTGATTCAGTAATCCCACTCCTGGAAATTCATTTAAAAAATATAACTGTGCACAAACAAAACGGCCTCTATACCAACTTATTCTTTGTAGTACTGTTTATCATACCAAAACAAAAACCAAGTGCTTATCACTAGGAGACTAATTAAACTATGATATATCCTCTTGATATAGCTATAAAAATGGAACAGGAGTTCCTGCTGTGGTGCAGTGGATTGAGAATTTGCACTGGCTCAGGCTGCTGTGTAGGTGTAGGTTTAATCCTTGGACTGGTGCAGTGGGTTAAAAGATCCAGCATTGTTGCTGTTGTGGCATAGGTTAGAGCTGTGGCTCGGATTCAGTCCTTGGCCTGGGAACTTCAGTATGCTCTGGTATGGCCGTAAAATTTTTTTTTAAATGGTATAAACTTTTGTACTGATGTGGAAAGACCTGTTGTAGAAAGATCTTCACAATATGTTATTAAAAGTCAAGTTTATATTAACATATGTATTTATATATATAATATGCTACCTATAATTGAAGAACCTAATATTGATGTCTTTATAAGACATGCCTAGCTTAAACTTTCATATGTATGTATGTATATACTGTATATATATTATCTTTAGAGTTGCTTATCACTAACATATAAATACATATATACATAATTTGTATATGTCTACATGTATATATACATAGGTATATGTTACGTATGTCTATATATGTAAATATACATCTATGAATATATTCATAGACATAGACACATAGAACATACGTGTATATACATACATGCACAGACTGTTTTTATATAAACAAAGGAGCATAGCATAAGACACTAATTTAGAAGTAACATTATCTATAGGACCTAGATGGACAGAAAAAGTTAGGACCAGGACACAACACAGGGCAAATGTGATTTCTCAATAGACCACTTTTTTTTTTAGGCTATTTTAATATATTTTTTTTAATTTTTATTTTTTCCATTATACTTGATTTACAGTGTTCTGTCAATTTTCTGCTGCACAGCAAGGTGACACAGTCACACATACATGTATACATTCTTTTTTCTCACATTATCATGCTCCATCGCAACTGACTAGACATAGTTCCCAGTGCTGTACAATAGGATCTCATTTCTTATCTACTCCAAATGCAACAGTTTGCGTCTGTTACCCCCTAATTCCCAGTCCCTCCCACTCCCTTCCCCTCCCTCTTGGCAACCACAAGTCTGCTTTCCATATCCATGATATTCTTTTTCTGTGGAAAGGTTCATTTGGGCCCTATATTAGATTCCAGATATAAGTGGAATTATATGGCATTTGTTTTTCTCTTTTGGACTTTCTTCCCTTAGTATGAGAGTCTCTAGTTCCATCCATGTTGCTGCAAATGGCATAATTTTGTTCTTTTTTATAGCTGAGTAGTATTCCATTGCGTATATATTACCACATCTTCTTAATCCAATCATCTGTCAAGAGACATTTAGGTTGTTTCATTGTCTTGGCTATTGTGAATTGTGCTGCAATGAACATGCTGGTGCATGTGTCTTTTTCAAGGAAAGTTTTGTCTGGGTATATGCCCAGGAGTGGGACTGCTGTGTCATATGGTAGTTCTATGTATAGTTTTCTAAGGTACCTCCATACTGTTTGCCATAGTGGTTGTACCAATTTACATTCCCACCAACAGTGCAGGCAATTTCTCTTTTCTCCACACCATCTCTAACATTTGTTATTTGTGGATTTACTAATAATGGCCATTCTGACTGGTGTGAGGTGGTACCTCATAGTAGTTTTAATTTGCTTTTTTCTAATAATCAATGATGAGCATTTTTTGATGTGCTTGTTGGACCATCTGTTTATCTTCCTTGGAGAAATGTCTATTCAGGTCTTTTGACCATTTTTCAACTGGGTTGTTGGCTTTTTTGCTGTTGAGTTATATAAGTTGTTTGCATATTTTAGAGATTAAGCCCTTGTCAGTTGCATTGTTTGAAACTCTTTTCTCCCATTCTATAAGTTGTCTTTTTGGGTTTTCTTTTTTTTTTTTTGTCTTTTTATTGTTTCCTTTGCTTTGCAAAAGCTTATCAGTTTGATTAGGTTCCATTGGTTTATTTTTGCTTTTATTTCTGATGCTTTGGAAGACTGACCTGAGAAAACGTTTGTAAGGTGATAACAGAATGTTTTGCCTATGTTCTCTTCCAGGAGTTTGATGGTGTCTTGTCTTACATTTAAGTCTTTAAGCTATTTTGAGTTTATCTTTATTCATAGTGTGAGGGTGTGTTCCAGTTTCATTGATTTACACGTGGCCATCCAGTTTTCCCAGCACCACTTGCTAAAAGACTATCTTCTCCCCGTTTTATATTCTTGCCTCCTTTGTTGAAGATTAATTGACCGTAGGTGTCTGGATTTATTTCTGGGCTCTCTCTTCCTTTCCATTGGTCTGTATGTCTGTTTTGGTATCAGGACCACACTGTCTTGATTACTGTGGCTCTATAATATTGCCTGAAGTCTGGGAGAATTATGCCTCCTGCTTGGTTTTTGTTCCTCAGGATTGCTTTGGCAATTCTGGGTCTTTTGTGGTTCCACATAAATTTTTGGATTGTTTGTTCTAGTTCTGTGAAAAATGCCCTGGGTAATTTGATAGGGATTGCATTGAATCTGTAGATTGCTTTGGGTAGTGTGGCCATTTTTACAGTATTAATTTTTCCAACCCAGGAGCATGGAATATCTTTCCATTTCTTTGCATCCTCTTTAATTTCCTTGATGAATGTTTTCTAGTTCTCAGCATGTAAGTCTTTCACCTCCTTGGTCAGGTTTATTCTCAGGTATTTGATTTTTGGAGTGTAATTTTAAAAGATACTGTATTTTTACATTCCTTTTCTAATATTTCATTGTTAGTATACAGAAATGTGACTGGTTTCTGAATGTTAATCTTATATCCTGCTACTTTGCTGAATTTGTTGATCAGTTTGAATAGTTTTTGGGTTGAGTCATTAGGGTTTTCTGTACATAGTATCATATCATCTGCATAAAATGACAGTTTTACCTCTTCTCTTCTAATTTGCATACCTTTTATTTCTTTTGTTTGTCTGATTGCTGTAGCTAGGACTTCTAATACAATGTTGAATAACAGTGGTGAGAATGGACATCCATATCTTGTTCCAGATTTTAGTGGAAAGGCTTTCAGCTTTTCTCCATTGAGTATTCTGTTTGCTGTGGGTTTATAGTAAATGGCTTTTATTATGTTAAGGTATGTTCCCTCTATCCCCACTTTGGTAAAAGTTTTGATCATGAATGGATGTTGGACTTTGTCAAATGCTTTTTCTGCATCTGTTGAGATGATCATGTGGCTTTTGACTTTTCTTTTGTTAATGTGGTATATGATGTTGATTGATTTGCCTACATTGAACCATCCTTGGGAACCTGGGATCAATCCCACTTGCTCATGGTGTATGATCTATTTATATGTTGTTGGATTCAGTTGCCTAAAATTTTGTTGAGAATTTTTGCACCTGTATTCATCAGAGATATTGGCCTATAGTTTTCTTTTTTGGTGGTATCTTTGTCTGGTTTTGGTATTAGGGTGATGGTAGCATCATAGAATGTCTTCAGGAGTGTTTCTTCTTCAACCTTTTGGAAAAGTTTAAGGAGGATGGATATAATTCCTCTTTGCATGTTTGGTAGAATTCACTTGTGAAGCCATCTGGTCCTGGATATTTATTTGTAGGGAGTATTTTTATTACATAATCAATTGCATTTCTAGTGATCAGTCAGTAGACCACTTCTTAATACCATTTTGCTATTTGAACACTGTGATTGATCAAATTAACTATATAAAGCTATAGTATTAAAGTAAAAAATAAGTAAAAAACTATCAAAAAAGTCACTGGAGTTGGGAAAGTGCAACATTGTTCTACACCAGAGTAGCTTTATTTTGTTAATTTATGCATTAAAATGCATCTTGCATAAGTTAATGAGGAAGTTAACTAGTTGACATGGAAGTTTGTACAAAATTAAAATTAGGGAAAATGGTGAAATATAGAAAAACCTCATGTTTGGCAGCCGTAATGTGAGTTTAAAATAATGGCTTTCCACAGTAAATACAAGTGTTGGAATGTTCATTGATAGTTTCTCTCCCTTTCTAATATTTCCTGTGCTTTTTAGTCTCTGTAAATTCTATTGTTTTTGAGAAATTAAGTGTCACTAATTACAAATTAGCATTTCAGCCTGGCATGAGCTTTTCAGTTTCTGCAAAGCACAAGAAAAGCAGGTAAATCAAGGAACAGTGTTTCTGTACTCAGAGCCCAGTAATGGGGTCAGTACCCTAAATATCTCCAGTTTTGTCAGTGTCTACAGTCAGAAAGGAGCCAGTGCAAGGTGAAAACTGGTAAAGCCTCTAACTTCAGTGATGCAATCTGAAAATACTTATAGGGAATTTTTTTTTTATCACCTTGACTATCCCACGAGCACTCAAAGGACAGAACCTACAGAAAATAACATGCATTCTTAGTCATTTTTTACCTTCCAGTGGTGTGGTAAATTGTCAGAATACATCACAATCTTAACACAATTTGATTATTGTCTTAGGATGTGGGGATTACATGATTTGTATTTCCTTCTTTGCAGATATGTTTTCCAAACAGATATGTTACTTTCTGATTGGGAAGAGGAATATATGACATTTAAATATTCATTGTAAACATCTCATTCTAGCTTTGTATGGATCTTTCATACCCTATAATAATAGTTAAAAACCTATCCGATATTTAACAATCGCACCTATCAGTTTTTTGATATTTAGCTTCCTTACCTGATTCCATTCCTTCTCATTATTGTCTTCAGCCTGCTGTCTATGATGCTTTGTTCTCCATCATACTCAAGAATGTCTTTTAAAACAGATCAAGAAGGTCGTGTATATACGAGTGAAGAAGAGAAGAATGAGTAATTTTCTGTGCAAAACACACCTGACAAAACCAAAGTGAGCCCCAAAAGTAAAAGAAAGAAAGAGAAAATCTGGTGATCCATGGTAGTTGGTTAATAAAAGATCCTCGTGGTTTGCAGTGTATCATCTAGGTATACTTATTTCCTTATTGACTGATTACAAAACCAGCCCTCTGGGCCTAAGAAACACAAATTCCTATCAAGGAGTCAGCTTAGCATCAGCCTGGATGCTCAGATACCTCCTTCATTTTTAAGTCAGAAAAGCACCGTCTTCGCATGGCATCCTCTTTTAGTGGTATTAAAATATAATGCAGATTGTTTGAAGGGTCTGTTTCATAGTATAGCAGATAGTGTTAGAACACTGCTTCTTAAGAAAATTTGGGCATTCATAGAGTGGCTGTACTCATACAAAGACAGGTAGCACTTCTTCTAAGAGTTTAAATAAGGCCTGTATATAACCTACCCATGATTTGGAATTTAAAAAGTTCCTATATACTTGGAGTTCCCTTCGTGGCTCAGTGGTTAACGAATCCGACTAAGAACCATGAGGTTGCGGGTTCGATCCCTGGCCTTGCTCAGTGGGTTAAGGATCCGGCGTTGCCCTGAGCTGTGGTGTAGGTTGCAGACGCGGCTCGTATCCCACGTTGCTGTGGCTGTGGCGAAGGCCGGCAGCTACAGCTCCTGTTAGACCCCTAGCCTGGGAACCTCCATATGCCACGGGTGCGGCTCCACATAAAGGCAAAAAGACCAAAAAAAAAAAAAAAATTCCTATATACCAAACACACATTTGTACATATAAACACCTTTTTTCTCATATAGGCCTGTGATGGCCTGGTTTATAAAAATAAATTATCAGTTTGCACTTTATCATTCTACTAAGACTCAAATTTGTGAAATTTACTGGGATTCCAGGTTAGAAATCAGTGTGAAAATACTGTTGACAAAGTGTCCTAAGGGGGGAAAAATGGTCAAGATGGGTACAGTATATTGATTTTCTTGCCCTCATTATAACAAAGAGAACTAGAGATTGGAAGTGGGATGGATGGGGAAAAATAGATAAGCTTTGTTAGTTGTGAACCATCCTTTTCCCCTCCATTTTATCCTTGAGGGAAACAAATAGAAAAACCTCATTAAGTCCATATAAGTCTAGACACAACGGCTCATCATTCTAAGTAGCTGATTCCCTAGCCAAATAGATACCCTCCTGTTGTTTAATTAAAAACTGGTCCAGATAGTGGTGATCCATACTTTCAATTTAGTGAGGTTTTCCCTGTTGCTTGAGAAGGATTTAGATAGGGATTATACTGTTTGGTATTCTGTTTTCACTGTCTGCTCAGAATACTGTCAGTTTACACATGTGTTCATCACATACACACATGCATGCACCTACACAAACACATACTCGTGTTGAGATGACTTCAGATTGCTTCCCACGTCTGTTCAACAATCAATAGCTAAAACTCAAAATGTCAAGAGTTAGGTGAAGAAAGCCAAGCAGATGGAAGTGTATTGCGTTTTTTTTTTTTTTTTTGACTAGAAACAGAAGTAAAAACCGTGTGACCCCAACTTAATTCTGAATCAATCATCCAGTAACTCCACATTTAAGATCCTCTTTGAAATAGATCTAACTTTGCAAATTACACTCAAATCTGCTTGAAAAAACTGTACCACACTCTAGCTTCCTCAGCTGGAAATTAGAATGAAGCCTGTTACACTGTTGAATGTACTTGTAACAAAACCCTTGTGAACTCTGGAAGCTTAAAAGGAAACAAGCATTGTAACAGAGGAAGGCTTAGCTGAATTTGCCTGAACCTCACAGGTACTTCAGTTTGGTATATAATTACCCTCGAAAGAAATGATCGAATTAATTGTTTTTTTGCTTTTGTTTTTTTTTTCGGTGTTTTTTTTTCTTTTTTCTTTTCTTTTCTTTTTTTTTTGGCCACTCCATCACAACCCAAAGCAAACTACATGCTCTCTGATTCGGGTAGAATTTGCTTGTACCTATGACTAACCCCATACCTTGACCACAGCAGACATAGAAAAAGGTCCTGAATGGAGCATAACTTTTACCCAAGTTACACACAGTTCTGTGGGTCATGTTCTTTAATTAGCTTTATAGAACTGGTTTCAATATGTCATTACTTTTACTGTTCCATAAGCAGCAGATGTTTGAGAGCTAGTGCCAGGCATTAGGTTGTATGTTAGAGATACAGAATATGGGATCTGAGTCCCTGACCTTAAGAAATATATCAACTCTTGGGACAAAGTAATGCCATTTGCAGCAACATGGATGGAACTGGAGACTCTCATGCTAAGTGAAGTAAGTCAGAAAGAGAAAGACAGGTACCATAAGGTAACACTTACATCTGGGATTTAATACACAGCACAAATGAACCTTTCCACAGAAAAGAAACTCAAGGACTTAGAGAACAGACTTGTGGTTGCCAAGGGGCAGGGGGAGGAAGTGGGATGGACTAGGAATTTGAGGTTAATAGATGCAAACTGTTGCATTTGGAGTGGATAAGCAATGAGATAGCACTCATTGTATAGCACTGGGAACTATACTTAGTCACTTATGATGGAACATGATAGAGGATACTGTGAGAAAAAGAATGTGTGTGTGTATGTGTGTAACTGGGTCGCTTTGCTATACAGTAGAAATTGACAGAACACTGTAAACCAACTATAATGGAACAAATAAAATCATTAAAAAATTAAAAAAAAATATTAAGGTAAAATGTAAAAAATAAAGAAAATAAGAAAGACAGAAAGAAAAAGAAATGCACCGACTATAAGAGGAGGGCTTTTTAAGTGCTAAATTAGCGGTGACGCCAGTCCCTGGAAACTTTGATGGGACACTTCACACAGATGTCACTTCTCCCCAAGGCTTCTACTGGTGAACCCCTGAAAAATCTGATTCCCTGTCTCTCCTGTGTATCCAGCTTTAATACACTGATTTTCTGGCAAAATAACAAAAAAAAGTCCCAAATACATTATTGGGTGAATGTAAAGAAAGGTTATATTATACTCCCACAAGAAATGCACTGTGTAAGATGATACATTGGAATATTTTTTACCTTTTTTTCTTAACTTGCTTTTCAAGTCAATCAAAGGGTCTCTTTATCAGAAAGAAAAAAAAAAAGACTATTGAGCTGCAACTACACCTAAATGTTTCTGATGCAATGGTTAAAATTTTTCCTTGAGGCAAATTTGAGGTAACTCAGTTACCCACTGCAAAATTGTAGTGTGTTTAAGATACAGGGGAAACATCTGTATCTGGGAACAGAAGTGGCAAATTTTACAAGTGTTAATGAATTAAATTTAAATATAAATATTTGCAATGTTGGAATAAAATGAATAAATAGTATTTTGCATGTTTATTTTATGCAATTTCCCAACTAAGAAACAGGCACTGGATATTATTAAATGATTGACATTTCTTATTTTTCTCTACGAAGGCCATTGTTACATCAGTACTTTTTTGTTGTTAGGCTACTGAATTATTCTAACCTATATGCTGGTTGCTGAGGCAGATAATACTATGTGTATGATGTTACCAAAAAAAAAAAAACCCCAAATTGTTGTATATAAATACATGCAAAGTTTACAATTTGGGGATTTTTGTTCATTAATACTTTCAAATGGTAGATGCTAGGCACAATCCTAGAATTTAAGTATCATATAGATTCGTTGTTACCAGTTCTTTGTTTAAGCTATTATGTTCCTGAATCATGAAAAATAAATGCAGTTAGGTTTGTTAATTAGATTTACCAAATGCCTTGCTCTTCCTCCATGGACCGCCTGTTATCTTCAAGGGAAGCATTGCAAGTTGAGGAAAGAAACCTTGGAATAAAAGCATAGGGATGGATTGGGAATTTGGAGTTAATAGATGCAAACTATTGTGTTTTGAATGGATAATCAATGAGATCCTGCTATATATGACTGGGAACTAAATCTAGTCACTTGTGACAGAGCATGATGAAGGATAATGTGAGAAAAAGAGTGTGTGTGTATATATATATATATATATGTCTATGTGTGTGAGTGTGAGACTGGGTCACTTTGCTGTACTGTAGTAAATTGACACAACACAGTAAACCAACCATAATAGAAAAAATAAAAATCATTATAAAAAAGTGTAGGCTCTTTTACACTACACTTTCTAGAATTCACTTATTAGTGTACATTTGAGTTCGTAATCTTGAGAAACCAAGGAATTTTTTTTCTCTAAATTTAAGGACAATTTTTTATTGGCTTTAATGACTGTATACTTGCTGCCATATAATTACAGTAATTAAAATCTATTGAATGTTTACTAGCTACCAGACCTATGACCAGGATTATTACAGGCATTTGTTTTTATGTAGGCATTTGTTTCATTTAATCTTCACAACGCAAGGTAGATAGTTTTACTAGCCTCATTTTAGAGATGAAGAAAGTAAGGTTTAAAGAGGTTAGGTTACTTGCCACAAAATTACACAACCAGTAAGTAGCACAGCATTTATTGGAACCCTGAGTTTACTGATTTGGAGCCTTCATTTTTAACCTCAATAATATTCTGCCTAAGAAAATAATATCTAAAATAGAGAAAGAAAATAATTCCTTTCTAATAAAAAGAGGGGTAAAAATCTATTCCTGATCCCAAAGAACTAATTAAAGTTTAATTTACAGTTTAAGTGAACTTTAGGAAGAAAAATAAGCTACTTAATGTTCTTATATAATTTACCAGTATTGTGTCTTTTGCCACTAATTTGATATATGTCCAAAAACGGGAAAAAGCACTGCAGCTATTGCCTGTTGGGGAGAATCGTGAATTTGATAATCTGTTCATATCCCCAAATTAAATCCTAAAATTTTAATGTGTTTTAAATGGTAGGACTGAATTTTCTCTATGAACTTATAAATGCAAAGTAAATATTTGCATGAATGTCAACAAAATAATGCCTTAACTATTAGATTTCTGTAGTCAAAGTTGTTTGCACATGTACATTGCTAGACTGGCATCTTTAATGTTTTTTATTACATAACATTTGATACATACAAAGGAATATATGTCACAAATATATATATACACTACAATGCCTAAGGTTAAAATAAACACCAGTGACACCACCAGCAAACCTAAGACCTAGAGCCTTGCTAATCTCAGTAATGCCATGGGTACATTGCTTTGGGCTCCTTATCCATGGCTTTTCAACTCCCTGCCCCAAACACATCACTAACATCCTGAATTTGTTTTTATCATTTTCATTTCCCTGTTTCTTTTAATTTGGAGTATAATTGCCATATAACATTGTATTAGTTTTTAGGTATACAGCATAATAATTCAGTATTTGTATGTACTGCAAAATAACCACCATAATAAGTCTGGTTAACATCCATCAGCATTCAGAGTTACAGACTTTTTTCTTGTGATGAGGACTTTTAAGATTTACTCTCAGCATCTTTAAAATATGCAAGATAGTATTATTAATTACAGTCACCATGTTCAACATTACTGTATAATTGGATGTTCTTTTACCTTTTGACCACCTTCATCGATTTTACTGACCCCCATTCTCCAACTCTAACAACCACTAATTTGTTCTCTATATTTATGAGCTGTGTTTTTTGATGAGGGTTTCTTAAGATTCTACATGTGAAATCACGTGTATTTGTCCTTATTTGTCTTATTTTGTTTATCATGATGCCCTGAAGTTCTGACCATGCTGTCACAAATAGCAAAATTTCCTTCTCTTTTATGGCTGAATAATATTCCTCTGTGTGTGTGTGTGTGTGTGTGTGTGTCCATATTCTTTATCCATTCATCTATTCGTGGACACGGGTTGTTTCCATATATTGGCTATTGTAAATAATGCTAAAATGAACATAGTAGTGCATAATGTATCTTTTCAAGTTAGTATTTTGTTTTATTTTTGGATAAATACCCAGAAGTGAAATTACTGGATCATATGGTAGTTGTATTTTTAAGGTTTTGAAGAACTTTCATATTGTTCTCACCAGTTCCTGCACCATTTTTTATTCCCACCAATAGTGCATGAGGATTCCATTTTTTATACATCCTCACCAACACCTGCTATTTCTTGTCTCTTTGAAAACAGGGAATAATAGAATAAAGTAATATTCTATTAATATTAGAATTAGTAGAATACATTTATTCTATTAATATTGATGTATTCTATTAATATAATAAATGGTAATATTTATTCTATTAATAATAGAATAAAGTAATATTTCCTTGTGGTTTTGATTTTCATTTCTCTAATGATTAGTGATACTAAGCATCTTCTCATGCATGTGTGGGCCATCTTTATAACTTCCATGGGAAGGTATCCGTGTGATCTACTGTGCACTTTTTTAACTGCATTGTTTGATTTTATTTGTTCTTGAGTTGAATATGTTCTTTATATATTTTTCACATTAACCCCTTATCAAATATGTGACTTGGAAATATTTTCTCCCATTCAGTAGGTTGAGTTTTCATTTTATTGATGGTGGCCTTTGCTGTTCAGAAGGTTTCTAGTTTGATGTGGCCCCATATATTTTTGCTTTAGTTGCCTTCACTTTTTATTTGCTTTTTTAAAAGTATTTTAGCATCTTTGTATGTATTTCTAAACAATATATTGCTTATTTCTGTTAACCTTCGAGTTTTCTAGAAATGGCATTTTATTATGTACATAAGTGATCGATGTGAATGTGTTTATTCATTTACCATTATTTTATAGATTTATTCTTATTCTTTAAAGTGGCTGTTTTCTTTCTCGTGGCAATATAATATTCCTTTTTATGAATATAAGAGAATATCAGTTATCTTAGCAGTGGGAATTTCTTTCCTGTTGTTTGCGTTTTTGAATGGAGTTCCTATGAACACAGTAGTACATGTCTCCTGTGTTAATAGTCCCTTTGGGCTGCTGTATCAAGATACTATACTTATCAACAACAGAAATTTATTTTTTGCAGTTCTGGAAGCTAGAATTCTAAGATCAGGGTGCTAGCTAGCATGGTTGAGTTCTGGTGAAGGCCTCGTCCCTCATTGCAGACTACCGATTTCTTTGTGTCTTCACATGATAGAAAAAACAAGGGAGATCTCAGGGCTCTCTTTTATAAGGGCAATAATCCCACTGATGAGGGCTCAGCCTTCATGACCTAATTATTTCCAAAAGGCCCCACCTTTAAATATTGCATTGTGGGTTAGGTTTCAACATATAAATTTGGGGGGGGGGGCAAACATTCATCCTATATCATCCCCTAAACACAACTATCTCTATACTAGGATGTCTCTTTCTAGTGGAACATTTAGAAACTCTTCATGAAAATCCAGTTCCCAAGATAAGCTTTTTTTTTTTTATTATAGCAAATGCTCCCAAAATTACACTGAAAAATGAAACTGTCACTAAGTATACATTCTCTTTAGTGTATTTTATAGTCATGAATATTTGCCAGGGAATGATTTAAATAGAATATATTCAGATCTATAACAGAACTGAAAAAAATGCTAATAAAATTATTTGAACTTTTGTAGCTTTTTTGACTAAATAAGCTAAAGCATTTTATTTATTTAAAAGGCTATTGAAAGTGTTAAACTCATTCTCAATTAATAGGAGTCTGTTGCCACTCTCACTCCAGCACAAGGAGTACAGGTGACACTTTAAATGTTGTACATATGGGGAGTTCCTGTTGTGGCTCATGAGGTTAAGAATCTGACTATTATCCATATGCTGCAGGTGCAGCCATAAAAAGAAAAAAATGTACATATCTATAGATAATTGAAATACCATCCAAAGCTGAAAAGGTAAAAACCACTGGTGATCAGGTGCACTGATGCAGCTATAATCTCATTGCCTTTTCAGTTCACTGATAAGGGGATTGGACTTGCGATATTAGGAGAGGATTTGAGATATTAGCAGAGGAAGAACCTTAGAGGTACCTAGTTCAGTGTTTACAAGACCAAGAAACTTAAAGTATGTACATTTTTAGATGATTGATCTAAATGATTATATTGCATATCAGAATGTTTTTCATTGCAAGTGACAGAAAACCAAGCTAAACCAAATTAGACAAAAGGGCAAGTTATTGGGTCACCTTATTAAGAAATCCTGGGTATATCTAGCTGCTTCTGTGGCTGGCTTCTGGATCTGAAACAACGCCATAGTACTTATCTTTCTCCCAATCTTGGTTTGACTCTTGTCCCTGTTGGCTTTCAAAGATAGCCTGTCCTAGGTTTAGGTCTACAGGAAAATGGACACCCATTCTGTCAACAATCCCTGCCAAATATCCTGCATTTCATTGGCTCTGACTGAATTACGCAGTATAACCCATAACCAAGCCAGTTGCAGTGGCCAAGAGAATACAAGATTCTGATTGGTCAAGGCTGCCTTACCTGCCCACCTCTGGTGAGGGAAAAAGTCAGCCTTATCCCAAACACTGAGCTGAGCCTGAGGGAGAATGTGTGATTTGCCAAGGGAGTTAGGGAGTGTGCTTCCCAGAGTATTGAAGAAATACTGAGTGGCTGCTCTCCTTTCAATTTAAAAAGTTCTTCTCATCTTAAAATAATTTTATTTCAAATTCCACAACTCATTCCTGATTACCCTGCTCTTCCTCATTGCTTTTGGTGCAGTTATTTCATGTTCTCGAAGGGGAAGGGTCTTGATTTGGGTCCAAGCATCACCCTCCACAGTGTCATTAGAGACAGGTATATTCTGCACACTTCCATTCAGTGTATCCCACTACAGCAATCTGCAGTGGTGGAGTGGGATCTGACATTCTCCTACTCTCCCTCCAGCAAGTCTGAAGGGAGTCATTATTCAGTAGATTCAGAATGTCCCAAAGCAAGTTTTAAGCATTTTGTACTCAAGATTGCTCTTAAATTAGCTTATAATTATCTCAGCTCTAATTTCAGTTTTGTTTCAGCCTCACAAAATTCTGTTATTATTTCATGCCAGAGGAGAAATACCTCCTTCACACCAAACAGTTTAAAATCTGACATTTTACTGTGGCTAAAATGACTACTTTCAAAAGCAGTCTTAGCTCATTGATACTTCCACTGGCTCATTCCTGTGAAACACATATGAAACATATGCTCATTAGTTACAGGGATCAATTTAAATGATAATGTTTTCAAATGGCCAACATCAAATAAACTTAGGGAGTAAACATCATTGCAACATGGTAAACAAGCTCTGAAGTGCAGTTGAGTGTGAATGTGATTATCAAGGGACAGAGCTGGTGGTTACAGGGTAAGTAAACCAATCTACTGCCAGATAATATGTAAATTTCTCATGCAGCTCACTACAATACTTCTCTTTTAGCTCTGCTGCCACTGTCCCTGGCAGGTTAAAAAAAAATCCCAGAGTTCTTAATGACACGGTCAATGTCCATTAAAAGCAGAGAAAGGTATTTTGCATAGGGAAGGATGGACTTACAGCTTCGGTGTGTATTTGGATGACTCTGTAAAGTATAAATAAGGATATTAGTATTGTTATACTGTTAAGTGTCTTCGAATTCAGATATCATAGATTCATTATACACACCAAAGCTGCTATTACAGACTTCACCAATGGAAGCTCGTCAAAAAAACTCATCCTTTATCCCGTAGTAATAAGCATATTTTTAAATAGTGCCATAATATTTAGAACATATTGGGAAAAAAGTGCCAAGTAACACTTGATAGGCACTGCATATACCAAGAACACAACAGATTTAGAATACTTGAGTTGGTATGAAATGGTTAGAGGGAAGTTTATCAGGTTGACAAAGCGGAAAGAAAAGTTTTCCAGCAGAAAGTGTTATGTGCTTTCTGAAACAGATGATCCACATGGATGGAACCTAGAGCCTCATACTAAGTAAAGTAAGTCAAAGAGAAGAAGAAGAAAAAAGACAAATAGCATATGATATCACTTGTATATGGAATCTAATGTATGGCACAAATGAACCTTTCCACAGAAAAGAAAATCATGGACATGGAGAACAGACTGTGGGTGTCAAGGGGGAGGGGGAGGGAGCGGGAAGGACTGGGCATCTCAGGTTAATAGATGCAAACTATTGCCTTTTGAATGGAGAAGCAATGAGATCCTGCTGTATAGCACTGGGAACTATGTCTAGTCACTTACGATGGAGCATGATAATGTGAGAAAAAAGAATGTATACACGTATGTGTGACTGGGTCACCTTGCTGTATAGTAGAAAACTGACAGAACATTGTAAACCAGCTATAGTGGAAAAAATAAAAATCATTATAAACGAAAAAATTAAATTAAAAAAATAACCAGTTAAGGAGTTAGGAGAGGGGGAAGAAGTGCTGCTAAAAACACGACTTAGGTCTTATTTGCTTTAAATTTTGAATAATGAGTATTACATTTTTTAAAATACAGAAAAGTAAGGCAAAGAAACCAAATAATGGATCATAATCTCAATATCAAATTAACCTTATTTACAGCTTTTTAAATAAATATATAGGTAATTAAAACCGTAAAGATAAAAGAAGAAAGTAAAAGCCCCTAATTAATCATCTCTGACATCTCTCCCCAAAAGGAATTACTGTCCATAGTTATTAATAATTAATCTTGAGTTTTCTTTTTAAAAGGTGTTTTAAATAATTTAAATTCATCGATAAAAGAAATCATATTATATATATTATGATATATTTATGGGATCCTCTCATGGCAACGTATACAGACCTAACAGTAATTTTGGCAACTGAATAGTATTTCACTATAGTGTTGAAACAATTTGACTGATGGATGTCTAGGTAGTTTCTGGAGTTCTTTGTTGATTGCAATGTTATCTGCATAAATATCTTGATATATAAATATCTTGGCCAAATGGCTGTCCAGAATCTTTCTAACATGGTATCCTTCTGTCAATAGTTTATTAAGTCTTCTATTCCCATAGACCTGGCAGCCTTAGTTATCATCAAACGTTTTAAATTTAGTAATGTAAAAGGTAAAATTTTTGTACCTTGATTATTTTATGTCTATTTCTTTTAAAAAGAGTATGATTAAGCACCTTTTTATAATATGTCTAGCCATTTTTGGACATAGGTTTTAAAGAAATTTATATACCATCCTAAGATGTTTTCTTGGTACTAAATTTTTTTCTGTCATTAAAGTTAACTCTTAGTAAACTCTAGATGATAAAATGGAAGAAAAAAATGACTAAACTATATTTTATTATTCCTGTCATTTTGTTTCATTATGCTTTTTACCTATATTCTTTATTACTATACTAACTTTACTCTTGAGGCATATGGAATAAAAATTATTTGGATAGGGAGTCAGCCCATCAAGCTTTTGTATTATCCTTCTCGAGGAAGTTTAGAAGGATAAATATGGAAGCTCTCATGCATGGAATATCAGTGATAGGAAAGGTGTTGCCGTAGGTATTTAGCCATAGAAACTCACTGAAATCAGTATGCTTATCGATGACTTCTCAACAAATATTTCTTTCTTGTGATTAAATCAACCCCATTGCTTGAACTACTAAAAAAAAGGGGGTGGGATAAGAACAATAGTTAATTTTTATGTCATTCATATATTCAAATATTTCTCACACCCTGATTCTACAGCAAAGCAACAATATGGGTTCTTTGTCATCCTTGTATTGCATGGTAGTAAAAACTCTGAAAGACTAAACTGTTTCCAAAGGAACACTGGAGTCCCCATTGTAGGTATCTGGGTAGGTCCGGCCTGGCTGCACCAGACATAACAGAACTCACACCAGACTCTGAACGGTGTATGTTCTCTGTAATCATTCCCGTGACTTCATTCTAATACCGGGTCTTGGAGAAAGGCTGCACTTCAGCATTTCTTAAGAAGCAGTGGGTATATTTTGTTAATACCATCTCACTGACCCTCGTACCACCGCAGAAACGGGTATTTATGTTCAAAACCAACAAGTACCCTGTTTGCCTGTATGATTCTACTAGAAGCAAAACTGCTTTCTTAACCACATATTGTCTTGGAAATTGTCAATGTAGGATATGGACATTTTGCAGTTTTCAGAGAGCAGATCAATCAGGAGCGGAAAAGAATTGTTTCTGCCAGAGACACCATTTCCTTTTGTAAATTTCTGCTTTTGCAGACAGGCAGGACAAGCTTGCCTTTAGTTTACCCTCTGTTTAATTCAGATTGATCATCTTTGGGGGATAAATAACCACAACTTGAACTAGACTTTAAGGGAATATTTTCATTGTCTAGTCAGTCTCATGAATTTTGATTTTTTTTTTTTTTGGTTTAGTTCTGTTTTGTTTTTTCATGATGAGCCACATTCAACTTGTCACATATTCACACACACAAAAAAATGAATTATACAATTATACAACTTCTTTTCTGATATTTCTCTTTATAAGCTTGTTGGGATAGAAAATCCAGCTGTGTTAAATGGTAATAATGTTGATGTCCCCCTCCTTGACCTCTCAAACTTGATATTCTATTAAAGTCTTATTTGTGGACTTGCATGAATTCTTTGTGGAGAATAAAATAGCCTGCTTTCAGATTGCTAGGCAAGAATTCTCCTTTTTCTCTTTGCTTTTTTCCCTCTAGATTTATAATCCAAAAAATCAGAGAAGCCAAAACATCATCACTATGGAGATAGTCATGTGCCTTGTTCTTTTTCTCTGGCTCTGGCAAATAAGTCTGTGCCGTGCACACAGCAGTGTAATTGACTCTCTGGTGCAGCTGCCATTGGGTCTTTGCTATAAGAAATCACATTAGTCTTCCTTTTAAATGTGTTCAGGGCAATAAGTCATCCTTGACATTCACCATTCATACAACAAAATGTCTGTGTTACTAAATCAGCCCCAAGCTTATCAAATAATTAATACCAGATTTGTAAGTGACACAGATGATGTCAGGTTTTTGTATTAAGTAGGACCTTGATCCCCAGCATTTACTGTTTGCAGTCCTTTTACTAACAGATAACATCTGCCAATGAGTAATACTTGGTTTCAGGGAAGAACAGCTTTTAGTGATTTTATTCCTATGAAGTTTACTAGGTTGACAATGCTTTAAGCCAAATGCTTTTGTTTAACTGCTGTAAAGCAAGAAATTGCTGTGCAAACTCTTTCACACTCTTTTAAGCCTTGAGGAAATAACATTTAAGGATCAGAAAACTCCTATTCAGTCCTTGGCATGAACTCACTTTAGCGGGTGCAGCCCTAAAAAGCAAAAAAAGAAAAGAAAAAAAGAAAAAAATCATCAATGAGTTCATTGTCTTTATATTTTGGGTAATGTCATTCTGTTGAGTAGGACGTAGAAAGATATTCTACACCAGGATCATATAGCACAGACTTTGATTTACTAACTCTGTCCTCTGTATCACAAAAGTTGAGGTGAAAATACTCCCAAATTAGCCAAGTTTCTTACTATTGGACTGGGAGATTACAGATAAGCAGGGGCGGGAGCAGGGGTGAGGGAGAGATCTACAATGCTGGGAGTATTAGATTTGGAGAACTCAGTATAAGTTCATGTTTAGCTTAGTACAGACACAGATGATTACATATAGAAACATTTAGAGATACATAAATATACATGGGTTAGTATGTACACATATTTCCTTGCTTTTTGGGCTGAGACAACATAAAAGTAACAATACTCTCGTAACCAGCATTTTAGCACCCAGATCTTGTTTTCTAATTCCCTTCTCCATCAAAAAGAATAAGGCTTCTTGGGGAAATTAATGATGAAATTAATGATTTGAATAGAAAATATAAAAGATGAGTTAAAGCATCTTGCAGTGCAAGAAAGTAAGAAAATGCTAAAAATGAAAACTTTAAAATGATGAGGTCATGTCAAAGGGACATAGAGGCTAACTGGAAAAGTTCCAGATGACCAAAATTGTTACAATTTGAACAATAACATTAAACAGTATTGGATATAACCTAAAATATAAAATAAACATCCATGCATCCATGTTGATATAAATGAATGATTGAATAAATGGGAAATCTCCCATGAAGAATTCTAAATAATTCAGGTAGATAATTCATCCTTAAGGATGTGAATCATAGCTCCCCATTTCCTAAGTGTAGGCTGTACATGGTAACCTCTTTTCAAAGAATTCAGCATAGAAAGGGGGAGAAAAGAGAAATCTGGAGAACACTACCTGAGCTAGATGATGAAGGTTAACATCAACCATGATAAATCATGTAGATAGCATGTATTCTTGATATAATGGGAGAAGAATGGAACTTGTCCTCTGTGGTCTTTTAAAAACCTATAACCCTAGTATAATCATGGAAAACATCACAGAATTCCCAATTCAGAGACATTTTACACCACACTGAGTAGTACTACTCAAAAATTGTTAAGGTGAAAATAGAGTCTAAAAAGCTGTCATAGGCAAGAGGAGGCTGGAGGCTAAGGCAACATATCAACTAAATATTCTGTGATATCCTCGATGGAAATCCTAGAACAGAAAAAATGATAGGTAAGAAAATAAGGAAATATGAACAAAGTGTGGGTTTTAATTAATAATAATGAATTAATATCGCTTCATACATTATGACAAATTAATGTACCATAGTAATATAAAATGTTAATAATTGAGGAAAATGGACCTCTGGCCTATAAAAACGGCATATAGTAATTTTTCTATAAAAATCTAAATTTATTATAAAATTTAAAAGTTTATTATTTTTTAAAAACACTCTGATTTACCCTTTTTACTGCCATATGGACTTTAATTAGATGTCAATATTTTTGTGACATCCGAGCTAAATTACGATTCTCTGGTGCCCCATAGATTTGTGAGTTGGTTTTTCTAAATGCTTTAATCAAAGCTTCAATTTTAGTTTTGAGAATGGTCTTTCCAGTTGTTAGGGAAATATTTTCTACATTGTTCATAAGCTGTCATTTTGGTTATTACACCATCCCTGATAAAAGACCACTATAGCTTGACTCTCAGTTTTATTAAAACTCTATTATGATTATCCCTCTAAAAACGCTCTAAACTCTGGTCAGCCTCAGTCAGAGCGGTAATGAGGGTGGAATGTATCATTGCAAGTCTAATTCTGCCCATTATATTCCTGCCTCTCCATTTATGCTAGTCTAAAAGTGTTATTTGAGCTGGAAGATCATTCTATAACCTTCAGATTACTGCTGGGTGGCTTCGGCAGAAAAGGAATTACCAATGCATTAAATTTGAATTAGCTCTGAGAAATCATGCAGATGTATGCACAGAACATTATAGCAATACTGTCTCCCAGGCACAGCAGAATTGCTTTTATGCAGTTTTAAAGAATCACTTGAGCAACCCTTAAATTGCTCACATGATGAAGCTGAGCCAGCATCTTCTGTTTAAAAAAAAAAAAATCTGCAGCCCAAATCTAGCCTTTCAGGGAGTTGTCTTTCAGAGAAACCTGATCACATAGGGACTGCTGCTGAGTGGACTGTTTGGGTTTCAGCCGCAGCATATTAGAACGCCCTGGCAGAGTGACTGCAGAAGTGTCACTTAGACTAATGATTATAAATTATGCAGAGGGTCATATCCTCTTAGTTACAAGTCGTTTACACGTCTCCCTCTAGACTGCCTAGCCTGGTTCAATTTTTTTTTCTCCTACTAGGAAATAACTCATTGAATAGATGTTCAAAGTTGAATTTATTGACATTCTATTTTTCTTCCATAATGCCAAGCTTGCAAAACAACAAGACATTTACCCTCAGTGAAATTAGAGCAGTAACAGTCTCGGTTTATTTTTTGCCTTTTTGTCTGTCACGGTGCTTCCCATTTTAAAGGTCTGACAGTTCTAATATCTCCCTTTCTGTCTCACTCTTCTATCTTCAGTTAAATTGAAAAGGTGGTATAAAGAAGCATGCAGGGAAAAAAGAACACAATTGATGCTGAAATCACACATCTCCATCTGTAAGATACATACTATTTTAGAGGGGGGTACAATAGAAAAACCAGAGAATCTCCCTCTTTGAATTTAAAAAGTCTGTCAGGTTTGACTTTCTTTTTTTATAAATGTGAGGGCTTGAGCCTACATTTAAATGAAGAGGCAGGTCATAGACAATTCTGTATGTTTTAATAAGCAAATTATTAAGCCTGACTGCATAGATCCTTGGGAACGTCAGCTGAAATACAGGGATCTGCTTCTGTGTCACTTGCTGAACTTAGATTTCAGCGGAAATATGAGGAATATTGACCTGTCCCGCAAAATGGACCGTCCATGACCAAATCCAAAGTCACAGACTTTGTCACAATAAAGCCAGCTAGAGCAGGATGGATTGGGGTTTTTTTGTTTGTTTGTTTTTTGCTTTTTTTTTTTTTTCTGAAAAGATTGAGCAGGTTTTGTGTCCATAAGAGCTAACCAATAAGGGCAGAACATCTCAAGACTCCATTACCAACCTCAGGGCCAACAAGCCTTATTATTCCTTATATGGCGGGTGGACATTCAGCCACACAAAGTGCCATTCAACACAGACCTACATCCCGGGCAGCTGCCCGGACAGCGACCCTGACAGCTAGATTTCAAAGGAGGCCCTTGCTACCAGAAATGACAAGGACCAAGGAAAGATAACAGGAGAGTTTTGTGGAATGCTGTTCACACTTAAAACAAGTTAGTTGACGTGGGTGGTGGAATGGTACACTGATGGCTTCAACCTGCCACTTGCTGCTCCTGGGGGACCTGTGGTGTCTGTAGAGATTTCTCAGGAGCACAATGTCTCCCTAATAGTGGAGCAAGAAGTTAACTGTCATACTGCCCCAGCTAGATCTCATTCCCATTATCCCTGCATGCCCCAAAAATAAACCCAGAACAGCTCCCAAAGGGCAATTTGTGCCAGTGCAGTGGAGTTAAATGTCACTTAAGAACCTTCCTTGGCAGGATAATTCATTGAGATGGCAGCCAGCAGGACTTTTAACAGAGCGTTCTAACCATGCCACTCCTCTGCTCAAAGACAAAAATGCTTTTCAACTCTCTGAGAGAAAATGCACCTTCAGGCTGATGGCTCTGCCCCCTCCCCAACTCCACCACCTGCTCTTCCTTCCCTCCACCCCATGGCCACACTGCTTCCTGGCTCTTCCTCAGACAAGCTAAACTTGCTCCAGTCAGAGCTGCAATGTCATCACTAACACCTTCTGGGACCTCCCTGTAACAAATCACACCCACCCCCCAGCCCCCAGACATAACCTGTCCCCTTGCTCTGCTGTGCTTTTCTGATTGCACTCGTCCCCCACAAATACACAGTACATTTTACTTATTTGTGTATCTGATACCTCTGTTGACAAAAAATGTCAAATACGCAAGTGATAGAAACTTTGTTTTATTTACTACTTTATTCCTGGAATCTAGAAAGTGCCTGACAGTATAGCGTGTACGCAGCAACGTATGTTGAATTGAGTAAGTTCTACTGTGTATTTTCTCTATTTGTTCCCTTTTTAGCCTGACTTCTCACCACCTGACTCCCTCCACACACACTCATGCACATGTGCATATCCAGCTCAGTGACATTTAACAGCCTTGCTGTTAATAGAAGTCAGAAAAATGCTGTTGTCAGACAGATCACAGACACAGGGGTCTCGCCCACAAAAGAGGAAAGTGCTTCTTCCTATCAAAGATAAACAAAAATAAAAACACTTGAGCTCTGAAGTAAGCAGATTCCAGTATCCTTGGCCTATGGCACGCAGATATTATACAGCACATGTAAATGAGTCCTGTCCTACAAGCCTTCCCTTGGGTGCCTAACCACAGTACCATACTGGGAGAGAAGCAAAGGCTGACAGCTAAACCCACCACACATTCTTTGTATTTTGTAATATAGAGATATATGCGGTAATTGGTAAAGAGTTCATATTAAAGGGTATATGTTTAGTTATCCTCTAAATACAATTTCACCATCTTTTAAAGCTATTTCCCAAGTACAGAATATTCATGTCGTTTCTACATGCAGATGCTCAGACCAAGTAGACTTTTAAGTGCCTAGAGAAGGTGCAGTTAGGTGAACAGCCCGTTCATTCAGAATTCTGTGCTATATTGTGCTCTGTGCTATAATGGCATGCACATTATTTTGACTGACAGACCTTTACATGTAAATTCACGTACTTGGAAATTATGCCCGAAACCAAGCATGGAAAGTTGACCTTGTCTCACATGCCAGCTTCAATTCATCAATGTGACTATGTGGCGAGTTAAGTTGAGAAGAGTCAGATACTATGTCTGAGCTCAATGGAAAAGAAAGTGACGTGATCCATGTCTGCTATGGATAAAAAAGGGAAAAATGACAAGCATATGTGCCTTTATTTGCCAACCCTGCTTTAGTTTCCAACAGCAATTCCAAGCTTGGGGGTATACTAACTGGGGGAGTGTTTTAAAATCAGCAAGAGATGGGCACATATCTGGTGTGACAAGAGATACTTTTATTTATGTTATATCATTTATTTTGAAATTACAAATAACATCCAAAAAAGTAAGAACTTGAGTGCTTAGCAGAAAAAAAGCAATGTGTTTTTAAGCATTGCTCTAGTCTAGATTCATAAGTAATTTTCCTCTTCCATCTTGGCAATGAATATAATGTAGTATACTGAGCATTAATGAAACAGCTATGATTATTTTTAGATACTTCGTATAAGTGGTATTTATTTTTTAGTATTTAGTATTTGTCTTTTTATGACTAATTTCACGTAGCATAATGTCTTCAAGGTTCACCCATGTTGTAACATGGCAGTTTTCCCCTTTTTAAGACTTAATAATATTTCATTGAATGTATAGTCCACATTTTAATCCATTCGTCTGGTAATAGGCGTTTTGGTTGCTTTCACTTCTTGGATATAGTGAATAATGCTGCAGAGGACATGTGCACAGTTAATTATCTCTTCAAGATTCTGTTTTCAATTCTTCTGAACATATACCCAAGGAATGGGATTGATGGACTGTATGATAATTGTATTTTTTAATTTTTTGAGATAACAACATTCTGTTTTCCATAGTGGCTACGCTAATTTACATTCCCATCAACAGTGCACAAGGGTTCCAATTTCTTCACATCCTCACCAATGCTTGTTTTTTTCTGGTTTTGGAATAGTGGCCATCTTAATGGGTATGACGCAATAAATATCTCATCGTGATTTTGATTTGCATTTCCTTGTGGATTAGCGACATGAGCATTTTCATATATCTTGTTTATTTGTATGTTTTCTTTGGAGAAATGGCTATTCAAGTCCTTGAACCATTTTTTAATTGAGTTAACATTTATTTTGCTGTGGCATTATAAGAGTTTCTTATATATTTTAGAGTTTACAACCTTATCAAATATGTGGTTTGCAAAAATTTTCTTCCATTCCATAGCTTACCTTTTCAGTCTTTTTGACAGTTTCCTTTGCTATCCAAAAGCTTTTTAATTTGATGTGCTCCCACTTGTCTTTGTTGTTGTATGGCTCTCTTTGGGGGTATTATATATGAGATTAATGCCAAAACCGATGTCACGAGGCGTTTTCCCTATGTTTTCTTCTAATAGTTCCACAGTTTCCGGTTTTACATTGAAATCTTTAATGCATTTTAGTTTGATTTTTGTGCCTGGTATAAATAAGAATCCAGCTTCATTCTTTTGCATGTGGATATCCAGTTTTCCCAGCACCATTTGTTGAAGAGCCTATCCTTTCCTCCATTGTATATTCTTAGCATCCTATCAAAGATCAGTTGACTGTATGTGCATGGATTTATTTCTGGGCTCTCTATTCTGTCCCATTTCTGGGCTCTCTATTCTGTCTCTATTCTGTCTTTGTGTCTGTCTATATATATGCTAGTACTATGCTGGGTTTTGTTTTGTTTTGTTTTGTTTTTTGGGGTTTTTTTTGTGTTTTTGCCTTATCTAGGGCCGCACCCGCAGCATATGGAGGTTTCCCAGGCTGGGGGTCTAACAGGAGATGTAGCTGCTGGCCTATGCCACAGCCACGGCAACATGGGATCCAAGCCACATCTGCAGCCTACACCACAGCTCATGGCAACACCGGATCCTTCACCCACTGAGAAAGGCCAGGGATCGAACCCACAACCTCATGGTTCTTGGTCGGATTCGTTAAACACTGAGCCACGATGGGAACTCCTGTACTAGGCTGTTTTAACTACTGAAGTTTTGTAGTATATATTGAAATCAGCTTTGTTGCCTCCAGCTTTGTTCTTTCTTAGGATTTTTTTAATAAGATTTTTATTTTTTCCATTATAGTTGATTTACAGTGTTCTGTCAACTTACACTTTTTTGGCTATTTGTAGTCTTTTGTCATTCAATACAAATCGTAGAATAGGTTTTTTTTTCTATTTCAGAAAAAAAATGCCATTGGGATTTTGATAAGAGTTTGCATTGAATCTGTAAATTTCTTTCAGAAATAGAGACATTTTAACAATATTGTCTTCCTATCATTGTACATGGAGTGTCTTTGTATCTTGTATAATTTATTTGTCTTGTATAATTTATTTCATCAACATTTCATAGTTTTCAGTACAAGTCTTTGACATTCCTTAAAGTTTATTCATAAATGTTTAATTCTTTTTGATGCTATGGTAACAGAGATTATTACTTTCATTTTCTTTTCAAATAGTTCTTCATTAGGGTATAAAAAGAACTGATTTTTGTATGTTGATTTTGTATCCTGCAACTTTATTGTTTGTATCCAAACAGTTTGGAGTCTTTAGAGTTTTCTATATATAAGATCATACAGTCTATAAACAGGGACAATATTGCTTCTTCCTTTCTTATTTGAATACCTTTGGATTCTTTTTTCTTACATAATTGCTCTGGCTAGAACTTCAGGTACTATGTTGAATGCAGTGATAAGAGTGGTCATCCTTGCCTTGTTCCTAATCTTAAAGAAAAATTGTACTCTTTACCGTTAAGTATAATGTTAGCTACAACTTTTTTATTTTCAGCCTTTATTATGTGAAGATACTTCTCTTTTTAGTTTGTTGAGAATGTTTATCATAGAAGGGTACTGAATTTTGTCACACCCTTTTTCTGCATCTCTTGAGATGATCATGTGATTTTATCCTCTATTCTGTTAAGGTAGTGTATCAGATAGTTGATTTTCATATGTTGAACCAGCCTTGTGTCCCAGGGATAAATTCCTTGAGATTATGGTATATTATTTTTTAACGTGTTATGGAATTCAATTTATAAGTATTTTGTTGAGGACTTTTGCATCTGTATTCAGCAGGGATGTTAACCATTAGTTTTTGTTTTGTTTTGTTTTTCCCTTTGTGGTATCTTTATTTGGCTTTTGTGTGAGAGTAAGACTTCTCTCATAAAGTAAGTTTGGAAGTGTTCCATCCTCTTCGATTTTTCAGGAAGAGTTTGAGAAATTTTGCCATTAATTCCTCTTTAAATGTTTGGTAGAATTCACCAGCAAAGCTATTTGGTCCCAGGCTTTTTTTTGTTGGGAGATTTTCAATTATCGCTTCAGTCTTCCTGATAGTTATAGATCCTTTTCAGGTTATGTATTTCTTCATGATTTTTTATTGATGTATTATGTTTCTAGGAATTTGTCCATTTTTCTTTATCATACAGGTTTTTGACATATGATTGTTCAGCAGTATCTCTTACAATCCTTTAGTTTCTGTGGTGGCATCCTTTGTAATCTCTCTTATTTTGTCAGTTTGGATGTTCTATCCTTTTTCCTTAGTCTAGCCAAAGGTTTGTCAAGTTTGTTTATCTTTTTAAAAAAAATAACAAAAACTCTTAATTTTGTTGATTTTTTTCTCTCTTTTTAAATTCACTTATTTCTGCTCTGTCTCTTTCTTCTGCTAAATTTTGACTTGATTTGTTCTTTTTCTAGATTCTTGAGGGGAAAATTAGGTTGCTGATTTGAGCTCTTTCTTCATTGTTAATATAGGCATTTGTCACTATAGACTTCTCTCTCCACTGCTTTTGCTGGTTGCCATATGTTTTGGTATGTTATGTTTCTATTTTCATTTGTCTCAAGATATTTTCTAAGTTCCCTTATGATTTCTTCTTTGACTTACTTGGTTGTTCAAGAGAGTGGCATTTAATTTTCAGTTCACATTCTTTAAATGACTCTGTTAGAGTCAGTTATTCCAAAGATGCCTAAAGGAAAAATAACAAAAACAAGGAGTTTTGATGTTCTCCAAACAACATGAAAATGCAGGTCCCTTAAATACAGATGAATTAAGTATGCCTAGGTTCAGGAATTTATGGTAAGAACTATAATCTGACCTGAAGAGGTCTTCACCCTAATATGATTCCTCCTTAATGTTGTAAAATACCGAAGACAAATGTCCCAGCTTCATCCTTTTCTGTGTATTTCTAACTGGTTCCATAGTTTAGAGTCTATTCACCACCCCTACCCCTGAGTCAACACTTTCTTATCCTGCCCAGTTTCTTTGCTAACCGTTACTAGTAAAGACCTTTGGTCTCTGGCTACAGCCTGATTTTTAAGAGCTAGATCTTAATCAGGCATAAGGGGCTTATGGTTTTCTGTTTCTATATTGATGAATATGAGACATATAATTACCTATATCCACAGTCTAGAAGGAGGAATAAGGTATATAAATTGTAGTATCTGCCTCTAGGTAATATTAACTCAGACTGATCGTACACAGTGAACATTACCCAATTTTAGCAGTCAAATAAAATCCCAAGTGATTTATAGAGAAGCAAACATTTTCTTTATAGTGAATATAATGATATCATTTGCATTTATTATTTCCATGTATTAATTCACTTGATTTTTACGTAATCTTAGGTAAAAATTAAGAAAAGGGAGTTCCTGTTGGGGCTCAGTCGTATCAAACCCAGCTAGTATCCATGAGGATGCAGGTTTGATTCCTGGCTCTGCTCAGTAGGTTAAGAATCCAGCATTGCCATGAGTTGTGGCTTGGGTCCCGAGTTGCTTTCGCTGTAGTGTAGGTGGGCAGCTACAGCTCTGATTTGACCCCTAGCCTGGGAACTTCCACAGGATAAATGATTAGCATATGTAGATTTAATATTCATAGTGTTAACTTTTGAAAGAAGCCTTACATCACCCATGGCATCAACTAACTGGCAGTTTTGCTAGGAGATAAATTTCATCAGCATGTCCTATAAGCATGGCTTGTTGGAATAAGTGAGGCATGCCAAAGTGAGCCAGTGAGTGTAAGGGATCCTAATTGAGAGTAAATATCCAAATACAAATAAACTCAGTCACCACACACACACACACACACACACACTATAGTGGAATTCACAAACCGTGACAAAGCATGAAAATATCAGAAGTAATTTCTCATAAAAATATGTAGATGTGAAGACTCAAAGGGATAAATGATTCCCTAGACCTTGTCAAGTTAGATTATAGTAAAACCTGGACCAGAATCTTAATGCTATAATTCTAGACCACAACATTTTCTTCTACTTCATGCTGCAGTCAGCAGATATGAGTATCATTAAAAAAAATAAATAGATAAAGCCCTGTTTCAAAATCAGTGGGCTGAATCAAACACCATGCTGGCTCCAGATAGATTAATTAAATCCAGATTGCATGTTAGAAAAAAGAGCTGACGTCAACCCAAGATATGTATCCTGGGGAGAGCTCTCTTTGAGGGGTGGAATGAGGAAGTGATGGTCAGAAGGAGATCAGAAACCTATACGATATAATAGGTAATTATAGCTTATCTAGTAAAGTTAAAAGTTTTAGAGAAGTCATGAATTCATAATTTGGCTGTAAGTTTGAAAAGTGTGTCATGTTACAGAATATTATCAGATAAGAAAGATGTCTAGACAAAAGGGAAGCTAGTTAGAGGCAGTCTATAGTCAGAAACTAACAATCATTTCTGAGATAGGATCTGAGTAACTGAAAAAATCTTTCAGTTGGGTCTTACTTCTCCACTGCTTTATGGGTGAAAAGAAATACCTCCAGTTAATGCCAGGGTTAAAGTGAGCTTTAAAGAATGGAAAGAAAACTGAAAATCACTTTGAGAAACTCATTTGCACCTAGTTACATCATGGAACAGAATATCTGAATCTCATTTGATTTCATGTAGTTTAACATCTCTAAATCTCCTCAGACCTGCTCTGACTAGTACTAGAGAAAGCATGGACTGAAGTCAGGGGAAAATGTAATAGGAAATTGAAAGGGTTGTGATATGTAGACTAAGAAGAAGACTTTCATGCTTTTTAATATGATTAACCTAACTATTGAAAATTTTTACCTAAATGGAACATCCAAAACCTCAAATTCAGCATGTCAGATATTTAGTGAAACATTATTTGCTAAACTTACTTTTTCTTTTGTATTCCCATCTTTTTTTTTTTAATAAATTTTGTTGGAGTATAGTTGACTTAGGAAGTTGTGTTAGTTTCAGGTGTGTGTATCCCTGTCTTAAGGAGAGTAATTAGCAGTCTCCTAAATTTAACAAAAACAAGAACTAAACTTAACTCTCTCCCTAATCCCATATTCAGTGAATTACACCTTCCTTTGGGTTCTTTTCTTCAACTCTAGCTTGAGGCCCTCAGCCTTTAGATTAGTGAAACAATCACCATACTGCACTTAGTTCCTCCACTCCAATCCAATACATTCGTTTTCCACATTGCTAACATAATAATCTTTTCAAACAAAAATTTGGTCCTGGAAGTTAACTATTTAAAATCTTCACGAACAATCCAACTTTTTTTTTTTTTTTGGTCTTTTTGCCTTATCTAGGGCCGCACCTGTGGCAACAATCCAACTTTTAAAATGCATTTTAGAGACTATTCTATTATACCTTTGATGACTTTGATGACCATGGTTGAGTGCATGGTCTTTAAAGTGGGCTGTTTACTTTAAATCTAAATTGTACAAAGCTGTATGACTTTGGGAAAAAGTTTGTATTCTCTCTCATCTTCGATTGAAACTAACATGCATATTGAATATGTTTGAAGAATTTTTTAAAGGAGATGGGAAGAAGTGAGTAATCAAGCAAAAGATTATTATGAATTACCAGATTTTGAAAACAACTGGGAAAAATATAAATTTAAAAATTCTGAAATCTGTAAATATTTTAAGTTACAAATATAAAAAAATGTATACAATAGTAGTGATCAAAATCCAGCAATATATAAAAATGTAACCCAATTTGGCTGAGTTAGATTTATAACCAGAGCTACTTGAAGATTGATTTCCTTACTAGTGTTAGGAAAATGATTAATTACATTAATTACAAATCATATGATACTTTGATAGAAGCAGGAAAAATAATGGATAGAATTTAACTTCTAATTATAATTTTTGTGAAAAAATAGAGCTCTTAGCAAATCTGGGATAGTACAAAAATATCTTAGCTTGGCAAAGAACATCTTTAAAAAACCTGCAAAATCCTACCTAAGGATAAAGTATTGCAATCACTCTCTTAACTTTGAAAAAAAAAAATAGAACATGTATGCACCAAATTACCTTTTCTATTTGTAACTTAAAAGTGAACAGAATGCTAGATTCAAAAGCCCATATATATGAGTTGACTGCAATTCTACATATCATAAACAAGTTAAGAATTATGTATATTATTGTAATGTGTTTAAAACATCATCTAAGGATTTCCCATCATAGCTCAGCAGTAATGAACCTTACTAGTATCCATGAGGATGAAGGTTCGATTCATGGCCTCAGTGGGTTAAAGATCTGGCATTGTTACGAGCTGTGGTGTACATCGCATATGCAGCTCAGATCCTGCTATGGTTGTGCTGTAGGCCTGGGAACCTACATAAGCTGTGGGTCCAGCCCTAAAAAATAAATAAATAAATAAATAAATAAATATCATCAAAAAATCTGTAAAATGTCTAAGACAGATCTAACAAAAAATACATAAGACCTTAGGGGAAATTTTTTATAATTTCAATAAAGGGAGTGAAATAAAATTATAAATGGCAGGTTACAGTATGTCCATTGAGTAGAAGACTAAGTCCTATATAGAACTTGGTTCTACCACAATTTGTCAATAATTCACTACAATTATAATCAAAATTCTGACAAGTTTTGGGTATATACATATGGGTATGTGTAAGGAACTTGGAAAGGTAATTCTAAATATATGTGGAAGGAACCAAGAATATCAGTTGAAGAAACTCATCAAGAAAAACAAGTTGGAAGGTGTAACCATACAAGGTATTCTGACTTACTAGAATGCTAATTAATTTTAAAAGGATGGTATTGGAGCAAAAATAGGCAAATAACCAATGGAGCGGAATAGACAGGATAGAGAAACGGATTAAGAACTGAAACCCTCTACCTCCATACTCAGCCCAGAAAATGAGAACAAAATCACACGTTATTACCATTATTATTGTGAATCTGCTTTCCACTTTCTTCATAGAATTTCCTTATTCTTCTAAAACTATCCTGCCCTAGAGAATGGTTGATTTTTTATTACAGGAACTTCTCCAGTGACCCAGAAACTTTTAGATTGAAAGCATCCACAATTTACAACCCAAGATTCTTGGAAACCCTTGCCTCAAAATCCTCCTTTACCTTTTTCTCCAATTCTGGACTATCATGATATTGACCCAGTCCTAATCAAATCTCCAGAGTGAAATAGCAGCTTTAAACCAAACTTCTAATTCTCAATAACTTCTGGCTTTACTTGTTGACTTGAAGATGCTGCCAAAGTGTTATGAGATGGTGATCTTCTTACCACAGTAAGCAGTAAACTCAGATTTTTTTCTCTTTTGCGTGATATATGTGGAAAGCCCAATTTCAACAATAGCTATAACTGGACAGAAACATAATTTATGCCAGAGCTGGCATCGCAGATCTGTGAGGAAATAGGTTATTGACTTTCAAAAAAGTGTTCAAGTAATTTATTTTATCCTTATAGAAAACTGTAAAGTTGAACTACTTTATACTATGCAAAACAATCAATATGAAAGGATATTAAAGATGAATATTTAAAAAGCAAAACTAAAATTGTTAGAAGACAATATGGAAGAATATCTTTAAGATTTCAGGATAAGGAAGGTTGTTTTAACAAGACACAATAAACCAATGGCAAGATTGATTAACTTTATTAAGAATTCCATTTTATCAAAATTCATCATAAGAAAATGAATAGACAAGACACAAATTTAGAGACATAAACTAGCAACAAGTAACATATAAAGATTTAGAATCAAGAATACAGAAAGAGTTCCAACTCATCAATAAGGAAAACAAAATCCAAAAAAAAAGGTATATAATAGGAAAAGAAAATAAATAGGAAAAGATGATCATCTCATTTATAGTAAGAAAAATCAAATAAAATGATACTATTATTTTTCACAAACTGGAAAAAAATTATATCACAGAGGTTCTCCCACAGAAGGGAGAGTTTTGAGCCCCATGTCAGGCTTCCCTGCCTAGAGGTTACACATTGAAAGGAGGAGCCCCCAGGGCATTTGGCTTTGAAGGCAAGTGGGGCTTGAGTGCAAGAGCTCCACATGAGTAGGGGAGGTAGGGATTCCACTCTAGGAGGGTGAGCAAAAGGTTTCATGTGCACTGGGACCCAAAGCAAAGCAGTGACTCCATAGGAGCCGGGGCCAGACTTAGCTATGCATCTCGTAGGGTCTCCTGGGTAGGCAGAGGTCAGCGGTGACTCATTGTAGAGCCAAGGACACTGGCAGAGGCCCCAGGGAATATTCATTGGTGTGAACTCCTCCAGAAGTAGCCTTTTTGTCAGCAAAACCTAGTTTCAGCCAACAGGCTGCAGGCTCCAGTGATGGGACACCTCAGACCGAAGAACCAACAGAGTGGGAGCACAGCCCCACCATCAGCAGACAGAGTCGCATAAAGGATAAATCCAAAAAGAAACACCCTGAGACACATAGTAATCAAACTGACAGAAATTAAAGACAAAAAGAAAACATGAAAACCAACAAGGGAAAGGCAACAAATAACATGCAAGGAAATCCCCATAAGGTTATGAGCAGATTTTTCAGCAGAAACTTTTCAGAGGAGAAGGAAGTGGCATGATATATATAAAGTGAGGAAAGAGAAAACCTGCAACCAAGAATACTGTAACCAGCAAGACACTTACTCAGGTTTGAAGGAGAAGTCAAAATTTAAAACAAGCAAAAGTTGAGAATTCAGCACCACTAATCCAGCTTTACAATAAAAACTAAAGGATTTTACACAAAAAAAGAAAAGACCACAACTAGAAACAAGAAAATTTCAAATGGGAAACCTCACCAGTAAAGCAAACATACTGTAAATGTAGGAAATTATCCACAAACAAATATATCAAAACAAGCACTTGTAGAAAGAGGAAAGTGCAAATGCTGGATATTAGAAAGGAATTTGAAATTGAGACCAGTGACTTAAAACAATTGTATATCAAAACCTCATGGTAACTGAAAACCTAAAATCTACAATAGATATACACGCACACACACACACAAAGAAAAAGCAGTCTGAACATAACACTAAAGATGATCGTCAAATCACAAGAGAGTAGAACAATGGAGGAAGGGAAGATAAAGGAATTACAAAAATGAATCCAAAGCTATTGACAAAAATGCCACTGAGAACATAACATATTGTTAATTACTGTAAATGTAAATGGATTAAATGCTCCAACCAAAAGACAAACTGGTTGAATGGATACAAAAACTAGACTCATATATAAACTGTCTACAAGACAGCCACTTCAGATCTAGGGACACATACAGACTGAAAGGGGGTGGAAAAGGTATTCCATGCCAATGGAAATCTAAAGAAAATTGGAGTAGCAATACTTACATCAGACAAAATAGACTTTAAAATAAAGACTATTACAAGGCACCAAGAAAGACACTACATAATGGTCAAGGGATCAATCCAAGGAGATATAACAATTGTAAATATATATGCACCCAACATAGGAACATGTCAATGTATAAGGCAAATACTGACAGCCATAAAAGGAGAAATCAACAGGAACATAGTAATAGTGGGGGACTTTAATACTCCACTTTAATCAATAGATAGATCATCCTGGCAGAAAAAATCGATAAGGAAACACAGGCCTTAAATGACACATTAGACCAGGTGGAACAGTTGAGATCTATAGAACATTTCATTCAAAACCAGAAGAATACACATCCTTCTCAACTTTACGTGGAATATTCTCTAGGCTATATCACATCTTGGACCGTAAACCCAATAAATTTGAGATAACTGAAATTATGTCAAGCATCATTTCCCATCATAAAACTATGAGATAAGCAATCAACTACAGGGGAAAAAAGTAGCAACAACACAAGCACATGGAGGCTAAACAATATGTTACTAAACAACTGATGAATCCCCTGATAAAATCAAAGAGAAAAAATACCTAGAGGAGTTCCCTGGTGGTATAGTGGTTAAGAATTTGGTGTTGTCTCTGCTGTGGCATGGGTTTATCCCTGACCCAGGAACTTTCACATGCCTTGTGCACAGCCTACCCTCCCTCAAAAAAATAACCTAGAGACAAATGACAATGAAAACACAATGATCCAAAACCTATGGGATGCAGCAAAAGCAGTTATAAAATGGAAGCTTATAGCAATACAATCTTGTTTCAAGAAACAAGAAAAACCTCAAATAAACAACCTAACCATTATACCTAAAGCAACTAGAGAAAGATCAACAACAAAAACAAAAATAGAAGGAAAGAAATCATGAAGATCAGAGCAGATTAAGTGAAATAGAGATGAAGAAAAATATAAAAGATGAACTATACTAAAAGCTGGTTCGTTGAAAAGGTAAAAATTGATAAACCCTTAGTCAGACTCATCAAGATAAAAAGGCTCAAATCAGTAGAATTAGAAATTAAGAAGAGACATTACAATAGATACCACAGAAATACCAAGGATCATAAGAGATACTCCAAGCAACTATATGCCACTAAAATGAACAACTTAGAAGAAATGGACAGTTTCTTAGAAAAGTAAAGTCTTCCAAGACTGAACAAGAAAGAAATAGAAAATATAAATAAAACAACCCCAATACTGAAATTGAACCTATGATTTAAAAATTTCCAACAAGCAAAAATCTGTGACCAGATCGCCTCACAGGTGAATCCTGTATAGCATTTAGAGAAGAGCTATCACCTATCCTTCTGAAACTCTTCCAAAAAACTGCTGAGGAAGGAACACTCCCAAACTCATTCTCTGAGACCATCATCACCCTGATACCAAAGTCAGACAAAAGTACCACAAAAAAAGGAAAATTACTGGCCAGTATCACTGATGAACATAGATGCAAAAAAAAAACTTTAACAAAATACTAGTAGTCCAAATCCAACAATACATTAAAAGGATTATACACATGATGAAGTGGGATTTATCCCAGGGATGCAAGGATTTTTCAACATCTGAAAATTGGTGTAATACAATACATCAGCAGATTGCAGAATAAAAACCATATGATCATCCCAATGGATGAAAAAAGCACTCTGCAAAATTCAGTACCCACTTACGATAAAAACTCTCTAGAAAGTGGCATAGAGAGAACCTATGTCAACATAATAGAGACCATATATGAGACACCCACAGCTAACCTCATTCTCAGTGTTGAAAATCTAAAAGCATTTCCTCAAAGATGAGGAAAAAGACAAGGCAGTACATTCTCACTACTTTTATTCAACATAATTTTGGAAGTCCTAGACATGGCGGTCAGGAAAGAAAAAGAAATAAAAGAAAACCAAATTAGAAAAGAAGAAGTAAAGGCATTACTGTTTGCAAATGACATGACACTATACATAGAAAATCCTAAAGATGCTACCAGAAAACTGTTAGAGATCATCAATGAATTTGGTAAAGTAGCAGGATACAAAATTAAAACACAGGAACTTATTGTATTTTTATACATTAATGATGAAAGATCAGAAAGATAAATCAAGGAAACAATCCCATTTCCCATCACATCAAAAAATAAAATGCTTAGGAATAAGCCTGATTAAGGTGGTAAAATAACTGTACTCTGAAAACTGTAAGATGCTGATGAAAGAACTGAAGATGACACAAACGGATGGAAAAATATAACATGTTCTTGAATTGGGTACATCAATATTGTCAAAATGAGTATTTTCCTCAAAGCAGTATACAGATTCACTGCAAGCCCTATCAAATTACCGATGGCATTTTTCACAGCACTAGAACAAAAATATTTTAAATTTGTATGGAAATACAAAAGACTTGGAGGAGTTCTGTTGTGGTTCAGCAAGTTAAGGACCTTCGTTTTCTCATCCATTGAAGATGCAGCTTTAATCCTTGGCCTTGCTCATTGGGTTCAGGATCCAGCATTGCCCCAAACTATGACACAGGTCACAAATGTGGCTCAAATCTGGTGTTGCTGTGGCATAGCCCTCACCTTCAGCTCTGATTTGACCCTAGCCTGAGAACTGTCATATGCCACAGGTGCAGCCACTTAAAAAAAAAAAAAAAAAAACACCTCGAATAGCTAAAGAAATCCTGAGAAAGAAAGATGGAGCTGGAGGAATCAGGCTCTCGAACTTCAGATGATAGTCTAAAGCTACAGTAATCAAAACAGTATGACAGTGGCAACAAAAACAGAAGTATAGATCAATGAAACTGAATAGAAAGTCCAGAAATAAACCCATGCACCTATGGTTAATTAATCTTTCACTAAGGAGGCAAAAACATACAATGGAGAATAAACAGTCTCCAATAAGCAGTGCTGGGAAAACTGGACAGCTAGTTATAAAAGAATGAAATTAGAACACTCTCTAACCACACACAAAAATGAACTCAAAGTGGATTAAAGACCTAAGTGTAAGACCAAATATTATATAAAACTCAGAAGAAAACATAGGCAGAACACTCTTTGACGTAAATCATAGCAATATCATTTTGAATCTACTCCCTAAAGTAATGAAAAAAATTTTTTTAAATTGGAATCAAACTTAAAAGTTTTTTTACAGCAAAGGAAACCATAAACAAAACCATAGGACAACCCATAGAATGGGAGAAAATATTGGCAAACGAAGCAACCAACAAGGGATTATTCTCCAAAATATGCAAACACTTCATGCTCAATATTTAAAAAAAAAATCAAAAAATGGGCAGAAGATCTAAATATGCATTTCTCCAAAAAAGACAGATAAATGGCCAAAATGCACACGTGCTAATTATTAGAGAAATGCAAAAGAGAACTAAAATAGGTATCACCTCACACCAGTCAGAATAGCCATCATCAAATGCTGGAGAGGGTGTGGAGAAAAGGGAAACCTCCTACACTGTTGGTGGGAGTATATATTAGTACAACCACTATGGAGCATGGTATGGACGTTCTTTTAAAAGCTCAAAATAGAACTACCATGTGGTCTGGCAACCCTACTCCTGGACATACTTCTGGAGGAAATCATATGTTCACTGTAGCACTATTTACAATAGCCAAGACATGGAAGCAATCTAAATGTTGATCAACAGAGGAATGAATAAAGAAAATGTGGTATGTGTATATACAACGAAATATTACTTAGCCATAAAAAAGAATGAAATAATGCCATTTGCAGCATCATGGATGGCCCTAGAGATTATCACACTAAAGGAAGTAAGAGAAAGACAAATATGGTATCACCTATATATGGAATCTAAAAAAATACAAATGATCTAATTTCCAAAACATAAACAGACACATAGATTTCAAAGATTTATGTGTATTTTTTCAGACACATAAAATCAAAGTTATGCTTACCAAAGGGGAAATGTGGAGAGGGAGGGATAAATTAGGGATTTAGGATTAACATGTACACACACTATATATAAAATAGTCGATCAACCAGACTTATTATATAGCACAATGAACTAAAACTCTAATAACCTATATTGGAAAGAATCTGAAAAAGAATGGATATATATATATGTGTGTGTGTATGTGTGTGTGTGTGTATGCTACACATATATAGTGTGTATGTATATATATATATGTATATGTGTGTGTGTGTGTGTGTATATGTATATATATGTATATATATATAAAAAGCTGGATCACTTCTCTGTACACCTGAAACAGAACATTGTAAATCAACTATTCTCCAATGTACAATAAAAATTAAAAAGAAAAGATGCTAGGAAATCATTTTACACACATCAGATTGGCAAAATTTTTTAAATAATATCAAATATTGGCAAAAGAATGTAGAATCAGAATCTTATACTATACAGTTGGCTTGCAAATACATAGAAGCATTTTGGAAGATAATTTGGCATTAGCAAACGTATAACACACATTCCTGAACAAGTTTTGAACTACTTATTCTTTTTTCAGATATTTTCCCTCTTATTTACTTCGTGATTATTTCAGAAAAGCTAATGAGGCCAACATTAAAATGTTTAAGACTTCTAAGATGTTATTGGTCCAATTCTGCCACTTGAGCATCCGTCCTCCAACCAGCTTCTAGTTTCTCATCAGGTAGGGATATCAAGAAGGAAAAGAAGCAGGAAAGAGAAATCACTGTTTTTCCCTACAGGGCTCTACATCCTAATTTTAAAGTGCCTGGAAATTTTATTTCTCCTCTAGATCTTACAGTCCTGAACTGGGTACCAATGGGAGAAATTAAATATTGAAAAGAGAAGAGCAGTGATTTATCAGTGCCTTGGTCTTTAGCAATTTCAGTAGCTCTACAATCTGTCTCCTGGACGCTGTTTGGGGAGGTGGGTATAGGCATACCGTCCTGTCAGCAGGTCAGGTCTCCTTCTTGAAACCAGTAAAAGAAAAATCCAAGACAAGCTCTTTAGCCCTACATACTTAAATAAGAATGTTTTATTTTGGCTAAGTGAAGGCCCAGAAAATGGCTGCTATTTCTCCATTATTTCTGCTTTTGCTCTGAATTCCCACAGCTCTTTGTATCACTAACAAGACACTTACTGGAGTCAGGGGGATACTGCAGATTTCTATCCTGTCAAGTTGCAGACCTTTTTAGGGCATCTTCAGGTCCCTTAACACAATGCTTTGCAGATAGTTTGCACCAAGCTGAGGCTGAGTTTAATCCCTTCAGCAAATATCAAGGCCCTGAGTGACCCATCTAGATTAGTGCCTGATTCCTGCTTTCTTGCTAGTGAAAAACAGGTTGGTGGCAGGGGTTTCTGAGTCATGTTGTATATATCTCCTAATGCAGATATCCTAAGGTAGGAAATAGCACCAAAGAGCCTCACATGAATCTGAATCAATCCTTGTGAGAATTTAACTTCTGGTAAACCTCACAGCTTTCCCAACTTTTGATGTATCTCCTATTTAGTGTATGATATGAAAGGAAATGAAATACCTATTGTAAATAACAGCATGATAATTTTTTTAAGACACCCTGAAAAAGTTTATCAGCATATCTTGTGGAGTCTCTATAAATTATTGATATTCTTTCTTCTAAATAGCATTCCCGCATTGCAAGCTGAAGATGTAAGCTTATCAAGGAAAATAGGGTACACGGCTGTCATTTTGGAATCAAATTAAGTAAATGGTGCCCTAATGGCCTAAAAGAATTAATGTACCTTCAAAACGTGAGCCATTTCCTTGAAGGAAATAAGGTCCTTATTAATTTGAACAAAAGATTTCAAGAAAAAAGGCAGGTATCAGGAGTGGGATCCCCGTTTTGGGGATGGAGCAAGCAAGACAGAGGAAATTGAAATGACTGACCTTTGTCGTAAAGGAGACGTATGTCAGAGCTAATTACATAGACCATTTTGGTTTCCTATTTTAAATTGTCACACTTCAGCAATTAGAAATCACTTATGCTCTGAGTGTTACATTAATCCATACTTACATTCACAGACTCAGAGATTGTCATGTATAGAAGCAGCTCTGGAGGCCAATCTCTTCACTGCTCAGATGAGAAAACTGATACCCAGAGATGTGAAAAGAACTTTTCCAAAGTCACACACACACACACACACACACGCACGCACGCACACACACACACGCACGCACCCAGAAATCAAAGCCTGATACTAAGTTTGATACTTTTTCCTTTAGTGATGCTATATTTTGGAAATAACATACTCAGTTTATTTTACGTTTATTTTTTATAATAAATATGCATTATATACCTGTGAATTTTTAAAATAAGCTGTGAATATTTTTAAATGAGCTCTCCTCATGTACCATTTCCTAGATCCCTTTTCTGATATTAGCATGTATACCCGAATACATACATAAATACATACTCTGCCACTGAAGGATACCCTCTCCTTAGGGTACCTGTATTACCCAGTGCATGCTTGATTCTTGCATCAGACACATTTATGAAGATCTGTTCATATACCTGTCACCCCTACAATACTGTTAGTCCGTTGAGTGTAGAGACTGGGTCTCACTCAGCTTGTACCTCACAATCGTTAACACAAAGTAAACATTATTGAAAGGTTTAATTATTTATAACTTACCCATTGCATGAAACATTGTATAAATGATCTGTGATCTCAAACTAAATGATGTATGTCTGAAACTACTGGCATTTTAGGTAATTTAATAAATGACCTATCTTAGGTCTTCTGAAAAAAAAAAAGGATCTAAAAGAGTTAAATAGTAGCACCTGCTCTGTCAGTCTCAAAGAAAGAAGCATCCTTTGGCTGGTCAAATCAACTACTCCATCTGGGTGTAGAATCTTATCACACCATCTGGGCATTATTTCATTAGGCCTTCCTGTATCCTCTGTCTCACCACGCGTGAATTGCCCTCAGACTACCTATAAACGAAGAAACTTTAAAACTTTGCCTTCACCTTATGTTTCCTTCAAACTGCCACTCTCTTCTCTCTTTCATCCCTAAAACCACGATGATCTATACTCCTTATCGCTTCTTATCAAATATTTGCTTTTTCTTTTCTCTGTTGTATATTCAACATATAAGATGAATGAATGAATGAATATGAGAACTTCGAAGCCTAAGCTTGTCCAGTTGAGCTACTAGCCCCGTTGCCTCAACCTGTTCCAGATGTTTCCTTATCTTCTCAGTTTATCTTGATTGACATCAGTCTGTAGACTCTTTATTTTCCAGAAATAAAGACTGGTTCTCATTCTTCATCTTTAATCCTGCTCCTGAGTCATACTCAATTGGGGAGCATAGTGAGGGGTTGTTTTAACCACTCTGGTAAAAACTTAACCTTATATTACTCACCCTCCAGATACCTAAAATGAAGCATGGGTCTTCCATACAGGCTTCTTTGAATGGCTGGTTCCATCATTAACACAAATGAGATGAGAAATAAAACCTCATCAAGGTAAAAGAAGGTTGAAAAAAAGGTTAAGGGATGAAATTCACAAAATTTGTTCTTTAATTTAAAACACCAGCATATCATATGATGTAGAAAGCTCTTTGATGCTCTCTACCTCTGAGTCAAACTGAAAGTTCCCAAAGTTGTTCTGTACTACCTAGTCACTCCCCAGGGAACAGATGTTATTGGTGGTGGGAGCTGCTCCCCAACCCTCCTCCCAGCTTCTTTTGTGTCTTTCTTTCCTCCTTTCAATCTTCAGCCCAAAGTATCCTCTGCTCTGGCCACAATAGCCTTTCTGAGATTTCAGGTTATAGAGCCTTTATCCTGTGAGCTGCTCTCTTGGGTCTTTGAGCCCAGCGCAGCCATGGGGACAGCCTCCTCAGTTACCCTGGTATGGAAATACCAACAGCTATTGCCTACATGCCAGGAAGAGCACAATATACATAAGTCTCAGCTGAGGCACCTAACCTGCAGTGGTAAAGATCTTTAATGCAGAAAAACTTGTCATAATAATACCCAGATTGGTATTGTAGTAAGTAGGCAAATTTTGATTCAAGTGGCAGCAAATGATGTATGCCAAAGAAATTGTTTAGTTTATGTGATTTCCACTGTTATTAATATTATAGCAGTGGCTTATCACAGGTGGAAATGTTTGCGTATCTTCTGTGACTTCTGTCACAGTATCTCCCTGTCGTAAAGACGCCTCGCACCTGTCTAAACCTTGAGAAGCCATGTGCCAAACTTTCTGTTATCAGTTTCATTCATTGTATAAATACAGCTCTATGTAAGATTCATTCATGAATTTAAGAAATAATTATTATGTGCCAATAATCAATTCAAGGTATTATGCTAGCAGCCAGAGATTTGTAAAGAAGATAAACGGTGTCATTGTCTTCATGCAGTTTAGAAACCTGTGGAAGGGTTAACATCTAAAGGTGGCCATGAGGACAGGGCAAGTATTATAGCCAAAGCAGACTGCATATGAGCAGGCCCATGTGTCAGAGGATTTTCCTCGGCCAAATGACCCTGCTTCCCCTAATAGCACAAGAAACGTGGCAGCAATCTTGGTTACCAACTGACTAGGTATGTTAAAAAGTGCTGAGTCGCCTTTAAAATTCAAGAACATGAAACAGAACTCTTTTAGGTACTAGCAATCCTAATGCTGGCTTTATTCTTGTGTGATGGTGGCCACTTACGGTGGGATAGTAACAGGTGGCCCCGAGACTGTCCACTTCTCAAAAAAATTCACTTAGGAAAGCCATATATCAGATCCTCATACTTATTCAAATTTCCTGGCTCCCCCACCCTAATAGGCAAAGAATTTAAGTACCAAATGAGTATCATTATATAATTGATGATTTTTGTTTCTTCTTCCTGTATCTAATGAACTCCCAATGATTTTCATGAAGCTAATTTTGCATATAAGCCCCTTTTCCTATCTTGGAGGTAGAGGATATTGATGTAGTGTGGGGCAGCTCAAGGATTTGGACTTTAAGCACAAAGGCAAGCATGAGTGTACAGCCTCACTTTGAAACTCTCTGACCTGCTCTAGAGGGTAGAAGGGGCATGGTTAATTTGAGGAAGAAATAACCCAGTATTGATGGGGGGGGGAAAAAAAGAATATGAGAGGAAAAGTGACAGGAGATAAAACTGATGGGCTAGACAAGGGTCAGATTATGCCGAACATATGGCCATGTTTAAAAAGTTGCCATATACAAAAAGTAATGGGAAATGTACTACCTTCTTTAAAGGCACAGAAAAGCAAATGAACTCAAAGCGTAAAACAATCTCAGAAACATATAACCATTCTTCTGGAAAAAAAAAACCCTCAATATATTAATTTGATTGCTGAGACTTCTCTTTGATAGTAACTGAAAGATACACAAGAGAACATTGGGTTCTTATGTTTATGCCATTCACTTGGGGAGCAAGATTCATTTGGTCCTTTAGTGACAGGCTTGGCCTTGGCCTGGGAAGATCATGTGGCTCTGCTTGCTCCTTGCCAGCGGTCACGTGAATCAGGCAGGCAGGACAGAGAAGAGGTGGCTTTAATGGCATTGCAGAATATGTGTCTGTATGAATACATACCTATATACGCAGACATACACAAATGTGTGTGTGTGAATATATGTTTTATATATGTTCTATATGCATGTGTGTGTGTAACACTATCTTACTGCTTTCTAAAGAATTTCAATCTGAAGTATGTCGGGGAGGAGTTCCTGTTGTGGCTCGGTGGAAATGAATCTGACTAGTATCCATGACTTATGTCGGGGAGACATCAATGGTAGGAGACCCAATCACAGGCTACTGAAGAGAAACTTGAGTGAAAAAAAAAAAAGTGTTCATTCAAGAAAAATACATCATGTGACATCTCTTTTCCAGACAAGATTTTCAGTAGTGAAGGCCACAGTAGTAAATAGAACAGACAAAATTTCTACTTTCTTGGAGCTGTCTGAAGGAGAGGGGCAGAAAATAAACCTGTAATCAAGGAAATCTGTAAGATGAGACACAATGGAGGAAAATGAGATAGGTGAGAGAGAGAGGGCCATGGCCAAAGAAGGCCTCGCCGGTAAGATGAGGTTTGGACAAAGGCCTAAAGGGAGGAGGGAGCCGGCCATGGGGATACCCAGGGAAGAGACTCTGCAGTCAGTGTGATAAAACCAGGGCCCCAAAGTGGAGCTCCCTGGAGCAGAGGACAGGGGAGGTTGAACAGGGAGCAGAAGGCTGGCTTGTCTTCAATGGGAGTTTTATTAAGATGTTTGCTGTTGGATGGGAAATACTGACCTCCATTTCCTCATACTCAGTAAAATCCTCACAAATGTCTCTTGCTAGTGGATAGGATGCAGTAAATTGTCAGGTCTTTTTTTTTTTCCCCCCATTATTGGTCCTATGCTATAACTTCACATTACACAAGAAAGGCCCCAAGTACCTGGATTAAAATAAGAGTGTGATTAAAGGAAGACCTACAATGGAGGACAAGTTATAGCTTAAAAACACTCACAAGTTCCAAGAACAGAAATTTACCTTAAAAGAATTGTGAACCATGGATTACAAAGAGACCTGAAGCCTCATCCCTGTGCCATGGTTGGAGAAGAACCCCTCCCCTTCCCCACATTCAGGGGAAAACCCTGACTGACTCCAGCCAATCCATTACTGAATGCTAATGGTCATAATGCTCAAGGGTGGCACGAGACCTAAGCAAGTGCCATCAAAGTGACCATCAGAACTTCTGCTAGGAATTCTGAGTGTCTTTGATGGGGCTACCCTATTAACAAACCACAGACTGCGTCGCTTAAACTGCAGGAGCTCGTTTTCTCATAATTCTAGAGGCTGGAAGTTTGAGATCAAGGTGTTGGCAAAGTTGTTTTCTGTTGAAGCCTGTGTCCTTGGCCTGTGGATGGTTATCTCCTGTGTCTCCACATGGTCTGCCCTCTGTGTGCTTCAGTCTCCTAATCTTGCCTTCTTAGGACACCAGTCATATTGGATCAGGGCTCTCCCTAAATGACTTCATTTTAACGTAATTACCTCTTCAAAGACCTGTACACAGTCACATAGCGAGTTTCTGGGGATTAGGACTAATTTTCCTGGGAGTCATCCTCAGAGGTTTTCCCCTTTTATTGTAAATGGTGGTATGGGGATTTAAGGTCTGCAGAAGAAGCAGCAATTCTGTGTCCTAGAGGGACATTGGAAAGTCCTTTGTGACAGCTTTTAAACTGTTATATCAGACCTCACCTACAGAGATAAATGAGGCTTTTCAGTTAAACAGGCTGATAAATTACTTCTGCACTTAAACCCATTTTGGTCTGGTTTTCTATCCACTACAATTAAGTTATTCCTCATAGATAAAGCCTAGAGTGAGTTAATTGATTTAAAAAATACTAATGTATGGGATTTATATTCAGAGTTCAAATTGATTTTTCACTAAATCACCAACTGAAGTCTTTCTCTTAAAAAATCAAAGAAGTCAGGATTCCCAGATAGCAATAGGACAGATGAAATATAAAGGTAGCAGAAAAGGAAATATATTTTTTTCCTTTAAAGAAAGCACCAAAACAGTTTTCTAGACTAGATTAAGCAGACAGTTGAGAACGAGAATTTCTAAATTTCAACCATCATTTATTGTGATAGTTTTTATTTATCTTTGAATAAACATAGACTGTGCTCGGCACATCTGCCTAATTGTCGATGGGTATCAAAAGCTTGAATCCATCATGATTATATATAGTGGATTTTTTAGCAAAGCAGTCAGAATTAGGAAGTAACTACTATTCATCTTTAATGAAAAAGGTCAACTCCAGACATTGATGTCACAGTATTTAAGTAACAGTTGTTCCAAGTTTTATGTGTATTATAGTTTTCCCCTTGCTTTCTGTCCTAAGTGCTTAAGTCACCTAGAAAAATTTTAAAGGCTTTCTGAATCATAGTGTTTCTTCCTTCTTGGAAAAAAAAATGGAAATTTTTGGAGTTCCCATTGTGGCTCAGTGGTAACGAATCCTGAGGATGCAGATTCGATCCCTGGCCTCAGTCAGCGGCTTAAGGATCCAGAGTTGCCACGAGCTGCAGACGTGGCTCAGACCTGGCGTCACTGTGGCTGCGGTGTAGGCCAGAAGCTACAGCTCCCATTAGACCCCTAGCCTGGGAACTCCCAGATGCCCTGGGTGCAGCCCTAAAAAAAGAAAGAAAAAAGGAAATTTTCATATAAAATTCTAAAGCCTTTGTTTCTTGATTCTTTATTCAAAGAAAACAGTATTAAAGTTTCATCATGGAAAGAGTTACTAAGCTCCCAAAAGAGCTGAACTAAAGAGTCAAAATTCAAAGCTACTATATTGTATTGTCCTAGAACGTTTTCTGTTTCCCTGAGAAGAATTGTAGCTGGGAACAGTTTATGATAAATACAAATATTGTTGAAATTATGGTTTGTTAACATTACATTATCAACATGTGAGAACAAAACATTAGAAACTACTGTCAAACATGTCAAATATGAAAACAACTTGAGAGGAAAAAACTTTGAAGGAGGATGAACTCCTAATCTTTACACATTAAAATGAAACAAGATCTTAGTCACCTGACAGGAGGCTTTGCAGTCTAACTCTAGGGTCTCATGTTGCAGAGGATTAAGTGGCAATGAAGTGGAGTTTTCTCGTCCTTAGTTGTAAAGAATAAAGTTGCCTCCTCTGTAGGACATTTATTGAATCACTTCTTGTCCTTACAAGTCTCTCTCTCTTCTTTCACCCCAGGTCAGGGACCTTTGACCCCAGGCCTGGTCTGGTTCCTGTTTCAGCTTTGGTCAACAGCCATGGGGTTATCTCATCTCTGTTTTATCCTAGTCAAAAGTTAGGGTCAGACTTTGAAAAAAGCCTTTCAAGGAGAAATTGTACACCATCCCCAATACTCTAATACACGAGGTTCAGGGTATTTTTGAGCCTACAATAGGACAAAAGGGAGTTAGGCATTTTCCCTCTACAGTCTCCAAGAAGGGCATTAGCTGGGCATCATTCTCCAGACAAAAGAGCAAGTTGTAGACAAAAATTACAGATTACATCTGCTTCTCAGTACAATTGAATTACACTGTTCAGTCACAGTTCTATCTGGCCATTTACCGCAAACTCACATTAGTACTTGGGCTTCCTTCGTACCCTGTTTTGTTGAAATGTCTCTTATAAAGACAGTTGTGGAAGCTTTTCCTCTAAAAGTTAATTCAAAGGCAAAACAACTTGTAACTGCTTTTCCACCTTTAAGGGTAATTCCCCTTAATGCTTTCCAGTAGACCAAGAAAGCCCACTTACCATAAGTATTTTACATGTTGAAAATATTGTCTCTGGTCGTATTAGTGAGGATCTTCAAATAAATAACATTGAAGGAGTAAGACATCACAAGAGAAGAATATACATATCCTGGCCTCTTTATTAATAATATAGTCTGTGAAGGTTTTGTTCTTTCTTCTTTTTTATCAATAGAGAGAATAGCATTGTTCAATAGAAATAGAGCATAAGCCATATATGTCATTTTAAAATTTTTAGTTGCCATATTTTTTAAAAGTGGGAATAGTAAAAACTAATAGTATATGTATTTCATTTAATCCATATATAACTTAATACCAAGTATTATATGAAGATAATGTATTATGTCCCAAATATTACATTTCAACATAGAATCATATAAAGTTATTAATTAGATACTTTACCTTCTTTTTTTGATACTAAGTCATTGAATGTGGGATGTATTTCATGCTTATGTCATATCTTAATTCAGAGAAAGCACATATCAAATGCTCCATAGCCATATATGTCTCATGGCTGCCATACTGGGCAGTGACAGCATGGAAATATGTTTTGTAAATACTCTGATTTACATGGGTAGCATTATATGTCATTCGTAAACCTTTGACCTTGATATACTTGTAAAGAAAAGCCCTTCACAAAAGAGATAATGCATTATGTTTATCCCTATGAATAACTGATCATTCTGAATAATCAATTTTACAAACTCACACTTTAAAAAAAAAAAAAAGGAATTGGAGTTCTCAAACACTGGCTCCCCAAGTATGAACAACATAACCTTTCAAGAAGATAAGGCTGAGGTGCTGACCACAGGAATGGACAATGCCCCCTAATCTTTGGAAACATCTTGGAGATGGCAAGGCCAAGTCAGGATTTATTGAGAAAGGAAAGTTAGGTGCAAAATGCATCTTCCGATGCAGGGACTTGATTAGGGCTGGGTAAGGATCATGGCATAAAGTTTAGAATTGGTAGAAATGGTCAGTAAGAATTTTTGAGGAAAGGGATTCAAATTACCTATAGGTAAAAATTTCCTGTTGATGCTTATTATTGAAGGATTGATGGCTGTTCAGAAATCTCCTGTGATGATCAAGTTACTTGCCTAAGCTAGACTCTCCTTGAACTTTAAAGTTTTGCTAGTGAAGAAAAGGAATACTTCACATACTCATGTTAACGTAGACAGTAGATGGTAGGAGAGGAAGCAGGTAGTTTTGCTTTCCAGGTTGTGCGTTTGTGTTAACTGCAGTAGAAACAGATGTCCAGCATAGAGGATGTCCCTCCTTTTTCACACATCTGACAAGTCTGGGAAATACTTACGCAAATCAGCTCCATCTTTGCATGCCCACTTCTATGTAGCCAAACAGAGGAAATCAAGTAATTGTAGGATAAATTGATAAGATGTTTTAAAAACATCCAGAAATCGACCCTTGAACCCAAGTGATCTAGGACAAATGCCTACATGTTTGAGGTTGTCTTTACTTAGCAGTAAATAAGACCCAGAAAGCACCTGCCCTCAGGAAGCTTACTTTCTAGCCAGGAGATCCAGGTAATTTTTAAAATGAAACAAACCAGAAAACAATAAAATAACTGGCATAGGTATGCTACTGCTGAAAGAAGATGACATGACAAGACTAGGGGTGGAGCGGTGCCGCCAAGGACTTTTCTGAGGATGTGTTTGAATTGAATTGGGGTTTCATATAAGTAGAGTGGGAGCTAGCATAGGAGACATGAGTACGGCAGTTAACTGTGGCAGTGTTCTTGGCTTGAAATAGCCAAACAGGAAGGTCTGAGCAGATGACAGTTTAGTGTGGTCAGGAAGCAGAAAAAAAGGGCGATGTTGTTCAAGTTCAGGTAAGGAAGGGATTGGTACAAAATGAGACAAGCTTCCTGTACTTAAAAAGGCTTTGTGCTGGCGTTTATTTCTGCTGTTGTTACCTTGAGAATTCTTAATTTTTTTTTGTCTTTTTGTCATTTTAGGGCCACACCCGCGGCATATGGAGGTTCCCAGGCTAGGGATCATTCGGAGCTGTAGCCTCTGGCCTACGCCGCAGCCACAGCAACAATGCCAGATCCTAGCCGCATCTGCAACCTACACCACAGCTCACGGCAACGCCGGATCATTAACCCACTGAACAAGGCCAGGGATCGAACCCACAACCTCACGGTTCCTAGTCGGATTCGTTAACCGCTGTGCCACGACGGGAACTCCTGAGAGCTCTTAATTTTTAAACACCAAGCTCCTCTGTTCAAAAATTATTTGTACTGAATCCCACAAATTTTGTAGCTGGTACTACTGGTAAACCATAGTAAGGATCTCAATTCACATGTACTGTGACGTTTGTTTTGTTTTCCTCTTTGCAGGTTCAAGAAACCTGGGAAGTAATCAGTCTAGGATTGATGTAGTCTCAGTGGTGTCAGAGCCTCTAACTCCTTATACTGTGTGCTCTGCTCTACCAGGCTTTTAATCTCAGAAGTACTGTAAACTCAAAAATGACTGCTATAGAGTTCCCATTGTGGCGTAGTGGAAACAAATCTGACTAGTACCCATGAGGATGCTTGCTGGTTTGATCCCTGGCCCTGTTCAGTGGCTTAAGAATCCGATGTTGCTGTGAGCTGTGGTGTAGGTCACAGTTGCAGGTTAGATCCCATGTTGCTGTGGCCATGGCGTAGGCCAGCAGCTGTAGCTCCAATCTGACCCTAGCTGGGAACTTCTTTATGCCAAGGGTACAGCCCTAGAAAGCAAAAAAAAAAAAAAAAAAAAAAGTCTTCCCGCACCTTAGCCAGTATATTCTTTCCAGCCATGGTCAAGGTCACCTCCTGAATTATCATACCGTTTCTACCTACCTCCCATTGTTTGACCTAGAAAATAGTCAAAATAGTCGCACCTAGCTGCAAGGCAAGTTAGGAAATGAAGCCTTTATTCCAGAAAGCCGTGTGCCCAGTTAAAAACTAGAATTTTTTTTCCATGTAAAAAAGAAAAAAACAATATGAGGGGGAATGTTTTCAGCTCTGTAATACAATCTCACTTCTTTCTTTAACCTGAAATATACATTCATTTATACTTTCATTCATTCATCGTTTATTTACTCAAAAATTTTACTGAGCATCTATTTGTGCCGGGTTGTATACCAGTGACAGAAGAAAGTGGTTAGAAGTTGGACTTTAGAAGATAGCATGAGGGGCAGGGTAGAAAGACCACAGGAAATTATAGTAGACCTTCCAAAGATTTAGAATAAACTGTCTAAAGAGATAAGGTATAGACATTGAGGAAACTACCCAGAGGATATGAGGTGACAGGTAACCTTGATTTTCTAAGGATAGATTAACAGAAAAAGAAGGCAAATGTATTTCCAAGTTAGACCATGAAGTGTGATTTTTAAATTATATGTGGAATTTCTGCAGCTGCGTTAGAATTATTCATCAGACTTGATGGATAAACCATAACCCAGCCAATTGTTTGGTTAAACTAGTTAGTGATCACTGCAAGTCCCCACACAATTGTTTTGGCTGAAGCCATCAGAGCTGATGATAAAGAGACGCTGATAGGAATGGATTGGCTATGTTGCAGCTCGGTTCACCAGCAGACAAAACCCCAAAGGCAAAAAAAATATACCAGCTGACAGAAGAAGCAGGCACTGCCTTTATGTTCCAACCCTTTAGCCCCTCACCCATCCAACTGAAAAATCCCCCATCTGCTCTCAACCTCTCTCCTCAGCCAGTCATATTGCATCAGAGACCCTCCAAGCCAGCAGCTCCCCAAACTACCCTGGGATTATAGGATTTCTTCCCCCTGAAACCTCCACCCAGCTTTGAGAAATGATTCCCATATCCAGTAATGCCTTGCTCATCTTTCCCACAAAAAACAAAAAGTTTTTAAAAATAGAGGAGATCTTTGGGAATCATTTTGAGCTTTAGAGAACAAACAAAAGGATCTCTCAAATTGGGAAATAAAGACATATTCAGACTTTTCACATCCACCGTCTGAAGTCAGTCATGCCCCTACTACAAGGATGGTTGTCACTGTCACGGTGCTGACCCTCTGGTGCAGCTCTTTTCCTCTGAAACAAACAAAAAAAAAGCTCTGTGATAAATCATATCTGCAAGATGTGTTTCATATGTCAAGCACACATTGCTTCTAAATCAAATGCTGATACATGACTTATTCCGTCAAAAGTAAGCAGAATGCTGTAATTTATAATCATCCTGAAGCATACTGCAGAGAAAATGAAAGCAGACCATTAAATTTTAATGCCTGTTCGGTTCTCTGAAAAGAGTGTTTCTGGCCACGTTTGAAGCAGGGTTGCTCACACCGTTGTGCACACAACCACCGCCCCCCCCCCCAAAAAAAAAACAAAACAGTTTGTGTTTGCCAACATTTGTGGAAACTAATTGCAAAAATGATTTAGCTGTCAAAGCTGCCATCAGTCAGGAAGTTCTCCTGAGCACAGAAGGTGACGGCTGAGGGGCAGGAGCAGGTCCCATCCAATGCCCCACCCCCATTTTGCTTTTTAACAATTGTCTGTTGTGCAAGCCAGCTCCCCGCAGCAGGGCTGGGAGCAGATATTCATTGGAGTGTCATCTCCGCTTAGGCTCTCGTCCTGCACACCTATTCATCTGCGTTAAGTGAACAGCAGCATCAGCTCAAATTAAGCTGGCTTGAAAACAGCCACTGTTAATAATTTCTGCTGTGATTCAACTTAGCTTTGGCTAACAGGTGAAGATGTTTCATAACGGAGGCAATTACAGCTCTGAGAGCGCTTTCCCACTGCCTGTTTAATCAGAGGAATGGAACACTAGCTCCTCGTGTGCACGGGGGAAGGGCCAGCGCAGCCACCATCGGCTGCATTCGTTATCTGCTAGATTGAACAAGCTGCCTGCCGGGGACAGATGCTTAGTGCAGTGATTAGAATATAAAGCAATTGCAAAGGCTGAGGGGAGTGAGTCATTCTCCTTTATCTCAGCTTACTACAGGCTTTTTCTGGTCAGATAACTAGTCTTCCAAACCGGTCTTTGTAGATGAGAAATCATATGTATATCAGTGCGTGAAGACTCATGCATATTCATGTATCTGTGCCCTGTGTGCATTTTCCATTTAGAGTAGAAACTATTATTTTGTTTTGTTTTGTTTTGTGTTATGGAGGGGGATTCTTCAATTCTATGCAAGTTCAGGTCCTTTTATAAGTACATTTTTTATGACGGAATATACATAGGCAGTAAGTATTAAACCAGTACAATAAAAATGCTTGCCAATTTTTCTTGATTATTTTCTGAGATGGAAAAATATGATGGTTTACTGATTTCCAAATAACTTTCATATTTAGTGCTTTAAAAAAAGCAATAATAAGTGAAAACTTGAAAATATATAACCCTAGGTTTTCACTTACATTAAAAGAAAAAGAATTGAAAGTATGTATATGTTTTACTACTTTTTACATTATAGAGACAGCATATTTCCACAGAGAGGGAAATCTATTATTCTAGCACAAAGTAATTTTTCATGTCAACGCTGCGTAACTTTAAATTATAGCAAAAACCTAGCTGTGTATTTCCTAATTGTGGGGACTTTCAAATAATTCTTTTCCAGCCAAACATTTTTCCTCTTCTGCTGAAAGAAAATCAAGCAGCCTAAATTGAATTTTTATTCATTACAATTTCCTGGAATGTAGTTCTTAATGGTTTCTGATGTGCCTAAAGGCATGAACCTTAAACTACAACCCTCCTCGCCCCGTGGAAGAACTAGGGAAATGAAAAAGACCCTTTTTGTTACTGGTATTAAATCTCCATTGTATACATTAATCTGCTTTCCGAGTATTTTCCTGCGGTTTATTTTCCGTGGAGGGCCCTTAATAAAGTCCTTGGTAGGTTGTACTTAACGAGCAATTGATTACAGAGCTGTGTATCCCCAGACTGATCATGTTTTCTACGAACAGCAAAACAGCTAAGAGGGGCAGAGGGAGGATGGTGAGAAGTTAGCTATATGCTTACTTTTATTTTTAAAATGTTTTAAGAGCCGAGAATGGTTCTGCTTTCATAACACCAAGATTATACTTAGGGCAATCTATTTCCATCTAAGTTTTTAATGGAGAATGTGGTGTTCTTCATCAATTATTTAATAGGCTTTGAGGCTGTATGTGTGTGTGTGTGTGTGTGTGTGTGTGTGTGTGTGTGTGTGTGTGTGCGTGCTCACGTAAATGTTTATGCTTAAATTTGTGGATATACAAAGAAACAAAAAAGAATACAGAGTTTCCATTGCTAAATATATGGTTCCACACTGTGTTTAAAATATCTGCTTAACAAGATAGTGACTTATCTTTCTGAAGAGGTATTTTGCTCCTCATTCTTTAGAACCATCCATCTAGCCTCATCTTGGAATATTCTCGGCAAGAATCCACTGCCCACTGAGTTTCCCCCTGACAATTACTGTTGCTCCTTACCCTTGAAGCTTTGAAAGCCTGTGTAACATTAGCCTATCTAGCCCAGTGAAAATGTCTTTACAGATTAGTGTAATGTTAATACTGCTGGCTCCCTGCTTTTGACCTGAAGTGGAAGATATGGCACTGCTGGAGCAGATGGAATCAGAGTTTCACTGGGCTGCAGACATTGGTTGGCTGCCTGCCAAAAATTCAGTGCTAGTGGCCGTGGAGGCTCAGGCTCAGAATAGCAGCCTGGAATCTATTCTCTCCTCTTGGAGAGAGAAAACAAAAAGTGTCACATAAGTTTGTGTAGAATCGAAATACATTTGTTAGGATCATTCATCTGCAGATGTTTACCCAGCATTTGAGAAGTAATTGAATCTTTTGGTGTAAAATGGAGACATCTTTATTCAGTTTGGCTGAAAGACAGGAGACAAAAGCCAGAGCAAAGAATAAAAAAAGAAATTATCTGAACTCCATTTAACCTTCCAGTTGAATGCCGATCTCACCCCAAGAATACAAATGTACATGTAGAGTGTTTAAAGTCTGTCTCCTTTTTTATGAGTGCAGATAGATCTTAGTCTGAAATAATAAATCAAATTCATAAATTAAAAAAAGCTATTATTATAGAGCCAAAGTGAAACAATTAGGCAGATAGTTCCAAAACCGGGATCTAAAACTCTGGGAGGTGGGGGTTGGGGTGGAGAGATAAATGTCCTATTAGATACAGGTAATTTATTATCCATACTGGCTCTCTTATTGACTGCATCGTTCAGACAAATGTTCAGGAGACCCTTGCTGGCTTTGCGTGTGCAGAAAGAGCCTGGAGTCATATTCTTCCAAAATAAGTATGTCTGTTGACAGTTTCGCTTTCACCTGGAACACTGGGAGCACGGGTTAAAAACTTTCATAACAGAAGCATCCAACTATTGTTGTCAGATTTAGCAAATAAAAATATAGGATGCCCATTTAAATTTGAATTTCAGGTAGAATTCATAATATCTAGTGTAAGTATCTCCAAATATTGCATAAGCCATGGGGCAAGCAGTATTTGGAAATATACGTACACTAAATGTTGATGCATTGTTCATCTGAAGTTTGATTTAACTGAGCATCTTCCATTCTGTTTGACGACCCCAAGATGTACTTTTAACTGTCTCACTCTTCAAAAGGGGGACATACGTACCCTGCACATACGTACACACATGCACACGCACACACCTAACTTCCAGTTAGCACACTTTTTTGTATTTATCCACAAGGTTATCGCTGCGTTTATTTTAATCACATTTTCCTCGCAAGTACTGTCTTTCCACAGCAGTAAAACATATGCTGTTTGCTGCCTAAGTAGATGGGTAATGTAAGCTGTGATGTGGAGAGGATTCTTCTCTTACCCGTTCTCTCTGAGGCTGTAGTTACAGAAACATATATATGTGCTTTTATCTGTGATAAGAGCTACCATCTGCTAGCTGCAATGTGCACAGCTTACCGTCTGAAGTGCTTATACATATTATGAAAACACACAGCTTTTGTGTATGTGGAGAATACATATAGACAGTGTTCTAATAAAGCAGAATATTAGCTATTTGAATATGTCAAATGGATACAAGATTGAACAGAAATTACGGACAAGAGCGATTAGAGCTGGCCCATTGCCATGCATATATTTATGCCAGTAGCATTTCTGTGACCTTTTAATATTGCATTATTTGCAACCTCTCCGCATGAGATAATTATTTGAAAGAAATGGACCCTTTCCAGTGAGAGAAGGCCTTTGCTTCATTCAAAGAGTAGAAGCTTCATGCCAGGGATCCCCAGTCCCTGAGATGTGTGGTGCTTACACCTGAGCAACGGGAGAGACCAAGACAGGGCGACGGAACATATAAATTTGAGTTACTTTGACCTTTAATCCAGGAGAACACGAAGAGAAATGCACCAGGAAGGTTGGTTTGTAGCTGTCTGGAGACTGATAAGCTGTAATAAAGGTGCACTCAGTTGCAATTCATCTAAAGCTTCCATTGCTATCATCCTCCTTTTTCGATTTTTGTTACCTCGAGTACTTATCTAAATCCCTTTCAATGCCAGCTTGAATGCACTTGGTGTTCTCTCCAACTGTGACGAGGGCTGTCTCTGTGCGTCAGTGTGCTGCGACACACACCCTCTCCCTTGTTTGACAAGAACCAATGCCAACACCTAATTAAGGATAAGCCACAGAGCTCTCGGCTTTATCTTTGTCAACTGCTCCGTTCCTAGCTTTCTGCCTAGTTGAGTTTTTAATGACATGAGCAACAGTTCGGTTCAGCATTCCTCAGGCCCACCCGTTCCTGATCGTAGTCGCTAACTATGGCAAGCAGTGACAGCAGGAAGATGGCAGCCGTTTGTGCCCCCATGTTCTGCAAACAGCACAGGGAGACCCTGCTGTCTGGGTGTCACCTGCCCCACTCTGTGCACACAATGGGGATATGCAGATGTGTTGGAGGGAAAATTCAGGAGTCCCTCCAAAAAGGATTCAGAATTTTCCAAGCACCTGACGTAAAGAAAAAGCCCATCTGGTTCAAACTCAGATTACACTGCGTTAAACATTCTAACTCAATTTTGCAAATGCAGGAGTAATATCAGTCCCTAAAACTCTGGCAGAACCAGATTAAAATGTGTGACACGGACTTTAAGAGAGCCAGTTAACTGTGTATTTAAAGTTTATATAGAGTTCCCATGGTGGCTCAGTGGTAACAAACCTGACTAGTATCCATGAGGATATGGGTTCGATCCCTGGTCTCACTCAGTGGGTTGAAGATCCGGATTGCTGTGAGCCTATGGTGTAGGTCGCAGACACAGCTCAGATCCTGCATTGCTATGGCTCTGGTGTAGACTGGCAGCTGCAGCTCCAATTCGACTCCTAGTCTGGGAACCTCTATATTTTGCTTTTGAAAAGCAAAAATTAATTAATTTAAGTGAAAAATAAAATTTAAAGTATGCAACACACACACACACACACACACACACACACATTGTGTGTTTAGAGAGAAAGCATGTCTTGTGTTGTACTTTTATATTTCTGTATTATACTCAGAGAGGTACATTACTATCCTAGAAGGTTGTTTTCATTGTTGGTTTTAAATCCGTGCATTTGCATTTTCCTTTGTTCTCTGGCTGCTGGTTGAAGCCTAATGTTTTATATGATCAGGGAAATGTCACAAGGCATCAAGCTGTCCCAAGACAGCATGATTCACTGAAAGATCATTGAAATTAAAAATATCCAAAAATATTGAGATAATTGTGTATGTCACTGTCGTTGGTATGATTTTTGACCGTGTCAAAGGTATCTAAATTCACTGGGGAAGAAATGGATTATTTGTCCCATTTTCCATTGCTATTTCATTTCAACTTTATGTTTTCTTGAAAATCACTCAGTATCCTTTGTTGGATCTTTTTTAACCTTACTCGGATGTTTTGACTTCATTCAAACTTTTTTTAAATTGGTAATTCTGTAAAACAGAAAAGAAAAAATAGCATTTTATCCACAGTTAAGGAGGGGTTGACATATCCTGGAGCAAAAAAAGACAGCAATAGTAAAGGAGGCTAATCATTTTTATTTCACAGACATTTCTAGATTGGTCCCTATGTGCTCTGTAGAATGCATAAGAAATGGGGAAGAAACGTGGTGTAGAATGGATAAGAAACACGATAATCCCTAGATGACAGGAGTTTAGAGTACAGTTTAGGAGATAAGATATCCTGTATCTGGTATCTCTCTACATGACCTTTGGAAATAGTAGTAAATCTCTGCAAAGCTCGTAAAAAAGAGTCCCACGTAGATATACTCCTTCCCCTTCTTTCTGAGTTGATCGTCCCAGTCCTATCAGCCAAAGCAAGACAAGGAATTGAGTCTTAGGCGCTTAATTTGAAGCAAACTTTGGCTTTTGCTCACATTTTCTGAAAACTTGAGTGAGCCAAAGTTTTACCTAAAGTAATCAGGCCTCAGTGTGTTCTGCCTGCCAGTAGAGAAAGCTTCCCTCTGTCAGCCTCTCCCGTGGACTTGCCTGTTGAGCTGTCTCCCTCGCTAGCATGTCAGGATCCTGCTGACTGCCTGCTCCTGACACCTCTCCTCGAGGATGTCGAGCTGGCGCTTTGGATGCCTCCCCCGATTGGCATCGTTTTTCCGAGTGGTGGTGATGGTTTGTACTGGACCATCTGTGCTATTTTAAGGCCCCCTGAGAGACCAAAGACACTCTTGGCAAGATGGCTCTGGAGAGATTTGCATGCATTCTCTGACCACACCTGCTTTCTCTCTGACTCATTGGTCTAGTCCCTCAAAGCCAGTATTCTAAAATATTATTTTGCTGAGAAGGTGGCAAAGCTAGATATCTCAATAGGCGAGTTCATGGGAGAGGCTAACAAATTGGAGATGGTTGGTCTCCCTCTTCTCTGATAAACCTGTTACTGAACCAGGACCTTTGTGGATGGATGGAAATGTCATGCGATCAGTTCTCCTAGATCTGTGAGGAGTTTGTCACTTGTTAGATGGATCTTCCGTTGAAGAACTATACCATCTAAACTCTACAGTAAGACCAATTCTGTCCATAAAAATATGAATGCAATCCATGTAAGGGTATTATGTTATGTTGATCCTAGAATTATTGTACTTCATAAGACAGTGAAAAAGCAGCGGTCTTAGTCTAAGTTGAAAGTCCAGTGGGTCTATATATAAGTTGACCAGAAGTGAACAAAACAAGAAAATGTATCTGAACTTCACAATATAAATGAATATTTTTTCTGTAGGCAGAAGTAGCTAATGTTTTCCTGTCAAACATTCAAATAATAATAATTATGATCATTATTAATAAAAACTGAGGGCCTATTGCATCAGTGGTTGACTGAGAATATCTTTGTGTTCTAGACCCAAGAGTCTTATTTAAAATAGTCTCATGGTTTGTTTTGTTCATATTCACGCATTAATTACGAAATGAAAGTAAGCATGTTGTAGGGAAGTGCAAGAGCATAGTACGTCTATTTGGGAATGACTTTGAACAAACTACTTGTGCATTTTTGGTAACCATTTGCCGATTACAAACAGTATGTTTCTCAATTCCTAATTTCTGTATGCACACATTGCTGTCTATAGTTAAGCAACTCTGCACACGGACCAATGGAATGTCACATTAACTCATTTTCCTGTATATTCAGACCTAGTGTTTAAAGAAAAAGAGAATGCTTTTTCCAGCTAACCTTTATGTTCCATCAAATTTCTTACCAAAAACTATCAATTATACCTGAGTTTAGTGTGCACACAACATTTCTCTTTTCTAAGAATCAACATACTGTGATTGCTAGGGGGCTAGGCATAAATATTTATTTTACATAAACTAAGAAATTCAGATTTATATTAAAAATAGTTTTGTGATTTAATAGGCCACATTCGATCTGATTAAACGCATGCAAGAGTAATCTATCTATTTATAAGACTTGTCCAGAAACCATTGTTTTAATACAAAAGGTGACCTATTTGTTTTGCTAGACAAAAGTCTATGTATCATGGGTCGATAATTAACCTCCTCAATGTATATCTTTCCTCAGTACCTTAAGCTGCTTATTCTCAAAAGTAAATGAACTGCATAGTGAAATAAATTGCTGTGACTAAAACGTAGTATCACGTATTGCTCATCCATAATTTGGAAGAATCAGTGCAAATCTTTTATTAGAGGAACACCAACATGGAGATGTAGGTTAGTTTCACCTCTGGCTGAATCCGATGTCAGTGTGGTAATTACCAGGCCCAGTCAATAACACCTCTCCACAGTATAATTGCAAATCCAGTACAACCATGACCAGAGCTAAATTGCTTCAGAACAATCAATAGGAATCTTCTGATTGTGTTCCCGGGTGTATGCATCAAATATAAAGAGGAAAACTGTCCATTCAAGCAAAAGGTCAATTTTATAAATAAAAAATACTGTATAAAAAAGTCCAGTTATGTTTTATGTTCTTCCCTGGTTGAAGAGACTAAGTATATCGGTTAGTTGTCCATAGAAAGAAAGTGTGTAGCAAGGAATTGAGCATCAGACAAATAGCAATGCAAGAAAAGCGAGAATATTTTTGAATGAGAGATCCATCTGTGACTGACGATAAGCTAGCCAGTTCAGCAAACACCTCCTTCTGTTCTGAAACACAACTTTGAATTTAAAGGTAAAATCCCTGTACTCTTTGGTAAGCTTCAGTCATTAAAGGGAGTTAACTAATGAGTCCTATAAGCTGCTGGTTCCGTTAGAAAATAAGATTAGAGCTACTAATTTCCTATCAGAGCCATGTAATAATACAGGTTACATGAAAGCGTCAGTGTCCCATCTGTTGAGATCAAGTCCTTTAAACTAGGAACTGGAATTTCAGGTGGATGAGAAGATCAGAATCATAGAGTTATAGAACTACGCAAAAAATAAAAATAGATAGGTGATGATGGGGAACCTAGATTATGTTATGTTGTCGCACATCCTGCCAAACTAGAGCATCTTCAGATCTAAGATCATTGGAATTGGGTTCCAAAAAGCTGGTAATGATGATGCCCCAATGAGGCTAAAAAAGGGACAGGGGAGTGGTCAGCAAAAACAGGATGAGAGAGACAGAAAAAGATAGGAGGATACTCGTGCAATTATGGCATAAAAAAGGAATATAAAACCACAGGTTTTAGAGCTTTTATAATTGTTACAAGACAATCTGCTTTCCTTTTTTAAGGTATTTTTTGGTCTTATCAAAGAAGGTAGAGAATAGCTGCTAAATCATATTCGCCCAATTCTTCTAATTCCTTCTTCCATTTTTCATCTTTCTGGAATGGGAGATTTGAGTTTCTTAAAACTATATGCCATGATACATTGTGTTCCACTGTGCTGCATGACTTTCCAGTAGCTAGCAAAATGTTTTGAGCTTCTTTCTATCCCATCCCAGGTCTTTCATAGTCCATTCTTAATCTGCCTTTCCAATAGGCCTTCCAGTCTTCTCTTCAGGAAACCATTTGTCTCCTGGGCCTTAGGTTTCCAAGAGCTCCCAGCAGCTCTTCACAATCTCCGGCACGCACGCGCAAACGCACACTGCGTTTCATGATTACCTGACTCTTGCTGTGATTTGAATGTTCATCCCTCATCCCTGCCCACTGATATCCCACCCATCCCCTTAGGCCCAGGCAGCACCGGTAAGCTTTCTGATTCTTCACCTGTAAACCACCTTTCCTTCTTCACTGCTTTCCTTCACGTAGACTCTACATAGCCATATGATGAATTTAGTCATAATGGAATGAGAGATAGCAACAAAGACTAATCTCCACCAAGAGTAATTACAGTAATAGCCTTCTACTAATAATAAAAAATAACATAAAAAGGCCTAAAATATTGGCTGCATAATGAAGTTAAATTATATACAATTTAGAATTAACCATACAGAGAGCTGGTCCTGTGGCACCCTTAAGAAACTATTAGGGAAAACTGAGACTCCTAATTTGCAAAAGGTCTCAAAATGGAGAACAGTATTTTTGATATAAAATCGCTAATTTATATTACTTCTTGAAACGTTGCTGGCACACCATACATAATAAAACAGAATAAACTAAAAGTGTGTAACAATGCTCATTAGCTTACACTGACAACTCTTTACTCTCCATGTAGAATACACTGGATCTGAGGTCTTTTGCATGACCACATATTTTTAGCAAATGTTAAATAAAGAGAGAGAATTTAAATGTTATAGTAATTTCCAAAGAGTCCAAAGGAACACCTGCCTCACAAGAGCACGCCTTGTACGTATTACATTGTCTGAGCTCCTTTTTAACCAGCCCACCCCAACTAACAAATAGGAATTATACATTGGCATTTTTGCATTAAGGTATAAAAGAAAACGTTGCAGTCAAAACACCCAAAAAGGCTGTTAAATAGCTGATAATTTTGTCAAGTCGAAAATTAATATGGCTGTATTAGGGGCACAATGCTATAAACATTTTCAGTTACGTCACTTAACCCTTGTAGTAAGCTAACATGTTCCTGGTGAGGCCGTAGACAAAGGAGCACAATAGCGACCCTGCAGTCCCCTCCCTCACTCTGCCCTGGTGTCCACTGTAAGGGGACTGTGTGGACTGTTGCCCACATTAGTTTTAAATTGCTCCAGCAATTGTTTCCTGTAGATTAATTTGTAATTCTAAATTTCCAGGCGAATGAAATGTGAGCCTCTCCCTCCCTCAGGCCATGTACAGTGCTATAGCTTTCCTGTAATCTGAGGCTGAGTGCTAACACATGAAAACAGAGAGGGGGGCTCAGCCAGGGACAGCAGAGAAGGAGGGAGTGGGGGTGGGGTGGGGGGACCGTGGGCACAGTTTGAGAGAAAAGGAGAGAGTGGGGGAAAGGGGGGAGAGAGTGAGGAGGGCCGTTCCCAATACCAGGAGCCTCATCCCCCACCCACTCAGCCTCACCAGTATTTCTTGCATCCGTATGCAACTGGCAGTTTTCCACATCCTTGCCTTTTGTGTGGTATTCCTCATCTCACGCGCACACACAAAAAAATGAATGAACAAATATTTTTGAAGCAAAATTTTTGTGATACTGGGACACACACGGCTCCAGTTTTCACAATGGAGTGAGTTGTGATTGTAAGTTTCATAATGAATTAGTCGGTCTCCTCCCCTTATTCCAGCCTTTATCCGAGATACCACTTTGCTTTGAAGCCAAATTACCTGTGGCATTGCGGAACAGTTTGGGTCTGTGGGAGGAAATGCAGTCTCTGAGTGCAGAGTTTTAAGTAATTATTCCTAGGCCATGCTTTCACTGAGATGAACGTTTGTTGAATAGCCACTTTTCACGGCAACCTATACGAGAGCATGTACTTCTTTAAATAAAATAGTTCCCCAAAGTCCATGATTTGCTGCAGTGGTGCTTGACCATTGTTTGGGACATGGACCCCTTTGGGAATTTGATTTTATAAAAATATGAATCCTCTTTCAAAAGGCACAGAAGCCTTGCTACCAAAATGTGCAATAGTCCTGACTTTCTTTTACTGAGGCAAAGCAGAAAAGCAATCTTTATGCAAATTTGTTTTTTATGTGGCCCACTTTTCATTTCTCGTGCAAATATTTATGGCTACTTCCTAAATTTCATTTAAATCAATCCAAAATGTGCCCAATCATGCCAATTTAAATTTTACTCAAAAGCAAATTTCAATAAAAAGCCAGGCAAAGTTTGCCTTTAAACAGACGTGGAAAATGTGGAATGGTCTTTGATGGGGTCATGTGCGTGCTGCTTTTGAGCCTCTAACTTTAGCCCTTTGTTTTGAAGGCAAGTCTTAAAAACCCTGACTCACAACATTATGTAGATGCCAGGAAAGAGAAGCAGGGTTTCCATAGCTCTGTTTGCCAGACAAAGGGAGACTTATATTAAAGAATTCTGATATGTTCCATGCTGCATTATTTCCCTCATCTACTTAGTTAATAAGACCATTTTTGGCAAGCTCTGAATCACCAACCTTGTCAATGTCACAGCATCATTATTGTTACAGGGAAAACAGAATAAAAGAATCTATGAGGTCAGAGAGTGTGTCTGAATCATTTTCCACTAGACCTCTTACTGTGCTGATACAGGAGGCAGTGTGTCACAAGGGCTCGGGGAAATTTCTTCTTCACCTTAAAAGAATTAGCATTTCATATGCAGACAAATAACCAGGTGCTCTCTCTGTACTCAGATACCCAGACTTTCCTTCTCCTGGAAGTTTCACGTGACCAGGCACCAAGCACAATACCTAGAATACAAGAGGCATTTAATTGACATATATTGAAAACTTGTGAAAGAGCAGAACAGGATTCTAGTTGTTAGATCGTATCCATATGTTGTTTAGTTTCCAATTTTAAATAATTTATTGGACATTAAGCCTCCAGAGGAGTAAAAATGAATGGCATACTTTCGGAGAGAAAAGATAAAAAAAATTTTTGGAAATTCTGTGCACTCAACTGTAGATAACTGAGCAGTTGAGATATATAAAAGTTTGCAGAACATGAGGAGCTGTTTAAAACAGCTTCCCAGTTTTCAAAGCTCACTGACTCTCAAATTTTGCATTTGGCCTGGAAAATGTAAATTCACCTCATACATGCATATTTCCCAGGATTCTTCCTGTGACCCTTGCCTCTGCCTTGCACATATAAACATCTTCTTGTTGGCCTCTTTAAATCACACACGATTGAGGCTTTTTCAGTTCAGAACATTGCTTTCCTTTCTTTTCAGTATGCAGAGAAATAGAATGAAAGTAACATTTAGGAGTTCCCGTCGTGGCTCAGTGGTTAACGAATCCGACTAGGAACCATGCGCTTGCGGGTTCGACCCTGGCCTTGCTCAGTGGGTTAAGGATCCGGCGTTGCCGTGAGCTGTGGTGTAGGTTGCAGATGCGGCTCGGATCCCGCGTTGCTGTGGCTGTGGCGAAGGCCGGCAGCTACGGCTCCTGTTAGACCGCTACCCTGGGAACCTCCATATGCCGCGGGTATGGCCCTAGATTAGGCAAAAAGACAAAAAAAAAAAAAAGTAACATTTACCCTGAACTAAGACCGGGATGGTGCTTGTATATGACCAGTACAGCCAAACCCTGTGATGAAAACCTTGAATGGACTGCTTGGCACTTACGTGTTCCAGGCTGAAATGATGACAAGTCTAGACTCTTAGTCTAGCAAAGCCTCTTAGGAATATTTTAATTATGCCAAGAAACGTCTGATAGAAACATGTAAACATCCTCATAAATTCCAAACTGGGATTGGAAGTCCTAGGAAAATATAAATCCTATTGTAAGATGACTGGATGATCTTCTTCAGTCCCAGACATAGCTGACTGAGTATCTTTCTTCTGTGATTGCAAAAAATATTCTGAAAAATTACTGTGAGAAAACACATGCCTGACTTAGCCTATCACCTTTCTTCAAAAAGTGCCCCTACTGAGCAGTATCCTTATGCCATGCCAAGGCACACTTGTCAGGTGCCCATAAGAGAGGTGCCAGTTGCTTGTCCAGTGAACTGAAGCCAAGTGGTAAAAAGCAAAGCAGACTACAATAGGGAAAAAGCTGATGCTTGGTTGAGGTGGGGTTATCATTGAAACCCCTCAAAGTGGCCTTTGCATGAGTACCCAGGATAATATGGTGATCTTAATTTCATCAAAAATATTTTCTTTTTCAATGAGAGAACACAGTAGGTAATTTTTAACGTGTCTCCAAAAAAAATAGGATAAAATGTATCATTGAGATACTTCTAGAAGAAGACAGAAACAGCTCTCCCTTCTCTTCTGATATTTCTTGTGTAACCAACTCTGTACCATGTTAGTGATTTGCATATAACAGCCCCTCGGCACAAATTAAAGGGAACAAGGTCCCATCGCAGCTAATAAACTTACTCTAACAAGTCCCTCAACTTTGCCTGGTCACAGTGCTCAGCGGGATTGCCATATGTGAAACTGGATTGCAAGATAAAAATAGCACTGTTCTGTGCTTTCAAACCCATACAACTCTATATATTGTCTCTTTGGAAATAAATTTCGTTTAACGGCCAGTGATTATCACCTCTCTGGCTTGCTATAATACCAATTTTGGTGGTGTTGTTTTTTTATAATCACTAGTGTTCTCTGTATTTTGGAAGAAGAGCTACAATTAAACATATTTTGAACAGAAGAGGAAAAGACAGCAGGGCTCTTTTTGGCGTCAATTCACAAAGCCTATCATTCCAAAACATTGCTGGTTTTACACTGATATCATCAACCAATGTCAGCACAGCTGAGGTGACTGTGCTAATTAACTGTCCTGCTGAACCAGCTGAGAAAGCTTGTATAAACTCCATGGGAATATGAGCTGTTCAAACGAAATTCTATCCAGTAGAGTAGGGACCAAACCCAGAAATAGAATCAGAACACAGAACAGTTGCCCTTCACCATCAGGTGATAACATCATCAGCTTAAAATGTTAGACAGCAGAGCTGAATACAAAGCTGGTAGGACAGAATAAAAATTAATCCCATATACAGAGTTCAAGATATCCTCCCTCCTCTTGTTTACAACAAAGCTTTTGAGGTTAGCCACCAGCATAACATCTCCAGAGAGAGAAAGCCCGCCCCCTCCAAGTCTGCAAGGAGTTGCTTGAGGTGTGCACAGCCAGGCAGGAGAGAGGACAGTTGTCCCGGGAACGTGATGAAATGGGAAGTGTCGTGCCATCTAGACGATAAAGGTGAAAGGCTTGAGAGAGTGCATGTAACATGGCACATGGATAAGAAAGATTAGCCCGGGTTTAGGAGGACAAGAGGCTACAAGGAGCTTCAGGGTATCGAGGAGTGGGAGAGAGTTTTATAAAAGTTCCTGTGGACTCTGTGCCCCAACCACCACCACAAAAATAAATCTGGCAGAAATGGATAAAGGGGATATAAATCCATCCATCAATCTGCAGGTACTTCGGTTTAGGTCCAACATGTCATAACTATTAAAGGAGAAACCAAGAGTCTTTTAGGCCATCACCCTTGAAAGGTCACCATTTGAGTTCAAGAGTTCAGAAATAGAGAAAGATCACATGGTTTATTGAAAACTGAAAATCACTGTTTTCAGGTCATGGGGAAAATATTTATTACCTCCTCTAACCGTGTCATCAGTGACGAGAGAGACAGGAAAAGGAGCATAGGGAGATAATCACAAGTTCACCTTCTTGAAATGCAGTGGGCTGGCTTCAAATCATCCTTTAATTAATGAGTGGAAATCTTACCCCATCTTTATTGTCTCCATCGCAAAGAGAACCAGTGTTACACCAACAGAGAGTTGCCCTGGGGAAAGGTTTTTGTATATTGAACTTCATAGAAGAGTGGTTCTAGTAGAATCTCATAACTAGGTAATAGTAGATTAGATATTTGGATATGAGAGGTTTATAACCAATTCCAGACAAAGAAGTCATTTCATTAGTTAGCTCAGTCCAGTTTACATTTTCTTTAAGGATAGGCCTATAATCATCAAAACTGTTCAATACAGTATGGATTTAAGAATTCAGTGAGAAAAGGACTACAGTTTTCCCTGAGTGTTCCTTTTGTTTTGTTTTTTATATGAGGATTTGTATATGGGAATGAACAGCACAGGACCCGTGCATAATGGAATGTTTGTTTATTAGGCATGCCTTATTTTAGAAGTGGTAGAACCTGGTCAACACTCAGGCTACCAAATCATATTAAAAAGAAAATAAATATGTAATAAAAAAAAAAGAGACACTCGATTGGCCTATGCCTCTGTAGATACAACATTAGACCATCATGGGTGCCATGGAGTTGGAGATCAGTAAGCCTATATCGAGACTGTGGGGAGTTCTCCTGAACCTGACTACTATCCATGAGGATGCAAGTTTGATCCCTGGCCTTGTTCAGTGGTTTAAGGATCTGGTGTTGCCCTGAGCTGTAGTGTAGGCTGGTAGCTGCAGCTCCGATTCTATCTCTGGCCTGGGAACTTCCATATGCCACAGGTGCAGCCCTAAAAAATGGAAAGAAAAAAAAAAGGACAGTGGAGGATCTGATATTTTACCCTGCTCTCAAGTGACCAAGTTAACCTGACAGAACGTGAGCCTTCTGGGGCAAAGATAAAGGAGTTTATTACCCACAGCAGGAAAACAGCGTGAGCTTCAGATTAACATCAGTGCCCCCTACTCTCAGCCCATGGGCTGTTGTTGGAAAGTGGTCCAGGTGGATGCTCAGGTTGGTTTGTCTCACAGCCTAGAATCCTCAAGCATAGGGAACATGCATATTTTATAATGGGACAGAAGCAAACCTGCCCAAGCCTTGCCTCAGAAGGATACATTGTTTTTGTTATACCTGACACAAAACAAACCCTGGTTAAGAAGATACCATTTCTAGCTTTTAAGGCTGTTTACCTTACAAACATCCTTGAAAAGGCAGCTCTTGTGCTCACCAGATGTGAAGAAGTGTCAGGAACCCACGGAGATGTGTCTCCTGACAGCCTTATACCAATAGGGATTGCTAATAGTATGCCTTGCTCCCCACTGCTCACTCACCACCACTCACAGAGGTAACTCCAGGGTGGCAGCTGGTGAACACAGTGTGGTCGTGTAACTGCTACCCTGCTCTAGAGGTCGGGCAGATCTGGAAGTGCCTTTCTGTCTCTAGAGCCATGTGGAGATGTTAGGACATCATTCATTTGACCTCAAGTCACATAAAGGGAGAAACAGTCCATACTGAGTCATTATGTGAAGTATCTTCACATTGAGGCGAATGAATATAAATCTGATCAGTCTTCCTTTTTCTGTCTTTCTCTTTATTTCTTCCCATCCCTGGAAATTTTTATCATCAGTAATCTCCCAAATCCTTAGACTCTTGAAAAGAGAATGGTTTTATACTCTTAAAAATACCTCAAAATATGTGCTAGGTTGGCTAATCAAACACTTTGGGCTACAGATCTGAAGAAATGAACTTGGAGCTTTTAGTCCCCTTACTGAATGATGATACGTGAGATGAGAGGGTATCCGGATTCCCCTAAGAAAACAGGAAGTCAGAAGTTAATGGTTCTACTGAAATTTTCACATCATGAGAGCTTTCGTGACACAGAATGTGGTCCTGGAATCAGAGGAACTCGAATACAGTGCTCTCACCACCTACGTGACCATATGCATATTTACAGGTCTACTTAAGGTCTCAATTTAGTCATCTATAAAATGAGGGTAAAAATATCTACATCCTAGTGTTGTTAAGGGGATTAAATGAGGAAAAATTTTGGAACACACTTTGCAGAGTGCCTGGCTCTCTGAAGAATTGTTATTTTTTGTTTATCCCATCACTCTGAGGAAGCCATAAAATGCTATATGTAAGTGCCAGGTTGCCCTTAATTTACTTCCGGTTCTGAGATCCATTCTTACCATTGTCATTAAATCAGGAGTCAACTCCCCATCTGTTGTCTCACCATCATGCACTTGTGTCTTGCTGTGTGATGATCAACTTGACTTGGTTTCTTTAGTGGTGGACTCCACCTTTGTTCACCTAAATAAAGGAGTTCCAAGGTGGATGCCAGTGGTCAATCATGAGCTGCCAGAAAGCCAGGATCTATAGAGCTTAATCACCTATGAATATCCTATATAGATTCTAGTGCAAGAGTCTTTTATAAAAATCTTTTTAAGAAAAATTGCTGTCCTTTTTCAATTTCAGACAGCATATAGCATGATTGTATTCTAAATTAAGGTCCTTGAGTTCTGGAAAACTACAGCTAACATAAGTTAGAACTTCACTTAGTAGTACTCAAGTTTATAATATCACTGTGTTCTTTATCTCTGGTCTTCCATATCCTTAAAGCAGTTAAACAGTAAATACCTAAAAGACAAAGAAACTCGACTTAGAAAAGATAGTAAGTTGTTCAGCTACTTTCCTGTTGAGTAAATTATCTCACCTCTATAGTTGAGTCATTAACTCACTAGGCTGATGTTTAGTGAGATTCCATTCATGAGCAAATTACTATCCTGGCTCCTTATTATTCCTACATGATTAAGACCTGCTGACCACAGTCAGAGACCCTAACTGCTTAAAAGGAAGAAGCAGCTTTAATTTTGCACCTGCCAGGGTCAATGTACAATGCTAGGTATTCCTAAATACACATAAAGTAGGATTCTTTTGCTTTCGTATAACAGAAAAAGTCAACTCACCTTGTTTAAGATTTAGAGTAAAAGACATCAGGTTCAGCTGTTCAGTAATACCATCAAGAAACCACTCTTTAGGTCGTTAATACAAAGAAAGTCCTTTTAAAAATATCTGGCATCTACTACACACTCATTAAATTTCACCTATTATTAATACATAACATACCCACCCCCCCCAGACCCTTAAAGAGAGCTCGTAGATTTATATATAAAGTAAGTGAGAACAGAGCGAATTTTGCCCATAGAATGAGGAACAGATTTTACAGTGGAAATTACATTGAAGCTAGTTCTTGAGCTTAAAGAGATGCTTGCCAACTAGATAAGGAAAGCCTTCTTTTAAGGCAGAGGAAGCAACACGTGCAAGGCAAGGAAGCTTGGAGGGCAGAGCGACTGGTTAAATAAATGTGGTTCATCTCCACAATGGGATAATAAGCAGCCATTGAACAGATTAAGGTGGAATCTATGTATTAAATAGCATTGAATAATGGAAAATTATGGTTATATAATAGTATGTATTATAGGCTATCATTCAATTTTTAATGCATTATTTAAGTATATAATCATCAATTTTTAAAAAATAAATGAAAGATTATATTATGGAATTAGGAATTAGCAAATTATTTATTTTTACAGGAGCAATGGAGGATGATTAAATGGAATTAGAATTTGCTATTAGACTGTTTGCTGTACTAAAAAATTTGAACCTTATGCTCCAGACTAGATCAGGAGTTAGCAGACTACAGCCCATGGACCAAACTTGGCCCATTGCTTGTCTGTTTGGTTGGTTTGGTGTGGTTTTTTGTAAGGACTGTGGTCACGTGTTTATTTTTGTTTATTTATTTAAATTTAAATTATTGTTCCTGGCCCAGCCCAGTGGGTTAAGGGATATGGCATGCTGCAACTATAGCATAGGTCACAGTTGTAGCTTGAATTCACTCCCTGGCCCAGAACTTCCAAATGGGTTTAGCCTGAAAAGAAAAAAAAAAAAATGTCATGGATCATTTGATAGGGATCACATTAAATCTACAGATTGATTTGGGTAGTATGGCCATTTTAACAATATTAGCTCTTTCAATCTAAGAGCATAAGATAGCTTTCCATTTCTTTGAACCCACTTTAATTGTCTTCAATAATCTTTTCTTGTTTTAAATGTATAATTTTTTTTTTTTTTTTTTGGCTTCTGTCATTTCTTTAGGGCTGCACTTCACATGTGTAGTTTCCCAGGCTAGGGTCTAATCGGAGCTGTTGCCAGCCTACACCAGAGCCACAGCAGTGCCAGATCCGAGACGCGTCTGCAGCCTATACCACAGCTTATGGCAACACCGGATCGTTAACCCACCTAGCAATGCCAGGGATCCACCCCGAACTTCACGGTTCCTAGTCAGATTCATTTCCACTGAGCCACGATGGGAACTCCTCAGTGTATAAATTTTTCACTCTTCATTTTGGATGCAATTTTAAACTTTTTTTTTAACATTCTCTTTCTCATATTTCATTGTTAGTATACAGAAATGCAACTGATTGCTGAATATTGACCTTGTATCCTGCTACCTTGCTAAATTCATTTACCGGATCTTGCAGTTTCTGTGTGGAGTCCTAGGGTTTTCTATGTATGCGTCATGTCATCTGTATATAGTGGCAGTTTTAGCTCTTCCCTTACAATTTGGAAAGTTTTTATTTCTTTTTCTTGTTTGATTGCCATGGCTAGGAATTATGACACTGTGTTGAATAGAAGTGGTGAGAGTAGGCATCCTTGTCTTATTCCAGATTTTACTAGGAAGGCTTTCAGCTTTTCTCTGTTGAGTATCACATTGCCTATGGGTTTGTCATAAATGGCTTTTATTATAATGACATATGTTCCTTCTGTGAGAATGTTAATTGTAATAATTCTGACAGACATTTCACTCTGCCTTACAGAAATTTCTCGGTAATTCCCACAACATCCAAAAAGTAAATACAACAATTATTGTATTCTTTTCATAAAACAGAAAAAATGAGGAACAGGCCAAATGTCTTTCAAGTGCTGTGTCCTGTAATAGAACATAAGCTCTGGAGCAAAAGGGACTTTGTCTTGTTTATGCTTCTCTCTCCATCACCAAGGACAGTGTCTGACACATGATCAGGCATTTGTCTCAATGAATATTTATGGACTAAATGCAAGAAGGAATCAATGAATAAATAAATAAATGAGAAATTCATCTGAGAGTGGAGGCAGCCTCTCAAAGTCATCCTGCAGAATCAGCCACCTGAACTCTGTGGTCCTGCGAGCACTTCAGGTGGTGACTTCCTCAAGACCCTCCGTGTCATCTTAGGAGTTAGGAACCAGAGAAACCAACCCAGAATCTACAAATTCTCTCTGAGTCCAAGGCTATCTTACTCCTCTGTGTTTTACCTGAAAGAAATTGTCACTTCATTTAGCAACCAATTTGTTTTTGCTGGATAGCCTGCCTCTCTTGTGCTCTGTTTTCTTCCATTTTCTGACATCTGGTTCATGTATTCCTCTTCAGCAGTTTTAGGGGTCCTTCCCGTTACTATGACTCCTCTTCCTTCAGAGGTTACCCTCCACCACGTGTCCACTGGACAAGGCAGAGGGTTGTCAAGCACCGCTCTTGTACAGTTTCTGTCTGGTCCTGGTCTTTCAGCTGCACCAGCCCTTGAAAGCTGACAGGCTGAATTGCTTGCTTTCCAAGCCTTAATGTTTATCTCCCTTTGGGTCTCACCATCTGCTGTGCTTTGGAAGCTCAGGTAAAGTGCATTTCTTTTTTAATTTCTCTCAGATATCCAGCCTCCTATTGCCTTGTACTTTTCCTCTCTCTCTTTAGACATTGTCTGCTTGGAATTGATGGGGTTTGTATTGAAATCGATGGATATGCCTGGTGCTTTTCTCTTTCCTTGCTGTCTGTCATTCTTTGCACAGATTCAGTCTGTCAGCTGAGGCCTTCACATAAAAGACAAAAGCATCTGTGGAATCAGAATCAGCTGTGTCCTTTCTTCATTTGGCTTCTTCTCTATCGTTTCCCAATACTACTTTCCTTTGTTTCTAAGCCAAAGGAGGCAAATGGTGGCCTGACCTCTTCGGCTTATCCTGAAAGTGACTCAGAACTTGGAAAATTGATTTAAAAATGGAAACTTGTCTTGCTTTCCAGATTTGGAGGAAGTGATACCGCGGGGCTTTTGTTCCTCTTTGGCAAAAAAATGGAAGGGGTGGATTTTCAGCTCTGTTCTTTTGATGCTGTTCATACCCTCAAGTTTGCCCCAGTCTCACTACCGCAACCTTTACATTTAATCAACATAAAGTGTTTATAGTTGTTCTTTATACCCGAACGTTATAGTTTGAGCTTTTTCAAACTCTGATGTAAAGCCAAGTTTGCAAAATCCTTTTAGAGAAGAGTCAGTAAACTTTTTCTCTAAAGTGTCAGAAAGTAAATATTCCAGCTTTGTGGGCGACCTGGTCTCAATCTCACTTACTCAACTCAGCCATTACAGAGAGAAAACAGCCATAGACAAAAATCAAACAAATGAATATGGCTATGTTTCAATAAAGCGTTATGTGCACAAACAGGTAGCAAAACAGAGCTGCCCCATTGGCCATAGTTTATTTCAGAACATCGCCTCTGGTCTTAAGACATGTATAGTGCATCACTCTATATTATCCGTTGATTAGGAATACTCAAATTAGTAAACTGGTAGAATCTACTTCCATACTGATTCAATGAGTTTGTATATACAAGTATGTATTAACATGTAATCTTAGCAGTTCTGATGAAATGATTTTAGAGAGGCCTGGATCTGTTTTCTAGAGTTTAAACATGTATAGCTTTTATGCAGCTAAATAAAACGTTATATATGCATTACCAGAGCCTTGCAACATTGTTTACATGAGTAAATAATAGACCTTAATGAGACCAGTGCCAACATTATTCCCTGGTTCTAACACAGTTCCCTTGAGAGCTACATCATCTGCTTTAAGTCACCATAGAGCCATTTAGCATACTCTAAGAGAAGACGCAGTCACTTAGAACCTCCCAGCAACTATGTTCCCTGAGCCCATCATGGCCCTGGGGAAATTTTTGTCTCACTTTTGTCTCATCTGCTCATATTTGTTTATTATTCGACATTAGTTATAATCAACACAGTAAAAATACAGCTCAGGTTTCCTGGACATATTTCTTGATGAACTGCTAAGTGCCAGTGCCAAGCACTAACTATATACATTAGGTTTTCTGAGAATTAGAGACTGTGTGTGTGTCTATGTATGTGTGTGTGTATGTATATATGTATATGTGTGTATATACATATATATGTGTATATACATATAGAGTCATATCATAATAATTATGTGTACTTTTTCTATATATACTCTCCAGTTCTTACAACAGTTTACAAATGAGCAAACTGAGACTTAGATGTTAAAAACTTCATCCACATTACCGAACTTCAGTGTCGTTGCCTCTAAAACACATTTAATCATGATGTAATGGTTCCTGTTAATACGATGTTTTCTGCGTGTTTATTCTCTCTCACAAACACCGAAAAGAACTATTTTGCTTAGTACTTGATGCAAGCATTAGGATTAATGAATCTTTCTTGGAGTTCCTATAGTGGTTTCAGTGGGTTAAAAACCCTATGCTGTCTCCATTAGGATGTGGGTTCAGTCCCTGGCCTTGCTCAGTGGGCTAAGGATCCGGGATTGCCACAAACTGTGGCGTAGGTCGCACATGTGGCTGGGATCTGGTGTTGCTGTGGCATAGACTGGCAGCTGCATCTCCAATTCAACCCCTAGCTCAGAAACTTCCATATGCTACAGGTGTGGCCATAAAAAGAAAATAAATAGGTTAGTAGACAGATAAATTTTTTTTTTTTGGATAGTGAGAAATTTTCTCTCTCTCTTTTTTTTTTTTTTTTTGATCTTTTTTTCTTTTTAGGGGGCTGCAACCGTGGCATATGCAGGTTACCAGGCTGGGAGTCATATCGGAGCTGCAGCTGCTGGCCTGCGCCACAGCCACAGCAACACAGGATCCGAACCATATCAGCAACCTACACCACATCTCATGACAACACAGGATCCTTAACCCACTGAACAAGACCAGCATTTGAACTTGCGTCCTCATGGACACTAGTCAGATTTGTTTCCACTGAGCCACAATGGGAACTCCGAGAAATTTTCTCATACTGAAATTTTTCCTTCTTCTCAGGAATCCCATCTCAGTTAAAAAGCATCATTATTTACTCAAATACCTAAGCTAAAGATCGCAATGCCACACAGCCTTTATTTTCCTCATCTTTAGGTCTCCATCCAGTTGGTCATTGGGATGGTGGATTTTATGTGTCAGCTTGGCTGGACTGATGCCTAGATATTTTGTCAGACTTATTGTACATTTCTCTCGAGGGTGTTTTGGGATGAGATTGACATTTAAATTAGTAAACTTTAAATAAAGAATGGTTTCCTGTATATTGTGAGTGGGCTTCATCCAGTTAGTTAAATGCCTTTAGAGCAAAAACTTCCCCACCCCCTCAGCCTTGAGCAAGAAGGAATTCTACCAGCAATGGCCTTCAGACTTGAGCAGCAACGGTGACCTTGCCTTGGGTCTCTTGTTTGTTCTTTTCTCTAGAGAACTCTGACTAATACAGTCCCTAAGTTCTGTAAATTCTTTCTCTGAAATATTCTTGACCGTTTTCAGTGCACCACATTGACTTAGGTCCCAATCTTTTGACCTATAATTAGTCTTTCTGCTTCCAGTATCTCTAATTCCAAATATGAATTACATCAATGGCTCCCAACTGCCCACAAATCAGATTTAGGCTTCTTGTCATGACTTTCAAGGTCTATCACAATTGGAGGCCAGTTCTCCTGGCCGAGCCCATCATCCATCCCACCCTACCTAGCTTCACCATACCCATCAGCATTCCATGAACATGTCCTGCTTTCACACCTCCAGGTCTCAAAACTGTTTTGGCCTCACCTTTTGTGTTGGGAAATGTTCTTCTGGACTTCTGAGCAAGAGTTCCAGTTATCAGGTCTACAATCAAGTAGAAGTTGAAGATTTTGGTTTTAGCGTCTTAAACTTAAGCATTGGGTTAAAGGCAAGAAAAGAATTCAAACTGCCTTAAGAATCTTTTCCTTATCTCTTTGGATCATATAATCCATGTATGCCCTTTAGACAGTGTTCACACAAAGAACAGCCAGCTGAAGATGAAACAATAAATCATCAATTTGCTCAGTAAGCCTATTGACAAGCCGCTATTTTGACTGCTTTTTCATTCACCTGATGTTTTCCACTTAGGTGGCACAATATCCCAGTTACATTTTTGTGGGTAGAAACACCGTCAGCAAAGAGATATTGTGAGACAGGGGCCTATAAAACTTCCGGGATTATTTGAAGTCTTTTGTTTCACGTTGTATTGAATTTCATCAGACTGATTTCTGACTACCTGTCATGAATGTTTCTTTTGTTCATTAGAATGTAAGATGAGGATTGCTTTAAAATTCCCTTTGGTGAATTGGTAAGATCCATGAAATGTTATCTAAAGGTCACTGAAGTACATGTGCCAGTAGCTATTAAAGTTAATAGACAGCATGGTCAATTCTATATCTGGAAAATGGCCCAGTCAAGAATGCAGATACGCTATTGCCTCTATTCATTCATTGAGCAGAGGAGATTGAGTTCCTCTCCACTGTACTATATCTAGGAAAATAAAAATAAATATAACATTCTGTACCCTTAAGGAGCATATAGTCAAAGGAAGAAAACAGCCAGATTAACAACCACAGCTTTGTGTATTGCAAAGAATACTTATGAACCAGAAGAAGGTGTGCATCAACTAAGGGAGTAGTTAAGAGAGGTCCCACTAAGAGAGGAAGCAGGAGTTCCCATCATGGCTCAGTGAAAATGAATCTTACTAGTATCCATAAGGACGCAGGTTCGATCCCTGGCCCCATTCATTGGGTTGAGAATCCAGCATTGCTGTGAGCTGTGGTGTAGGTCACAGATGTGGCTCGGATCTGGTATTGCTGTGGCTGTGGCGTAGGCCAGCGGCTATGGCTCCGACTTGACCGCTAGCCTGGCAACATCAATATACCATGGATGCAGCCCTAAAAAGACAAAAAAAAAAAAGGGGGGGGGGGAGGAAGCAAAGGGGATTTTGAGATGAGTCAAAGGTTTCATGTAGTTGAAAATCTGGCTTGCTTTAGAGAACTGATTCTCAAAGTGGGGTTTCCCAGACCGACATACGTCACCTCCAGCCCATGAGAACTTGTGAGAAGTGCAAACTTGAGCCCTAGGTCATACCTCCTGAATCAAATTCTCTGAGGGTGAGACCCAGCAATCTATGTTTTTGCTTGCTTTCTGGATGATTCTGGTGCACACTTAAGTTTGAGAGTCACTGATTTAAAGAAGGACCCATAGCCCAGCACAGCTGGTATCTAAGGAGTGGATGTGGGGGAAGAGGGTAAGGAGAGCCGTAGAGAATGAGGACTCTAGGCTGGGGACAGATTAAAAGGAATACTGAAAACTTGTTAGAAGTCAAGACTTTATCATCTAGGTAGTGGGGAGACATTAGAATGTTCTAACTAGGAAAATAGGATAATTAGATTTTTGATGTTAGAAAAAATAACTGTGGTAGTTTAGAAGATGAAGTCAAGATATGGAGGCAGTAGGTAAAATAAGAGACTACTGTAAAGATTAAACCAGTGGTGTTTTGAGCCTTAATTATATACTCGTTTTTAATGGAGAGGATAAAATGGATTCAAGAGTCTTTTAGGTTATAAAATTGCTGGGTTTTGACTAGATAACAAGATACCAGAAGAGAAGAGAAAGATTCATCTACTTACGTGTTAGGTACATTTCATCTTTCACAAACTGAATGTTCAAACAATTTTTAAATGGATTAAGGAAGAGTAGAAACTTTGCAGGTTGAAATTTGAGGTGTGAGATGAGAGGGCACTTGAAGGAAAGGTTAAGTTTTGAAATTAGAGTTTGGCTGTCTTGAGGTATCTTTTAAAATATACATAGCAGCAATCAAGTGGAATATTTGTGTTGATATTTCCTTTTTTTAATGTTGCTTTCTTGCCTTCTTTTTTTTTGGCTTTTTTTGGGCTGCACTTGTGACATATGGAAGTTCCCAGGCTAGGGGTCGAATCAGAGCTACAGCTGCCAGCCTACGTCACAGCCACAGCAACATGGGATCTGAGCTGCATCTGTGACCTACACCACAGCTCACAGCAATGCTGGTTCCTTAACCCACGGAGCGAGGCCAGGGATCAAACCCACATCTTCATGGATACTAGTCAGATTCGTTTCCGCTGTGACACAACGGGAACTCCTTGCTGTCTTGCTATTTGTTGCTTGATTTTTGGAGTACACTAATAAAAAAAAAGAGAGAGAAAATTATGTATTTTGTATGAAATTCAATTCAAAACAAAAATTCTAGGCAAGAATTTGGCTGTCTGCATGATCATATTCAAACAACCATAGTCTTGAGGAACGACTGTGGTAAAGAGCAGCTCTACTCACCAAATTTTGTACATAAATTTGCTCAGCTCAGAATTTGTGGATAGGAAGATTATTAGTATAACTGCTTGGAACTTCCATAAAGACTTTCGTGTGGTCTTTTATTCTGAACACTTTTTAAAACCAATTCTAGGTAGATTACTAAAATATTCAATGACAGTCAGATGGAGAAAACATTTTTTAACATCAGTCCTATTCATTTTATCTAACTCAGGGAGAAAACATTTTTTGTCAGCATTTATATTCTCTAGACAAGCACAGTTCAGCAAGTGGGACATAGAAGGGGAAGCCAATCATTTCAAAACCTTCTGAAGGCTCATGATGGCAGTTTGATTGAGGTACCTCCATTCCTGTATCATGCATGGATCTCAGTTTTCTCTCTTCTCTATTCACCTCCAGAATTTTCCCCCTGGGAGAGGGTGCCAAGTCCTCTAAACGCCAAATCCCTGCTCTTATAGTCAACAGAATATAGAGACTGTGAGGATCATAGCCCCTGTGAACAACACTGCACCAGGAGCTACTTACATGTAGAATTTGGTGATGACCCCATGACCACACAGGAAAGAGGAGCCATATGTCCTTTCTGATTTGAAATGCAATGCAGTGTGACAGTCAAGATTACTCAGTGAGCTCAGTGTTAGCACTGCTAGCTATTAGCTGCATGATCTTTAAAGAGTTACTTAATGGGGAAAAATACCCCCACTAAAATCAGCTAAAGCAGGTGAAGTATTTTGTATTATATCTTCATTTTATTATTCTTAGAGTAGTCATTATTCATGTCCTTAGTATTTTTGATGCTTTGAGGCTCCAGAATCCTGGCCTTGAATGCTGGACAGGGACCAAGGTTTAGAATGTATTCTAACAAATTATTTCTTGAAAGTAACATTAGATAATTATATCAACCTGTATATCTTAACACTATCCCTGTTTATTAGCTCTACCATAGTATTTCTCATTCACTTGAAAATTGAGATCCAACATTACCATTGCCGGAATTCAGCCTCTGTCAGCTGGGGCCAAAATGAAATGCAGAGGCAGAGTTTTGGGTAAAGGAGGAAAACATACCTTTATTGCTTTGCCAGGCAAAGGAGGGTCACAGCAGGCTAATGCCCTAAAGACTGTGCCCCCCATTAGAAAGATTTGTGAGGAGCTTTATAGTAAAAAGGAGAAAAACAGGTTTTCAGATAGGAATCAGGGTTGGGACAAACATGTATTTTTCTTTCTTTGGGGCAATCTTGTCATCAAAACTGGAGTCAGGAGATCTTGGTATGATCATGATGGTGGTCTTCTGGGTTATTGCCTAGAGTAAAAGTACTTGCAAAAAGGGCATATTGATCAGAGATTAGAACAAACTAGGAAAGTTCCTGAAAAACATAATGTTCTAATATCATCATCTGCTTAACCCACAGGCAATTGTGTTTAGGGTGCCTAATCTTTAGCTGATGGGTGATTGTGTCTAGGGTGCAGTTAAGCCAGGAAGAAGAAAAAGGAAGGACTCTAAAACTGTCCTTGACTATTCCTCCCTTGTCTTTCATCCCCTTCCTTCTCTGAACTGCCACTGTCTGAACCTGTCCCTAGAAACTCAGGGAAGGCCACAGTGGCTGAATGAGGCCCATTTCCTAAGAACAAGTAATGGGGACACAGAAAGGCTTTTGCGCCCAAGAGCCCCACAGGGCCGAGCTCGGTTTCATTATCTCCGGCAATGTTTGTGTTTATTACTAATTCACCTCGTTTTAACAGCAGATTTGTAGAATATCTACACTATAGATATTAGATTGTTCTAAATGTTTAATATCTATTGAAACTGCATATCGGTATACCTTGAGGACACTAAGTTTGGTTCCAGACCATAATACTAAAGCAAATATTGCAATAAAGCAGGTCACATGAATTTTGTGGTTTCCCAGCATTTATAAAAGTTATGTTTACATTATACTGTAGTCTGTTAAGTGCACCATAGCATTATATCTTAAAAAAAAGAAAAAAGATATGGGAGTTCCTGTTGTTGCACAGCGGAAATGAATCCAGCTGGTATTAATGGGATGCGGGTTTGGTCCCTGGCCTCACGCAGTGAATCAGGGATCCAGTATTGCCGTGAGCTGTAGTATAGGTCACAGACATGGCTCAGGTCCCCCATTGCTGTGGCTGTGGTGTAGGTCAGCTGACACAGCTCCGATTCTGCCTCTAACCTGAGAACTTCTGTATGCCGTGGGTGTGACCCTAAGAAGAAGAAGAAAATTATTTTTAAAGGGTACATGTCTTAATTTGAAATATGTTATTGCTTAAAGAAAAGAAAAAAGGTAACCACCACTTAACAGTGCACAGCTGCCACAAACCTTCAGTTTGGGGGAAAGAAAAAGTAACAACAAAAAAAACCCCACAGTGTCTTTAAAGCACAATAAACAGTTTGTTTGCCTATATATTAAGCATTTACTTGTGCTTAGCACTGATTAATTTTTCCTAATAATTGTATAAGTATTTGCAGTATTGTCTCATCAGATGCATCATTTGACTCTCACAGAATCTGGTAGGAAAGTTACTCAGACACTTTCTTTTTCTTTACTACAGAAAAATCCTGTATTTTTATTACTTTTAGATTTCAGTCAGTTGGGTTCATGTCATGACTACAAATTGTCCCAATTATTTAAAATTTTAATCTGTATTAAGAGAGCTTGCCCAGTTGATTGTCATTAGCAACTGAATGAATCAAACTAATGGTCTAGCCATATATGAGTGTCTGAAGGAAGTCTGTGTCTCATTTGAATATGAAGGCTTTGTTAATTACTGTTCTCTCAGTGTGTTCTAAAAAGTGCCTCTTCCTTAAAGTTATCCAGAAAATAATTATAAAATTTCCTTGAGCTTGACCTACTGAACGTTGGCTAGAATTTCTGTGGTGTAAGGGTGTAGGAATCCATCTTGTTTTTAATCGTTTTATTCTGCTATAGAACGATTGCATTGACCCAGAGCATAACTCATAGTTTTCTCTGTTCTGTTTTTAGTTAAAGCCAGTTCCTTGCTCTGCAGCTATAGTCAATCTGTTTTTGACTTTTCCTTCATAGAATTAACCTACCTCTCCTTAAGGAAAACCTCTTTTTAATATGGTTGTTAGAAAGAAACCCTCAAGCATATACCCTTATGGAATACTAAGCTCCAAATTGCTATTTCCTTAATATGAATAGCATTAAATCAAAAGCCTTAAAACAATATGTTAAACCATGTCCTTCTGCCATAATGACTATTCTCTTTTCTCATTTTACACCGGAATTTTGGAGCTCAGAAATTATTTTTATGCAGAAAAATTTAAGTGGAACTTTAATACCACTTAAAGATAATTTTTTTTTTTTGGTTCTCGTATGATCCATTTAAACTCACCATCGAAGTGAGCTATGGACTCATTTTGGGAAGAAAATATATCCCATAGACTGTAATTCCCCAAGACCTTTATTTACTTGATTCCTGCTCCCTGAGATCATGGCCTCATGACATGCAATTCTCAGTTCTTTGAGCTTCCCAGGAAATAGCATTCATAAAAATCATTTCACAGCAGACTTCAATGCCAACCCAACAATAAAATATTCCAGTACATTCTCACACTGGAGGCACGAACAGCCACTGCTCTTTTCTTTTTACATTGAAAAGACATCTTTTGGTAAAGACATCAAAGATAGTGCAGAGCAGACTGTATAGCAACCTCTTTTTATTAGAGGTGTCCTTGAATGTCAAACTCCAATATAATCTAATTGGAACTTTAATAATTCCATCTACTAGAGATTTTAAGATACTGTCAACACACAAATCCCTACAATTCCTTTTTTTTTTTTTCAAATGAGGAAGTAATTTTGAATGTAAAACTGGAGGGAATTCACACCCATAAAACGTAAGTGAATCTTCAAAGTACCTGGTTCCTCACTACTCTCAAAGCCAACCATGAGATCTTATCCTAGAGGGAGAAAAAAAATCCTCCACTTCACCTGGTCTCTGTTGAGTCTCTTTCCCTGTGGATTCTCTATGCCTTAAAGCCCTTTAATTCCTTCCTCTCCCACAATCCCACCTTATTCCCCTCCATCAGGTCCCACTGAGTTCTGTTTTCTTTGGGACAGGGAATGAAAAGCTATTCTGTTTCATGAAGGACCCTCTACGAGATACTCAGACTTAGGCAAATAGACTTCTTCCTGGCATATCTCCTATGCTGTACAATGTGAGTCACTAACAAATAAGCAAAAAGCCAGGGTCCCTTTCTCTGACTTCATAATGTTAAGTAAGTTTTTTTTGCTGGGTTTAGGTAAGAGACCAGAGGCTGGATATTTAAGAACACATTTATCAAATTGTCTGTCCATATTAACTTGAATTTACTGGATAATTTCCATTAAAATGCTCAACTTATTCATTCTATTTTCATTAACACGGTGGTAGACATAAATAGAAAACTATTAAACATTTTACTATGTTCCAAGGAATCGATAGGAAAGTTTATATGAGAAATGAAGGTCAACGGAGGCTTTATAACGGATATATAACTTTCAGCTATACCAAGTAGCTCCTGCACAGTGGAAAGACACATGTACTATGCATTATAGTTTCTGCTCTTATCCACTGTTCATACATTTGGGCAGAGGGCAAAGCCTTTCTAGGAAGTGCTTTCCTTACCAGCAAAATGAGCAAGTTTGTGTAATAGTTTCCATGATACTTATAGATGCAGAAGTCTGATTTGAAACTCAAAAAATGATTTGTCACTATGATTGCTCTTAATACTTCCTTTTTTTTAACTCTAAAGCTAATCATTTTTTCTTTCTTCTCTGTTCACTTATGATCCAAATATTAAAATACTAGTAAATCAAATTTAAGCTCAATTCTAGAGGTTTGATATCATCTATACCTGCCTAGGACCTAGTGATTGATTTTAATGATCTTTCATCTCTCCAAGCATTTTTGCAAAAGACGGAATAAATTGGATATACATCCATTCAATTGTTTAAGAACATTTATTGACTCAGAGTAGCTTTATTTCTTTTCCCTAAAACATATTAAAGCAAGTTGCAGCGAACATGACACTTCACTTCAAACTATTTCAGTGGACATCACCTAAAAATAACACTTTTCCGTCTAACCACAACACCATGGTCACACTTAAAAACAATTCAAAAGTTTCTTCTAATATGTACACCACATTTACATTTATCCTTTTATTCCCCAAATGACTTTTATAGGTGGTTTGTTTTTCAGTCTAAGGTGCAATCAAGATTCACAAGTTGCATTTGGCTGCCATATTTCTTCATTTTCTTTAAACCTACAACAGTGGTCATCAAATTATGACCCATGGGGCATTCCTGTATGATTTATCTTTGTATCTTAATCTAAGAATTTTCACATTTTTAAAGACTTGTAAAAAAAACCAAACAACGAATAAGCCCAAAACAAAGAAGAATACCAAACAGCATGAAACTGTTGTTATCTGCCCTCTACGAGAAAATGTTCGCTGATTCTTTCCTGGTTTAACACTGCCAGTTCCCTGAAAAATATAGTTTTGTACTCAAAAGTTACATAAGTATTTTATTCTTTATGTGTGCTTATATATTAACGATATAGTTAAAGCAGTTTCTTACTGCTTATAATCAAAGGGTATGAATTTTTTCACCCCTTTTCATCACATGTAATTTTTTTTCACATGTAATTTTTGAATATTTAACAGATTTGTGATTTAGAAGGCCAACCATATAAAAAATATATTCTCAAAGAAATTTTCGTTGGTATTACTGCACCCCCAGTGCACCCTTGTATAAGCATTTTCATTTGTTTCTGATTTATCTTTATATCTTTTTGCAAAAAAAAAAAATCAGGCCATTATACTATATACTCTTTTGCATCTTGATTGTTTAACTTATCCATTTATCCTTTAGATCAATTTGTATCATAAGAAAATTTTTTAGTTTGATTTTCTGGTTTAACGACTACATAGTGTTATGTTTTATGGACACAACAGAGATTACTCACCAGTCTCCTGTGAATATAGTATTTCATGTTCCCATAACTGTATGTTTTAGATTTTCACCGTTCAAGTAAGTGTGTAATGGTATTACATTGCTATTTTAATATGCAATTCCCTAATGATATATAATATAATATATAATAGTAATATATTAATATAATATTAATATATTTACATATAATATTTAATATATAATATAATACTTAGTATAATACTTAAAAAATTTAATATGCTTATTGGTACCTTTATATCTCCTTTGTTAAGATATCTATTCAGGTATATCAGCTATTTATTTTTAAATAAGATGGGCTGTTTTCTTATTGTTGAGTTCTAAGTATTTATGTTTGCATTTTACATTTCGGTCTCTGATGCATTTTGAGTTAATTTTTGCCAACACAGTAAGATCTGTTCTAGATTCACTTCTCCCCACCTCATACTCCCCACTTTACTCTTTTGGTATGTGAATGTCTAGTTGTTCCAGTACCATATGTTTTATTATACTGCCTTTGCTCCTAGGTAATGATCAGTTCACAGTACTGCTGTGGGTCTATCAGGGCTCTTTATTCTGTTCATTTAACCCATTTTTCTTTTGTTTTGCCAGTTCCACACTGTCTTGAATACTGCAGTTTTATACTAAGTCTTGAAGTCAGGTACTATCAATTCTCTTTGTTCTTCTCCTTCAGGGTTGAGTTGCCTATTCTGAATCTTTTGCCTCTCTGTAGAAACTTTAGGTTTGGTTTGTCAGTACTCGCAACATAACTAGCTGAGATTTTGATTAAGGTTGCATTGAATCTGTAGATCAAGTTGGGAAGAACTGATGGCTTGAAAATATTGAGTCTTACTATCCATGAACATGAACTATCTCTCCATTTATTTAGTTCTTCTTTGATCTTTAATCAGTTTTGTAGCTTTTGCTCATATAGATCTTGTACATCGTTTGTTAAATTCATACCTAAGTATTTTATTTTGGAGGGTGTTCATGTAAATGGTACTGTTTTTAATTTCAAATTCTACTTCACTGCTACTAGCATATAGGGGAACAACTGCTTCTCCTGCATGCTAATGTTGAATCCTGAAATGTTATTATAATCACTTATTCTAAAATTTGTCAGTTTTTTATTCTTCCAGATTTTTTACAAAGGCACTTCTCATCTGTAAACAAAGGTATTTTTATGTCCTCTGCCTCAATGTATATATATTTACCCTTTTTTTTTTTTCTGTCTAATTGCATTGGCTAAGACTTTCGGTGTTGGGAAACACATCCTTCTCTTGTTCCCAACCTAAACAGGAAAGCTTTGAGTTTCTTGTCATTAAGCATGTAGGGTTTTGTAAATGTACTGGATTAAGATGAAGAAGTTGCCCTCTCTTCCTAGTTTGCCAAGAGTTTTATCGTGAGTGGGTGTTGGATTTTGTCACATGCTTTTTTTGCACCTATTGAGATAATGGTATGATTTTTCTTTAGCCTGTTGGTGTATTACAATGGATTACAATAGTTGACTTTTGAATGTTGATGTCTGGGATAAATCCTTCTTGGTCATGATGTATATTGTTTTTTACATCTTGGATTTGATTTACTAATACTGTGTTAAAGATTTTTATATCTGTGTTTGTAAGAGATATTGGTCAACAGTTTTCTTGTAATGTCTTTGATTTTGTTATTAGGGTAATGCTAACTCATAAGAATGAGTTAGGCAATATTCCTTCTGCTTCTATCTTCTGAAAGATATTGTAGAGAGTTAGTATAATTTCTTCCTCAAATATTTGGTAGAATCCACCAGTGAACTCATCTGAGCCTGTAGCATTCTATTTTAGAAAGTTGTTGCTTATTAATTCAATTTAATTAATAGATATAGTCCTATTCAGATTGTGTATTCCTTCTTGTATGAGTTTTGACAGACACTGTCTTTTGAGGTATGGCTCTATTTCACCCAAGTTGTCAAATTTGTGGGCATAAAGTTGTTCATCATATTCATTTTTATTTTTTAATGTCCATGGGATCTATAATGAGGTACCCTCTTCCATATCTGATATTAATAATTTGTGTTTTCTCAGGTTTTTTTCTTCATTAACCTAGCTGAAACCTTACCAATTTTATTGCTAATTTCAAAGGAAGAGTTTTTGGTTTCTTTGATTTTCTCTAAGATTTCCTCTTTGCAATGTCACTGATATCTGTTCCAATTCTTACTATTTTTTCTTTTTGCTTACTTTTATTTAATTTGTGCCTCTTTTTCTAGTTTTCAAAGATAGAAACTTAGATTATTTCTTTGAAATCTTTCTTCTTTTCTAATAGGTACTTTCAATGTTATAAATTTCATTCCAATTTCATTCTACTCTCACTGCATCTTAAAATTTTCAAAAAATTGTATTTTTATTTTTGTTTAGTTCAAAATATTTTTAATTTATCTGGAGATATTTTTCTTAGACCCATGTGTTATTTAGAAATATACCGTTTAATCTCTTTGTACTGGGAGATTTTCTACCTATCTTTTTTAAGTTGTGAATTTCTCATTTAATTCCATTGTGGTCTGAGAGTGGATATTGAATGATTTCTATTCTTTTAAACTTGTTAAGTTGTGTTTTATGGCCTAGAATGTGGTCTTTACCATGTGAGTTTAAGAAAAATATATAATCCCCTGTTGTAGGATAAAGTGGTCAATAGATGTCAATTATACCCCATTGTTTGAAAGTGCTGTTGAGTTTAACTCTGTCCTTGCTGATTTTCTCCCTACTGAATCTATCCATTCCTGATAGAGGAGTATTAAAGTCTCCAGCTATAACAGTGAATTCATCTGTTTCTCCTTTGAAATCTATCACCTTTTGCCTTTGAAATCTATCATCTTTTGCCCCACCTGTTTTAATACTTAGCTGCCTCCTGGGTCTTAATGGACAACCAAATTTAAGCAAATGCCTGCAGAAAGAGACTCTGGTATTGACCCATGATGATGGGGTGCAGGAAGCAGATGGAAGGAGATAAATACTATCAGAGTTTGATCTTGCCAACATTGTGATCTACCTGGAGCCAGTCCTGCTCCTATCATGTCTTGTGTCATTTGTTCCTCTGACCTGGTCTTCCATGCTTCCTGTCATGCCTATCTTTAGACCTAAACTGGTCTGAACATGAAAGGGCAAATCCTCCATACCTATTACTACACCAAATCCATTGATAAATAGGCGATGACCCCCTTCCCCCACCCCATCTGTCATTATTCAAGGGGACTGAAATGGAGACAATGCCTTCTTTCAATCTTCTGCCCACATACCTGACAGTTGTAGGGTGAACCTTGATTTCAACCCTTCGGTAGCCCGTGATTCTTCATTATGAACAACATCTTTATAATCTGGATGTGTCAATAATGTATTCCTAGGAAGTAAGAAGTGTCTCTCTACAGTTAAACTTGACCTAAAGCCAGGTTTTCATTTGGCATGTGTTCTGTGTATTAACTTCATCTGGGTTTTTTAAAACAAGTGGTGAACAACTGAAGAAGAGGCTCTAAAGTGAGGGATAGATGTTCTTCTCAATTTAATTTTGATTCAGTTTTATGAATTAAAGTAGCTAAGACAAATGACATCCTCCCTAAGAAAGATCTAGAGTACTCTGCGCCCAAGTAAAAACGAATGATTTACAAATCCCAAGATCAGCCACTTCTCGGCCCTTTTTCACTTTTTTTCATATCTGAAATACTCTTCTCTCTTCTTCAAGTATGAGTAAAGATGTACTTCCAGCCTCTACCACTGTTTCCCAGAGTAAGAAATTCACGTATCACTTTTTTTGTATACCATTCTCATAGGATTTTTTGCCTCCCTTTCAATTATGTAAGTACAGTTCATATTTTCACTACTAGATTACTAAATGCAGAATTCACAGTACTCAGCTCTGAAGCCTCCATAGTGCTTAGTTCTGAAACTTCCTAGTTGACAGTAAATAGTCTATATACACATGCACATAAATATTATCTAACATCCCAGTCCTTTGCATAGATTCAGCAATAATGTTTATATTTAATACTTTTGGGAAATAAAATGCAAATAAAATACGCAAGGGTAGGGAAAAAGATGAATGAATAACATTAATCGTACATGTTGTTGGGGAAGTAAAATAGTAAAATTGATTTTTAACTAAGAAAAAATACACAAAATAGCAAACTTTCCCATATGCTTTTATTTATTTTGCAATATCAAACTCATTTACTTTTTCTTTATTCAAATGTCTATCAGAACACATATTTGTGGACTGTGTGTTTAAACTGCTAAAGCAAATCAGATTTAAGAAGTGTCCAAAGAGTTTGAGGCCAAAAATAATGCCAAGTTCATGGGAAGTTATAGAATTCTCTACATCACTATGCATATTTAGATGAAATCTTATTGTCAAGAACCTATAAAAGGGCAAGTGGTGGGAACGCAGGCACCACAGAAAGGTGATTATTGGTTCTAATTTAGTAAACATGATGTGCCCTTTCTGGTGTTGAGGATGGGCGTTATATTAAAACACACGCTCAGCCCTGGGAAGTTCACAGTATGGTGGGGTATAAAGGCATATCTTCCCCCAAACAATGATATACTGTGCTAAGTCTGTACAGGAAATCTGATCAATGCATTTGCAGAACACAGTGGAAAGAATGCTTTGTCTTGAAAGAAGAAAAAAGGGGCTATTTTCAGAGAGGAAAGGACATCTGGAGTAGAGGCAGAAGATTCTTGCCCATCAGAGAACAAAGAAAGGATAATGCAATACAAAGACTGCAGTATAGGCAAAGGCGAGAAGACATGGGATTGCCTAATGTTCTATAAACTGCTAAAAGTTCATTGTGGTAAAGACCCATGCTTCCCAGGAAGGAAAAGCAAGGATCTAAAGGAAGTGTTTAGGACTGTAAATACTCATGATTTTCATGGTAAGGAGTTTGGACTTGATTCTGAAATATGCGGACGCAGTAAAGATTTATTGTTGGGGACATTTTGAGAATGTTCACACAAAGTGTCTCCTTGAAACACTCTCACAAATGACACTCCAATTCACATATGACTCACATATGACACTCTTGATTTACATATGAGGCTAGGAAATGAATCCAGCACCCAGGAGTCCACCTGAGGCAAAGACTACTCTTCCGGTGGCTTTTAGAAGCAGGAGTCCTTGGGCGAATCCCACTCTAACTCTAACACCCTGCAGGCCATAGAGAAATCACCCTCCCTCCTCCTAGCTGGTCTTGCTTCACTTCTTCCTTCAGTCCTCCACTCTCAAGTGTTCTCTTCCAGAATGTCTCTCCTAATGAAACTGATCCATCTGAATATCCCTTATTATCATCTTTTACTAACTCACTGACTTTGCTTCATCTTTGCTCCTTTGTCATTTTCATGCATTTATATCCTGTCTCCCAAGTGGATCATAAGTGTTTCTGCATTTTACCTTGACTATTCCTATCCACACAGTAAGCATTCAATAAATTCTCTTCATTGTCTGTTTAATAGGCTGACTATCTTTTAAGACAGACCTAAGAAATGGGTAAGTCTAGGGATTTCAGAGAAGTGTATCATAATAAAGAAAGCCCCATTAGTGAACAATGAAAAATTGAGCCTGCTAGCTAAAAAATATTATGGCAACAGAGGGAAGACAAGAAAAGAAAACAAAGTATTTAGAGAGTATCCGGAGACAGGAAGGGAAGAGAAGAATTGATAAAGGCTCAGTCTCTCAGAGATAGATCACACTGTGGCTATGGGGCTAAGAAACTAATTATTTCCTTTGCGGAATGTTGCACAACTTTCCAAGCAATTACCATGGAAGACATGTTTTATCACCAACTAATTGTCCTTGATTTTTAAAATATTGTAAAAGTGCTTAATTTGCCTTATAAACATTACCAAATATTTTCAATAAAATATCATTTTGCCAAGCCATAAACTCCTTTCAGCCCCCATAACTTACATCAGCACAGCCTGGATTCTAGAAACCCCACCAGAATTTTGGTAACAGATTCCCATCACTTGAAAACAGAGGGCCAGCTTGGAAGTGAGGCGAATACCAAATCATTCCAAGAGGAAAACATGAAAGCAGAGACATGAAGAACTTGGCCCATACCCTGAACTCCAGTTGCCTTGTGAGCACACACAGCCAGGATTCATCTGCGTGGGAGGATAAAGAAGGTCACGGACAGTGTTTTGAAATGTCCAGCCATAGGAAAATAGTGTTTCAAGTCCAAACTGCGCTGAGATTTTTTAATCACCATTATTTACCTGCTATTATACATTGAAGAAATTTGGTGACAGTGTTGTTTATAAGCCTAACAGTATGTTTACAACCCAGAATAAATTATACAAATAGAAAAATGGAAAATGGGCACAAATGAAAAAATAAGGACCCACTTAACCCTAATATGTTGCATGTCTGTTTCCTGATTCTCACATGAGAGTATTACTGAAAAGTGAGACCCTATCTTTTATAACACCTCTAGGATTCATTAAATAATATTGTTGAATGATTAAGTCAATGAATAAATGAATATTAAAGTGCTGTTGAGAGGCTGCTAAGAATGAACTGGGGAGATGTTGCTATTGAGTGGGGTGGTGTTGAAGAGGGCCTGATAGTTTATAGGGCAGCAGTTTTATCATATTATGGGACCTAAGATTGCCCAAGAAGAGTTCTCTTAAAATGGTTCTCAAAGCTGGCTTCTACACATACCATGAAATCTTCTGAAATGTGTGCTAAGCTCAGGTTAACTCAGTACAAAACTCCTGGGCAGCATCATTCACTGGTCTGCCATGTTGGATCCCCACCCATACTACTAAATAAGAAACTTGAAGAGTGAGGTCTGTGTTGCAGATCTGTGTTAAAGTGAACAACTACCATTTAGTCCACTGAGAACAACTCCCCTTCTTCTGGAAATGCTTCTTCAAATCTATGCTTCTAGTGGGATCAGGGAGGAAGGTGACTGGGGGCTTGTAGTGCAATTCTAACCATGAGAGTGAGACGTAATCTGAGAGGGGCCAATCACAGGGCTTCTCCCCTTATGCTTTTCATACCTCCATCCCCCACCTTAGGTGACAGTGGCTGCTCTAAGCTGATCACATGACCAAAGCCAAAGGTCAGGGTCCTTTCTCCAAATTTTTAAAAAACTTCCTGGAGAACAAGAATGCTTTCTGCTCTCATTACATTTCTGTAAGGATGTAATCCAGAGGCTGCCCGTGGCCCTGAACCCACACTGCATGAAGAATAAGGAATGAGCTAAAAAAATGAAGCCAATGCTCAGAAAGATGCAGAAGCAGAAGGAGATGCCCAAGGCATCCGGGGCCCTGGCTGAGATCATGATAGCCTCTCCTAAGCCTTATTTATTGAGTTTTCCCCTTGAGTCTCTGTGCTGCCCCAATATTCTTCCCCCAAATCCTGTGTTTTACTTAAATTAATTTGAAATGAATTTTTGTCACTTGTACCCAAGAGAACCCCAATACAAATGGTTATTATACTACCTTTACATTTCAAAATAAAACTAGAGAATGTCCTGGGCAGCTAAGAGAATTTAATTGCCAACTCAGAGGCTGCACTGAGAATAGGAGTGTTTCTCTCCTACATTAGCTTTCTGTACTTGAAACAGAGCACCAAACTCCCATAACGAGTAAGAGGAGTGAGAAGATTAATGGTTGAACACACTCACTTTCCACATTTTGATATTTATTCATTTAGATAACTGGCTGGATTCCACAGCAGAATTATAACTCTTCTGACTGTAGCCCTTTACCCACAGTGCTCCAGACTTTCATTCTGCGGAAGTCATTCACCATTGGTAGGCCAAAACACAGAGCAGTGTATTTATTACACAGAGGAGAGATTTTACAAGTGCAAATACATTCCAATTTAGTCTTTGTCCTTGTCCTTCTCTTTCATTTTTCTCCCTATTTCTAGGCCTTTGCTGTTTTCTCTTTTACGCATGTAGAACGGTGTCTTTCATAGTGTCACTTGTACACAGGGGGGAAATAATGTAACAAAATGTGCTCCTTTAAATACAGGGAATAATGTATAAATATGTAACACCTGAAAACCTTTTAGCTGACTTTTTTTAAGTCTAAATACCCTAAGATAGGACTTATCACCATGATAGATAGGACTTGAACAGAGTTATTAGCTGTGGTGAACAGCTCTTCCTTCCTTCCACCCGCCACCCAGTTTCATTGTTCCTTACTAACAGAACTCTTTGGTCAAGCGGTTTGCAGAGACCCAGCATAATCATGGTTGGCCTAAACCAGCCATGATAAGCTCTTGCCTTTTTGCCAATAATTGGTCTAAGGATCACCATGTGACCTAGTCGAGGCTTGATAAGACCTACGGGGAACACCATCTAGGGCTTCCAAGAAAAATTCCCCTGATGAAAGATAGTGGCCATAGCAGAGAAAAATTTTTTCTCTCTTGTCCCTTCGTTTCCTACTTAGTCACTGTGGTGTGAGGGTATGTACCTGGAGCTGTGACTATGCAGGAAGTAACACAGATGCCCAGGGATGGAAGAACAAAAGCATAAAGGGATCCCAGGGCCTCTGGAATTCTTGTTAAGTAAATAACTGTCTTTAGAGTGGTCTATGCTGCATTAATGCAATTATTCATTATCTGAAGCTGAATATATCTTAGCGGCTACATTATGAAAAAGAATTGAAAGCACGCTTCCATTCATCAGTTCTCATTGTGGTAGTAAGGGGACAGTGGATAATTAACAAACATTTTAAATATGGAAAAGCTAAGTTTTTTCAGTAGAGTATCTTAAACTCTTTGTAGAGGAATTCTGTTGTAAGTCAAGGCTATACAGCCATAGGACAATAACACTTAGAGGCAGAACAAAGTAAAAGCTTAAGTTTATATATGCCAAAATACCCTTGGTCTGGTTTTACTTTACGCACCATTTCTCTCATGTACAACTTTAGCATTTACAGATATGATTAGAAACAGATTAACTGAACAGAATGGGTAATGGTCCTCAGCTGAGTATCAGAAAATTAAAACAGATTTGAGAACTCTTGTGTAACACTCAGGATTCAAATACATTGAATATGTCAGCAATTTTGTACTCTCACAGCAAGAGATAAAAGAAGCAAAGATAAAGGGATGCACAAAATAAGAAAGTCTTGGGGGATATTAAGGCAATTAAGAGCAATATGGAAGTAATCAAAACTCAGTCGACAGACCAAATAAGACCTTATGAAATAAAAATATGGGCCAACATTTGCAAAATGTTGCATGCCTTAAGATTACATATGTCTACCAAAGAAATCAAGGGTTAGATTCAATGAGCAGATATGAAACATTAGCAATGGATGAAATGCAAAAGGATTTTCGAGGCTTGAATATAGTCACGCATGCTACAGTTTAAACGCTTATCAAGACAGCAGCCAAGTTCTGAGGACTGAAGCAGTGTTTCTCAGTCTTTCATCATGAAAGACAAAGCAATATGTGAATAGAAAACATGCTGAAGTCAAACAAACAGAGAGCTTGTTTTATTTATTGTGAGCAATTCTGTTTCAAATCAGTCAGATATTTAGGAAGTAGACTTAAGTTTTTATTTTGTACGATTATTTTTTCTTGAGGTAATAAGGGTTAAAAGGTACACATAATGAACATACCCCAGATCCTAGCATGAAACATACCAAACTGCCTGAATGTGGGTACCAACTGTGGATTAATAAAACCAAGACAATCACATCAGGGGAGACTGCGCTTCTCGGGAGACGTCCCTGGGAGAAAAAATAAGAACCGCAGACATAGATAAACATGGGGTTTAAACTATCAGTCAATGCAGATCTCATGAAGATGAGAATGCAGCCAACAGATGTGGCCCAAACCGCACCAGACAGAGGGAAATCATAACGAGGCAGACGAAAAGCTATGTCTCTGTCTGGATTATATGTGATGGGTTGGAAACTGACATATTACAATCCCGATTTTAATGCAGCAGCTGTCATCTTGCTGATCCACTTGTGTATTTCTCTCAGCTCATTCAGCCTCCTTTTGTGGTTCTTTAAATGTGGTAGTATCCTTAAAAGATTATTTTAATCATATCAAAGACATTTGAACTTTAAATAATAATGCCACAAAGGAGAGGCAGAGCTGGTGCTTCTGTTGTTAATTTGTTTCATTGCTTCTTACATTTGCTGCTTTCCTATATCCAGGCATATCTTCTGTGTGTACAGCTTTGATTGTTAAGGGACAGCGAAATGCTTTATATGCCAAGATGTACATATTAAAAATCCCACCTTTTTTCTTTGGCTACAAATTTTGAGGCCAGATATAGACAGTGATTTCCAGCAAGACAAGTTCCTGCTAGTTTACTTAGGTGTTTCCTTACAGTCCCCTGAACAATTGTGAAAATCTCATTCGGAGTCCAGTAACTGTACCTGATGGTTTTTACACAGCAAGCCTAGCCACTAGATACAGGGTCTGCTAATTAGCCACTTTTAGAATCTGCCCATAGGTTGGCAGACAAAACATCTGGAACTTTCTTTCAGGGTCATGTGAATAAATCACCTTTCCCATTAGTGTTCACAAATGGAAGGGAAAATTCTCCAAGTAAAGCAGTGTTTCAAGCCCAAGGAATATTTCACAACCCCAGAGCACTGCTCCAGAAGAAAATTAGCAAAGACATTTTTGGCTTTCAAAAATGTCAATACATACTGGACATGAAATTGGAAAGCGTCTGATGAGGTTACAAAGCAGGAGAGATGGAGTTGTCATCTTTTTTCCTATTCCTTGAGACTGTGATGGAACAGACAAGAATCCTATGACTGGCAAAGACACCCAAGGTTCAGTCATTGATGAAAACTCTTCTTGTCAGTTCACTGCATAGTCACGAAAGGAAGAGTTAAGTGTATGACAAAGGAAGTCCAGACTTAAGGGACTGCTTCTATTGCAGTGCCAGGTATTCACTAGCCACCATCCAGGACCGATCACTTGAGAGCTTCATCCCTAAAATTAGACATTAGGCTAAAGTCCTGTCCTCTGACTTTACAAGGTGTCCAGTATCTACGTCTAAAATGGAAACAAATGGATATTGAGAAAAGAAAAGAATTTTGTCTCCATAAGATTTTCCGTTTGGTTAAGGGTTTCTTATCTTTGCTTTCCTATAGCTAAACCATGAAAACCCAGGATGCATATTTCAAGGATGAGAATTTGGAAAGCTGTTTTGTTAGGGAAGGCACTTGAACAAAGTAAACGGATAAGAAAACGAGAACCATAGAGTCATGCAAAGGACTGAAATCTGTTGTTGATAAAGTGATCTTAGGGAAATGGGAATTTATACTGTAAGATTCTTAGGAACAATTAATACTTTCTTCAGAAACATGAATCTTCCACTTCTCATCCACATAATCTAAGTTCTAGGGAGAGAGCTCCTGTGGGCCATTGTATCCTGGCCAGCAAGGATGGGAGAGCAATTGGGTTCCTAGGAAACCTTGGAATTGTGTTTTCTAAAAGAGCTGGATACAGTGTAGAGTGGCACACACACACAAGAGTTAATATTTAGCAAATACTTACCTAGCAGTTACTTTGTGCCAGGCACTAATATGTACACTGATATATATTGACCAGTGTAATCCTCTCAATAATCCCATAAAGTAGTTGTTATTATTATCATTTTATATGTGTGAACACTGCACAAGGTCACACAACTTGTCATGGTTACCTAATGTTGCACAACAAATCTCTTAAAACTCAATGGCTGAAAATACAATAATAATTTATATATTTCACAGTTTCTATGGTTTGGATATTCACGGACAGTTTGACTATGTGATTCTGAGTCAGGGTCTTTCAGGGGAAGTCAGATAGCACCTGGAGCTGTGATCATCTGAAAGTCTGATCTTCACAATCCACTTTGAAAGTGACATACTCAAATGCTTTGCGAGTTGGTGATCATTCTTAGAAAGAGATGTTAGTTCCTCCCCATGTGGGCTTCTCCTCAGGATGTGTGGATGTCTTCACATCATCCCAATGGCTTTCACCAAAGGAAATGACTCATGAAGGCAAGCAGAAGTTGTAACGCTCTGATCTGGCTTCAGATGTTACATGCTGTCCCTTTTGCCATATTCTACTAGTCATGCAAATCAGCCCTCCTTCATTTTGCAAGAAGGCTGCAAAAATGCATTAACACCAGCTGAGTGAGTATTACTAGGTGCCATCTTGGAGGCTGGTGAAGGTGGTGTTCCAACCCAGACATCTGGCCTTAAAGTCTGCATCCCTCCCCTCTATACAAGGCTGCCTCTTGGCTAAAGAGCATGCACTTCTCACTGAGGATGAGGCAGAAATGGGGGAGTCACAAGGGAGGCAAAACTAGGAACTTAGATAAGCCTTGGATGAAATGTTTAATTTTTTTTCCCCCTCATGGACATAGAAAAATAGTCCTATTCCAAAATTAGTTTTAGGTTTATAATTCCCTCTCATTTCCCTCTATGAAGTCCCTTGTGCGGTGGCTACAAAATCCCACTGGGAAAATTAAGACCTGGAATTTTGAATGTTGAACAGCCCTGAAGCAGCAGAGACCCCAGGTGGAGCTGCTCAGTAGATGAGGGTGGAGACCAGGTGGCAGGGAGGAGAATCGGAAGTAGGGTGGAAGGGCTCCTTTTCCCAGAATGCATAGGGAATAACGGGGAAAGGGGAGATAGCTTGCTTAGAATATTTATGTAAGAGTTATTCTGTGATAGATACAGGTTACAAACTAGGATAGGCTGTGATTATGGAGTCCAGTCTTCTACTGCAGATAAGAACTAAGGCACACAAAAGAATGCTTCAAATTTGAAGGCAAATATGCAAAAGTGCCCCACAAAGAGACAGAGTCAAAGTAGTGATTCTGATAAGCAACCTTTGATATTAAGAGACAATTTCAGTATTGAGAAATTAACAAGTGAAGCTGAAAGTTAGCATTCAAGTCTTCTTACCATTTGGGTATGGACTTCTCAAGGATTTTTATATAGAAATCTGGCAAAGCTCTCCCTCCAAACCCCAGTTAGACACTGACACTTCCTGGTTAAAAGGCAATTCATAGAAGAAAAAACACAAATAGTTAATATGTATGTGAAAATTTTGCTCAAACTTGATTAATAATCAGATAAATACAAATCAAAACATAACATTCCATTTTCCACTTATTTCACATTTGCAAAATTTTTAAATAGTAAAAATATATGGTACTGGCAAAGATCTAGGGAAAAGGCACACTAATACACTCTTAGTGGGCCTAGGAATTAGGGCAGCATTTAGGGAGAAAATTTGATAGCATTTCTCACAGTTCCTCTCCAAAGTGCAATTGTAGAGAATACTCCCACTTGATCCTCAAGACGTACATGCAAGAAAGTGCATTACTAAACAGTGTGAAATAGTGAACAATTAGAAACCCCATTTTTCACCTGTAAAGGCTTGGTTTAAAATGATTACACATTATATCCATAGTATAGAATATCATCCAGTAGCTTAAAGGAGCATGGAAGATCTATATAAACTATAAGACAACAAGTTTTCTAGGACACACTGTTAAATGAAAAAAGCAAATGAAGAACAGTAAGTACAGTATATGCTATTTATGTAAAAAGAGTAACAAAAATCAATATAATATATAGGAGTGTATGTATAAATAAATTCGTAGGAAAAGGTCCACCAGGATGCATATATCTTTATTAACCACGGTTAACCCTGAAGACTGGAGGAAGACTGATTGGCAATGGGAGAACGTATAAGGTAGAGGAGGCTGCGAAAAGAATAACTACAATTTTTTTCATCGAGCATTTATTCATTTATTATTTATGTTAAAAAATGGAGTGAAATCATTCTAGACTGAGTACTGAGTGCACAAAAACATTCTATATGTATATACAGTAGCACTCTTGTTGCAACCACATTCTCGGAAACTCAAACCTTGTTTTCTGAAATGCTGCACAGTAGTGGACCAGGTGTCTGAAAGAAGCAGAGAAATAAACCCATTTATCTTTGCTGTCTCTTGTTAGTTTTTAGCCTGACCTTCTTATGGTTTCTATCCTTTTTATGATCATTGCTTCCTTCCCAACTCATATAAAAGGTCAAAAACATAAACCATCAGTTGAACTGGAAAACTGTATATGAAAAGATGGCTTCATGAAAAGGCAGGTTCTGCATTTGAGGCACACTGCTGTTTCCAGGTAAATATTGTCAATAAAAATAGAGCAACAGTTCATAGATGAGCATGAAAAATAGATATCCTCCCACCCAAAGCTCAGTGGATACTCTTTCCTTCTCTCTAGATTTGTCTCTATAACTACAGTATATGCTATCTCCTATATATAGCAGCTTTTTTTTTTTTTTTTTTTTGCCATGGCATGCAGAAATTCTGGGGCCAAGAATCGAACCCACACCATCTCACCATCTCCTATATATAAATGGTACCACTAGTTTCACTCTTCTTCACACCTTGTCTCCTGTAGCAAGATGCTTTCATCCCTACTTTTCCTTACCAGATCTTTGGTCCTGGCTGTCTTCCCCACTAGACAGAAAACAGCTTGAGGATTAGTGTCTGGTTCTCTTCTTCACCTGCCATGGTACAGTGTCTACCTCAGTGATCAGCCAATAGAAAGTTCTTAAGAAGTTACCGCTCATTAGTTATTCAGTTGCTATAAATGCCGTGTGTTAAATGAAGCATCTGTGGAAGGAATTTCTAACTTCTATTCTTGTTGATTATTATAAAGTATGAAAGAAAGCATGTAAAACACCAATATACAATTCCAAATATGCTAACTTTGAGGCAGAATTTGGAAGAACTGTAGGATAGAGAGTGAGAGGTACAGTGGAAATAGTTGGGCCAGGCACTGTCTCTTCCATTTCTGTATTTCTTACACCTAACACAGTGCTTGATGACGTAGTATCTGGTGGGTGCTCACGTTCTTACCTCTGCATAATGACCAAAGCAGGAAGCAGGCCTGGGCTCTGGAGGCAGACAATCCTGTCATTGAATCCTGGCCTGATAACTTTTACCTGGGTGACCTGAAATATTCTGTTTCTTCAGACCCTCAGTTTAATAACCCGAAATTTAAAATTCTATAATTATCAGGTTGCCATGAAGGTTAAATAGGTAAAATATCCATGGTAGTGTCTGATTCTTGAGAAACCGTATTTGCCTGCCTTCTCTCAGCTACTAAGATGGAAGTTGAGTCTCACCTTTCTGACCGTCTAGGGGAGGAAAACAAAAGTGTTAGGTTCAATGAAGAATTTTTGAATTTGGCTGGTATGTGGTTTGGCCACTGCGAGTGCTTTTCCATCATTTTAAATGATATTAGTACAATGTGGCTAAGATCAAAGTTATTAGATTCAGATTCTTCAGTCTTTTTTCTCTGTACCCACCTCTCCACCCACCCCCTAATCCTCCACCAGCTAAATAGAAGCTTCCTTTGTTCACTTGGTCACACCCCTGCCTTCCAAGAGAGAAGCTGAATCTGTAAATTCGGGTCCTACAGCTTGGGGTAGAGACTCGGGAGAGAAGGCAGGAACTAAAGGAGCAAAATGAGGAGTCCAGTTTGGTTCCTGGGAGACAAGGAAAACCAACGGTCAAAGCAAAGAGCAGGAGGAAACACAAGTCTTTTCAACTCACTTTGGACAAGAGGCTTTAGTAGAGATCAGCTAGAGAGTATTGGATAGAAAAAATATGCACAGGCCCTTCTAGTTACGTAAAAGTGTGAAAGATTGGGAGTTAGAGCAAAGAAGAAAGGAAGAGCTTTTTTAACTGTTGGAGTGATTTACAAGGCTGATATCTTTAAATGTTTTGGGTTAGGCATAGTATAGATTACAGTTATGTTTAGTCACTTAAAGATGCTGGTCTCTGCATTTTTATGCACAATACTGTGCAAAAGTTGGGTCTTCTTATTGCCCTAGGCTTAAGAAGAGTTTCTGGAAGGTCATATTAGAATTGTTCTTGGGAGTTCCTGTTGTGGCGCAGTGGTTAACAAATCTGACTAGGAGCCATGAGGTTGTGGGTTCGATCCCTGGCCTTGCTCAGTGAGTTAATGATCCAGTGTTGCCATGAGCTGTGATGTAGGTCGCAGATGCGGCTCAGATCTGGCGTTGCTGTGGCTGTGGTGTAGGCTGACAGCTGTAGCTCCGATTAGACCCTTAGTCTGGGACCCTCCATATGCCACGAGTGCGGCCCTAAAAAGAAAAAAGAAAAAAGGAATTGTTCTTAATACAGAAATGAATAATGAAAAAGTCTACAGCAGGCATACAAAAGTGTACATGTGGTTAATTGTTTAAAGAACATCACACAGAGTAAGTAGAGATTAAGAGAGACTAGGGCAGGGTGGTTCCATGTCAAAGGCAGAATCCTGCGTGGCACCTGCTCTCCTTCCCAAAAGGGCAGAGGATGCAGAGGCACAGGTAGAAACTCACACTCTTCTCTGTTGTAAGCAGGTAAAGAAACCTGAAAGAAATCAAGTTAAATTGATCTTTACATCACTGTCAACCACTTGCCAAATATAGGATACCCTTTTAATGCAAATGTTATTCATATAGAGCAAATAATACAGAAAAGTATACACAGTGGTTTCCTAGAGCTGTTTTACAAATTGCCACAAGGGGGGCCTAAAAATAGCAGTGTATTCTCTCAGCATGCTGGAGGCTAGAAGTTCTGGATCAAAGTGTTGGAATAGCTACATTCTCCCAAAAGGTTCTGAGGAAGTATCAATTCCTAGCCTTCCTGCTAATGTCTGGTGGCTCCCGCATTCCTTGGCTTACAGTCACATCACTCCAATCCCTGCCTCCATCTCCATGCTGCCTTCTCTTCTGCACGTCTGGGTTGTCACCCTACCACTCCGCCCTGCCTCTGTCATCACACTGCCTCCTCCTTTCGTGTCTATCCTCTTCGTGTCTTTTATAAAGACACTTGTCTTTAAATTTAGGGCCCACCCAAATAATCCATGGTGGTTTCTTCATCTCAAGATCTTTTTTAATTGATTACATCTGTAAAGAACTTTTTTCCAAATAAGTTAATGTTGACAGGTTCTAGGATTCAGTGCTGGCATCTATTTTGAAGGGCCAATGTTCAATACATTAAAGTGCACTTATCATACATATACAGCGTAATCAGTTTCCCTAAAGGGAGATAACCATTCCCCACATCAAGAATTTAGCAGCACCCCAGAAGCCCTCTCCTGCCCCGTAACCATCATTACTATCTGCTCCAAGGGTGTCTGTTAGTTTTGCCAGTTTCAGAATTTTATGTAAAGGAAAACATCACTGTGTATCCTTTTTTACTCAGCATTGTGTTATCACTTTGTGAGATGCTCATCATTGTGAGATTCACATAGCTGAGCTCATTCACTGTCATTGCTGTGTGATATCCCGTTGTGTAACAGTACCAAAATTCGTTTGTCTGTTTATTGTAAATGGGCTTTAGGGTTATTTCTCTTTTAGAGTTATTGATAATAATGATGCTATAAATATTCTAGTGCATGTCTTTTGGCTAATACATGTACACATTTCTATTGAATTTATACCAGAAAGTGAAATTGCTGGGTCAAAGAGTATGCATATGCTTTACTTTAGTAGATACCACCAACAGTTTTCCAGAGTGGTTGTACGAAGACCACTTTTGAACTTAAATCTTTAGAATAATTATTTAATCTCAACCAAAGTCTCCTAAAAGAGGATTCTAAAAACTCCTTAAGAAAATCCTGTGAGATTGGGGCATTCCCATTGTGGCGCAGCGGAAACAAATCTGACTGATGTCTGTGAGGATGCAGGTTTGATCCTTGGCCGCTCTCAGTGGGTTCAGGATCCAGCATTGCCATGAGCTGTGGTGCAGGTTGCAGATGAGGCTCAGACCCCACCTTGCTGTGGCTGTGGTGTAGTCTGACAGCTGTAACTCCTGTGCAGCCCCTAGCCTGGGAACTTCCATAGGCCACGGGTGTGACCCCTGAAAGACAAAAGGAAGGGAGGGAAAGAGGGAACTTCTGTGAGATTGAGCTAATCTGAATATTTCCATTCTTTTCATCAGAATTAATGGAACTCACTTTGGCAGAATTGGTTTGTTAAGTAAGTAAATAGTCTATACAAGATTGTAATGAGTACAATCCACCCACTTTAAAAAGCAGTTGGGAGACCTGTTAACATCTTTTATACACATATGCAGCCTGAGTGGGAGTGGCATCCCCTGGTTAGCCTGGCACTACTCAAAGGTCTGTGCAGGTCCAGCGAGCCTGTTCACAAGATAGGCTGCATATTCCACAGCTGTACTTTCTAGGTTCTTCTTCAATGGATGTCTTTTTACTCTGCTACAGTGTATGAAACTAGAGAGAAAGGACATCTCTTCCTTGGACTATACAGGAACTCTTTGATGAGTTTTGGTCAACTTTGCTAAAGCTTAGTGGGGCCAGAGACAGGAGACCATTAAGAAGGACATGGTTTCCCATTATCCAGGCTGTTGCATCATGAGGTCTAACGCCTCTCCTTCTTTTATGCAAAGCAATTCATTGCTCTCCAGCTTGTACCCACAAAGCTGCATATCTAAACCTATAATGGTATTCAGGAGAACAAGATTTACTGTATATCTGCACCTAGATTTCATGAAGATGCTTGGGGTTATGAATACAGAAACTAGGTGTAAGGACCTTGGTCACAGAAAAGAGCAGATACAGCATCTATTAGTGCAATGTCCTGTGGCCTCAGGAAATTTCTCATTTGGCATGTGCATCTGCCAGTAGCATGGACTATGCTAGGCGTGGTTGTGAGAGATGAGAAAATCTTCGCTAGATGGGACCAGCATTCCTACTCAAAGTGCTGTGATATATTCCCTGCAATGAATGCTTCCATTTAAGGGGATGTTTACCAACATTGAGCTCTCCTGGCTATTGAACCTGATTCAACAATGGCGAGATGGTGTCATAGCATCATTTCCTATAAGAAAAAAAAACAAAACAAAACAAAGCAGAAGTCAGTGCTCAGAAGTCTCTGAGCAGCATCTCTGCCTCTGGCTTGCACGGTCTGGTAAACCTATTACTTCATGGGGGGGATCATGGTGTCAAATACAAGTCAATTTTAAAATTCAGTCAGTTTGGTCTAGCTTAGTTCAATAGGAAGCATGCACAGTGGAGGAAACCAATTCTGTAAAATCAGTTCTCTTGGTTTGGCTTCTGATTGTGAACCCTAAAGTAATTTCTAGAGCACTATATAAAAGAATTGAATGAAACATTTTTAAAGTGCAACAGTCTTCTAGAACATGGTGGATATTGCCTGACACTCCCCCCAGGAAATTTTTTCTCTCTGCTTTCCCCAACAGTAATCCAAATTTCCCAACCATATGGTTTGGATGAGTTTATCTTGGTGATGTTCCCGTAAATGTTTAATAAAGGCTTCACTGAGGTCAGAAAAAGTCCTGATTTCCAGTGTTTGACTGTTTCTATGGTATAAATATGCCCACAATGACTGATCTGAACCTACCAAAATGATATCACTGTATGCAGACTTGGTAAAAGCTGCATAGCAGCACACTATTATATAGTATTTGTACCATAAAGATTCAATAGATGTAAATAACCTCAAGGACATAGGTAATAGTAAAATAATTAGCAAATGATGAGTTTGGATTTTATTACCCTTGTTTTTGATATAATTTAACTGTAAGCTATATAATTCAAGTTTTGTTAATGGCTGTGTTTAGCAAACACTTTGCAAGTTTCCTGAACATTTAATAATTGCCTCTAGCAAAGAGGTACTAAGTAGCTCCAACACATCACTGGGTGAACCCCACCACCAGCCAAAGGAGGAGCCAAATTTCCTTGAACTAATCAACATTTCCTGTTCTCCTGGCTGTAGTTTTGGAATGGGATATGATTCCATTTAGGACAGTGAGACACAAAGAAGCATTGGCTGGGGAGTACCACAAAAGAAAACTGTCCTCTTCTCACTGAGAAGAAAGCCAGTGGTGTGATTTGAAGACGTGAGTTCTGGAATTCCCATTGTGGCTCAGTGGTTAACAAATCTGACTAGTAACCATGAGGTTGTGGGTTTGATCCCTGGCCTTGCTCGGTGGTTAAGGATCTTGCCATGAGCTGCGGTGTAGGTTGCAGACGTGGCTCAGATCCCACGTTGCTGTGGCTGTGGCGAAGGCCGGCAGCTCCAGCTCCTGTTAGACCCCCTAGCCTGGGAACCTCCATATGCCGCGGGTGCGGCTCTAGATAAGGCAAAAAGACAAAAAAAATAAAATAAAATAATAAAATAAAAATACGTGAGTTCTAGCGTTGTTGTACCATAAGAAATTCAGCCTTAGTACAGAGTAGACAGAATTACAGAGAAATGGAGCCAGAGGTCTAAGAACATCATAACCATTATACCTAAGCCAAATCGTACTGGAAGTTCTTCCTCTAGGTATTTTAATTTCAAAAGTCATTATATTCTCTTTTTTGGTTATGCCATTTGAGTTGGGTTTTATGTTACTGATAAAGAGTTCCAAGAGATACGTGGAAGATTTGTTTTATGAAGATAAAAATTTATCAACCCTTCTTAAAGATATTTGTGGGTAGCACCCAAATGAATACAGAAGATTGTCTTTCTCTACTATAAAAGAATTTATTCCTTAGCTAAACTCTAAATTTCTGTTTTACCTGAATGCTCGGGGAGTAAGCCTTGTTAAAAGTTAAAAGTATCCTTTAGAAATTACTTTTTATAATCTCTTAGTTGTAAGCATATATGGTACTTTTTTTTTCTTACTGAGTTTTTTTAAAGTCATTTACAGTTGTACAACCATCATCACAACCCAATTCTATAGCTATTACAGATAAAACTTCTCCGAACATCATGTCCAGATAATTGTGTGAAGGTAAATGTTTATTTCTCTGAGGAAAATACTCAGGAGTGTAATTGCTGAGTTGTGTGATAGTTGTAGGTTTGGTTTTACAAAAAAACAGCAAACCATTTCTCAGAGTGGCTGCACCATTTTATATTCCAACCAGCCGTGTGTGAAAGACCGTGTTTCTCCACATCTTGACAGTATTTGGTGTTTTCACCCTTTTTTTTAATTGTAGCCACTCTGATAGGTGAGTAGTGGTGTCTCATAGTTTAAATTTCCTGGAGTTCCCGTCATGGCGCAGTGGTTAACGAATCCGACTAGGAACCATGAGGTTGCGGGTTCAGTCCCTGGCCTTGTCAGTGGGTTAAGGATCCTGCGTTGCCGTGAGCTGTGGTATAGGTCGCAGACGCGGCTCGGATCCTGCATTGCTGTGCCTGCGGCATAGGCTGGTGGCTACAGCTCCTGTTAGACCCCTAGCCTGGGAACCTCCACATGCCGTGGGTGAGGCCCTAAATGACAAAAAGGCAAAAAAAAATAAACTAAAAAAAAAATAAATTTCCACTTCCCTGATGGCTAATTATATTGAAAACTTTCTCATATGGTTATTTACTGTTTGCCCTCTTAAGTCAAATTTTGGTTCATGTCTTTTACCCATTTTCTAATAGGTTTCTTTTGGGTTATTTTTACTGTTGAGTTTTGAGAGTTCTTCTGTTTTCTAGATACCAAGCTTCTGTCAGATGTGTGTTTTGCAGAAACTGTCCCCTAGTCAATAGTTGGTCTTTACATCTCCCTAAAAGGGCTTTGGTAGAGAAGAAGGTTTTAATCTTGATGAAGTTCAGTTTATCATTTTTTCGTTTTATGATTTGAATGATTTTTATGATTTGAATGTCGTCTCAGAACTCTTTGCCTAGCTCTAGATTCTAAAGATTTTTTTTGTTTTTTTCTAAAAGTTGTATAGTTTTACTTTTCACATTTCAGTTTGATTTATTTTAAGTTAACTTTTTAGCATATGTTAGTCAATTTTCATTATTTTGCCCATGAATGTCTGCTTGTTTTAGCACAATTTGTTGAAAAGTCTAGGTGGTATTTTTTTTTTTTAAGGAATCGTCTCCACTGATCCTAGTACAAAATGTGAAAGTTGACTATTTTTCAGCTAAGACCACAGAGTTAAATTGGTTGTTATTTGTTCCTTTTCTTAAAAATAGAAAGCTGAAACTAATTTACTTTATTATTAAGTGAATTTTAAATATTAAAATTAATGTCTCTACAAGCATCAAAAATAAAGGTCCTGTCATTAGACACATAAATATTAAATTTGTATAAATCTTTTTACTTTCTTATAAAATAGGACTGGTACTGATAGGGCCTATCAAAGTATTAAGACTAAGATATTTTGTTTGGTTTCATTTTTAATGGAATTTAGGGAAATCAGTCTTATTTCTTCAAGATTATACTTTCTTTAGCATACCACCTTGGCTAGTATTCAGAAACAGTCTGACAAGGGTAAGCAAAGATATGAGGGGGAAAAAAAATCAAAAGTATGGGTTTTAAGAATAGTTTACTAAAGCTCTTAATGTCAAAGAGAGGAAGAATGAGAGGAATCAACTATAAAAGAAAAAATTAATTCAGCAAATACATACTATTATTTGTGAAAAACCTTGAGCTCAGTGCTATGAAGTTCCCATCCCCCTGGGTCCAGGCTCTCTCCTGAACCCATCAGATCCTGTTTTCCCTCTCTGTAAGGACACTATTCCCCTTCATGCTTTCCTAGATCCTTGGTAATTTTCCCCACTAGTCCATAAACTCCTTACCTCATCATCTCACCAAGAACCATGTGTACAGTAGCACTCGAGAATATCTGCTGCGTGGATGAGATGTTGAACCAGTCAGCAGTCCTCCCGGAGCTCACTTTACAGCGAGCACATAAGTGCAAGAACGCAAGTGTGAGCAGACTAGGAAAATGGTTTCAGCTTTGGCAGAAGTAGAGGCAGCAAGACCAAGACATTTTGCCAAAGGATGTAGGACTCCTGTATGGTCCAGCCTATTTTTGGATTTTCACTCTGTCCTTTGGAGCTGAAGCCCTATTAATAACTGTTCTGTACTCTACTCTTGTTTCTTTTCTTTTTGTTTGCATCTTCACTAGGTCTTGAGGAGCCATGTTTCTGACCAAGTTTGGGCAAGATTCCAGTGTTTGGCAGGGGTGGATCCAAATGCCATCTTAATAGAATCCCAGTCTTTCCAGGTTTGCCATCTCTGTGAATGATGCTCACCCAGCACATGGTTGTCCAACATAGACACCCAAGAATCATCCCAACTCTAGCTCAGGGTGCTCACCTTAACCATTCATGTAGCACTGCTTAATGCCTCAGATCTCTTCCCACGGCTCTGTTCCCAGCGCTATACCCAAATCCAGTTAGGCATCATTTCTCACTTGAGAAATAAATGGCCTCAGCTTTTTAATAGGCCTTGTATCCAGTTTTTCCCTAACATACCAACTACCTCAATGTGTCTAAACCCCAAAAGAGATTCAATTATTCCCCCACTCAAAGTTCCAGCAGTTGTTTCCATTGACTTTAGGATGACATCCACATTTCTCAGTCTGGTCCTTAGCAGTCTTTTCTGGGCTGTCGCTCTAGATTCATTCTGTTTTGTCCCACCTCCCAGACACTTGAGCTTTAGCTTCTAGCCAAATGTAATTTCTTTTATACATGACCCCTCATCTCTGGTCTTTTTTACAATTTTCCCTTCCAAAAATATACTTTCTAAATCCTCTGCATCCTTTAGTAATTATGTCTAAAAATCACTGCCTGTAGGAAGTGTTCTCTGGCCTCCCTGACTAAAAGATGACTTCTAGATTTACCCAGCTCCCTGGACTGCTGCCATCACAGTGTAACTCTTGCCATACTTTCTTAATCCTTTAGTGTTCACTCTGGTCCACTTAAAAGACCTCAGGGCCTCTAAGGAAAAGTTCTTTGTCACTTTCTCAATGTTAGATTACCAGCATCTAGCCCATTACAGGCACCAGGATGGCACTCAGTAACTGTTTTTTGAATAAATGAATAGACAACCTTGATATGAGGTGAACTATAATAGGAAAAAAGAAATGTAGAAACCAGCCAGTAGACTTTTGAAATCATCAAGGGGAAAAAAAAGCAATTAAATCTGGAATAAATCATGGCAGTGAGAAGAAAAAGCAAGCTGTGGCCATGGCAGACCCTATGGAGGCAAAAAGTTACAGTGATTAGAAAAACAAAGAGATAGGGAAGTCAACTCCATAATGCTGCTGCATTTAAAAAGAAAAGAAGTACATGCATGTGTACACACATACACGCACACACACAGGCACAATTTCAAGAGAAACAAGGTGAGGAGTTCCCATTGTGACTCAGCACTAATGAAACCTGACTAGTATCCATGAAGACGCATTTTCAAGCCCTGGCCTTGCTCAGTGGATTAAGGATCCGGCATTGCTGTGAGCTATGGTGTAAGTCACAGGCATAGCTCAGGTCCTGAGGTGCTGTAGCTGTGGCATAGGCTGCCAGCTGCAGCTCCGATTTGACTTCTGGCCTGGGAACATCCATGTACCACGGTTGTGGCCCTAAAAAAAAGAATAAGGGGGGGTCAGGTTGCATATTTTTAGAATATGACATTGCCGTAGCATTTCTTCTTGGCACTTTTCTCCTTTAGTGTTTTCTCATTTTTTGAACTCATAGTAGAGGCACTGGCTTTGAATATCAAAGACCAAGCTTATTAAGATATTCTTTGTCTAACCATTTAGTTTTGTACATAAAAATTAATTTGGCCAGAATTCAGGCCATAAATAACCTGAAGGAATGTGAGATGACATAAGGACAGTTTTCTAACTGGAAAGGATATAAATATTCACCCAGCTGTGAAGGGGAAAATCAGAAAGATATGCCCAAGAGTCAGAAGCTGGGGAGCCCGGAGCTCTGTTGCTTCCTCCCCAAAACTGAACCCCAGGACAGAGAACCCGAAGAAGTTTGTGTGTGGCCACCAGGGAAGGAAGCTGAGTCTTGCAACTTCTTGGGTGAGGCTTAACATGGTGATGAGAGATACAGAAGCCTTCACTTCACGGTGATTCTGGCCTTTATTAATAGAGTAGAAATGCTGGGAGCCCTGCGAGGCATAGCCTGCAGATGTTTCCAACAACACAAGATATGGGAGTAATCAAGCAGACAGCATATAGAGATACAAATGCAGATACAGAGATAGACATAGAGCTATTAGAAAGGAATAAACAGAGGGACTGTGATAGCCCCTCAACCTGAGTTGTTTACCCACCTAGTAGGAGTGGAAGAGTATCTAATCTTCTCCTCTGTCCCTAAGAAGGACAAGAAGTAGTTGAGTAGTTGGTGGACCTAGGAATCAGAAAAAGAAAAAAAGAAGCTATAGTTAGGACAGAGAGGGTACCAAGGGAATTGTGTGACTAAGGAATGGTAGCCATGGATGAATCAGTTATAAATGCCAAGAGATAAATGCAAAGAATATGAGAGCAAAGACATATTTATCTCTCACTGGAAATTACCGGAATTAGATGCCAATGACTGGACCCACATATCTCTTCCACAATGCAATATCAGAGAAGGGAAAGAAAGGTATAGGTGAAAGGATCTTGAATTGACTAGTATTTACCCAAAGGAGCTAACTAAAATCTGGAAATGGCATACTTCACCTTGATTTACTTTTTTGTTTTTTCAGGGCGGCTATGGGACCAAAAGCTAATTTAAATGCAACAGCAGCAAAATTTTTCCATGACATTTTTGCATGCTTTAGTCATACGATTTATGCAG
>PVHT020004020.1:42680539-42779190 GCA_004024745.2 Catagonus wagneri | reverse complement strand
AAAGGTATAGGTGAAAGGATCTTGAATTGACTAGTATTTACCCAAAGGAGCTAACTAAAATCTGGAAATGGCATACTTCACCTTGATTTACTTTTTTGTTTTTTCAGGGCGGCTATGGGACCAAAAGCTAATTTAAATGCAACAGCAGCAAAATTTTTCCATGACATTTTTGCATGCTTTAGTCATACGATTTATGCAGCTGTTTATAATGAAAACCAAGGTAGAGGATGTACAGGTGTGTATACTTCTAGAGAGAAAAAAATGGTGCCTGCACTTCTTACAATCTTATTGGGTAACTTTTAATTTTAAATACTTGCCCATGTCCATATTTATGTATTTAAATAAGCCATGTGGGAGTTCCTGTCGTGGCTCAGTGGTTAACGAATCCGACTAGGAACCATGAGGTTGTGGGTTCGATCCCTGGCCTTGCTCAGTGGGTTAAGGATCCGGTGTTGCTGTGACCTGTGGTGTAGGTTGGCGGCTACAGCTCTGATTAGACCCCCAGCCTGAGAACCTCCATATGCTGCGAGTACAGCCCTAGAAAAGGCAAAAAGATAAATAAATAAATAAATAAATAAATAAAATATGCCGTGTGAAAATGTGAACAGTGTTATTTTTATTTTTCCCCAAATTAGAAATATTATGAGGAATCAATTATTTCTTGTGATAGTACCATTTAAAGAACTATAATCTTTGGAGGAATCAATTATTTCTTGTGATAGTACCATTTAAAGAACTATAATTTTCGTGGCTCAGTGGTTAACGAATCTGACTAGGAACCATGAGGTTGCGGGTTTGATCCCTGGCCTTGCTCAGTGGGTTAAGGATCCAGTGTTGCCATGAGCTGTGGTGTAGGTTGCAGATGCAGCTGGGATCCCACGTTTCTGTTGCTGTGGCGTAGGGCAGCAGCTACAGCTCTGATTAGACCCCTAGCCTGGGAACCTCCACATGCCGTGAGTGCAGCCCTAAAATGACAAAAGACCAAAAAAAAAAAAAAAAAAACTACTAAAATTTTCAACTACCTCTACCACGGTAATGACCAAATGCTCATTCTAGGGAAAACAGAATATATAGTTGATGTGATAATAAGGTATTACAAAAGTACATATGTGGTCATTTTCTTACATACGTGTCATTGAATTATTAGCTATTAGGTTACACATGTATGAGCTCATTGTTCAATGGATATGTATATACATATTATGTTTCATGTGGCATGGAATCAAATTGTCCCAGAATTTTAAACTTGGCATGACTTCAGGTGTGATCCAGCCCAATGCCATCATTATACAAACAAGGGACTTGAAGCCAAGAGAAGTTAAATAATTTACTCAGTCACACTGTCCGTTAATGCTGCAGCTAAATGAGACCCTTGGCATTGTATTACTCTGATAATTTTAATTATTTTCAAGAATAATATGCTTTGTAAATTGGTTTGTCAGTTAAAACACCTTCCATAACAAATAACTGAAAATAGAGTTGAAATGGTTTTAAAAATAAGGACAGTGTATCATCTTAAATAACATGGAGCAGGAGAGTATAGTAATTCTGGGGTTAGTTAATTCTGTGGTTCAATCCCATGATCACAGGCCTGGATTTCTTACCATCCTTACTGTATCAGGTTGTCCTCAGGCTAGCTCCCCTTGTGATTCTGAGACACTTGCCACAGTACCAGGCAGTACTAGCCAGCATACAGACACCTCAAGATCCAGTGTTGCTTTATGTGAACAAAGACAACTTCCCCTAAGCATCCCCAGAAAACTGACCCGCATTTCTCTTTGACAAGAATTGCATCCTGTGCCCATGGAATAGGATCACCTTAAGGGGCTTAGATTAATCAGGACACTTGTAGGGAAAGAAATGCATCCCACTTCTCTGAACTTATTTGGCCCTTCTTAGGCAAGTAGCTTCCTGGAAGACTTTGGAGTCAAGGATAAAGGGAAAGAAAGAGGAATACTTGGAGGGCAACCAGTAGTATCTGTCATAACCGGCACATGTTTCTGGGCCTAAAGCAAAGTTGGCTCTGAATAATATGGGGAAGATGAGTTTTCCCATGGTCTAACTGAAAATTCTTGATAATTCAAAGAGGTATTTTATAAAAGTGTAGAATTAGTCACACGTCCTTAAATCCATCCAGATTATCACATAAAGGATTTACTTAAATAGTATGACTAAGGAAGCACAGTTTCTTCAGTAAGTTACAATTTACATTGAAATAAATAACTTTGTTTTTTCTAAATCACAGTACTTTTGGAAACTAACAACCTTATTAAGTAGGAACTACTATTACTATCTCTACAGATAAGGAAACTTAGGCTCAGAGAAATTGAAATTTGTGACTCTCAAAGTGTGGTCTCTAGATCAGCTATATTAGCATCACTTGGAAACTTAGTAATAATACAAATTATTAGGCACTGTCTCAGATGAACTTCGAATCTTTGAGAATGGGGTTCAGTGATCCATAGTTTAATAAGGTTTCCAGGTGATTCTGATGCATTGGAGAGTTTTAAAACCATAGCCCTTGACATATAACTTTATGATCTGAACACAACCTCCAGAGCTGGTTCATTTAACCAGTATTCTTGACTGCCCCCACTACCACCCCTACCCCAGCAAATACAGAGTGGTAAATAAATCATAGAAAAAGGAACTATGCTTCTCTTAATTGTAAAAAAGGAAAAGATTATATAGGAAATCAGACTACGATAGAGCAAAACACTGTCATTTTCTGTATCTGTATTTGACGATTGATTCTCGTTGCCATCATAAACATGATCCATATTAATTATTAAGAAGGTGGTACATGGTGTAACCAGCTCGGCCACGGTGTGATCTGGCTGTGCTGGCCTCACTTTAGGACATGGAATTCGGAAGTGCAGAAAACTGAGTTCTTAGGTGAACTAGATCCTGGGTTTCAATTTACAAAAGGCTTTCTTTTGATAATTTTACATTCAAATGATCCAGTGCAGAATTAAGTGAAAGAGATGAATCATGAGAAGTCTGTGGATTACTTGAATGGATATTTTTATAATGATTACAGGCACTCACAACACCACATTCTTGAAATTATATTGCCTTGTGTTACAAAGAGCTTATTCTTCCCATAATGGCATCTTGATAGAATGTGGGTGGGCTGAATAGCTCCCAGGGCATTAGCGAAGCAATGACATAAAATCATTGTTTTATTTTCTGTAGTTCCTCTGGATAGCTTGAGGGAAATTATGTGACTACTCTACAAATGATGGGTAACTATGGATTCCAGAGAAATGAGGCAAGGGATTGCATGACATCATAAACTAAGAAAGGACAGAGTTTGGGTCCTGTTTCAGGCAATCGGGACCTCGCAGTTAATTTTCTATATATTTTGCAGATGTTTCCTCTGTGAGCTATGTAATTATTTTTACCAAAGTTGTATGCATCTTCCTTCCCATTTTTTTTTCATCTTTACGCTAAAACTGTGAGAAGTAAACACTCTTTAAATAGTTATATTTCATGGAAATATTAACAAAACAGTAAATTGAGAGCTTCGGTGCATGCATCAGCAAACCATTTAGAACTTCATTTGATTGCATGTCATCTGCTTATCAAAAAACACCAAAAGTGATGTTTTTTCAGAATGATTAGCCAACAACCTGAACTTGAAAGTTCCACATTTACTGTCAAGTGGCCCTGGGTAAACTGTATTTCCCCTCTAAGTCTGTCTCCTGATCTGTAACATGGGGATAGTAACACTACCTAATAAGAATATTTAAGGTTTGATAAAATAATATATATGTAAGTCACTTACCTAGTAACTGACTCTTAGATACTAGCAAATGTGTATTACTGTTGTTGTTTTCTAATGTCTCATAATCATTATCATAGCAAAAAGAACATGAAAGTTATACAAATGATATGTATTTTTTAAAATTTTTATCCAAATGTTTTTCTGAGAAGTTCTATAGCTTTTATAAATTCTCCCAAGAGTCTTTGACTTTTAACAAAAATGTTTACTAGAGCAAATGTTGCATATTAATCACTGTATCCCCAAGAGCCAGTAACTGATGTTAAATGTGTTAAACAACTAAACTAGCTTACCTAAAATTACTTGCCTCTGAGGAAATATATGAGAATACTTCTCTTTGTCTTGCTCAAATAAGTGCTTTTTTATCCAATAAGTGTAGAATCATAGATTTTCTTTATAGTTGTAGATACAGATAAATTTCTTTTGGCCAAGTTTCCTAAGCAAAGTATATTAACTTCTTTTTTTAAAATTGTAGTATTTTTCAGCATTTTCTGTTTCGGGAAGACCTGAAATGGAAAACTGCCATGACAACATTGAAATTCCAAGTGCATTGTTACCCAGTGTACGGGCTGACTCTGGACATTCCTTCCATGTCCAGATCTAGATAGCTCATTATACTAGGTCAGGATGGTATGTTCTACGTCACATCATTAATTATTTCCCCACCCTGATTGGCAAATTCATCTCACCTTTCACCCAGGAACCTATGAATGAGGTGGGAGGGTCTGAGTGGCTCCATGGCCTCAGCTGAAATGGTGACTCCCAGAGTTTGTATTGTTAAAATCACTTGAGAATCTTACCTTTGTGCAGTTCAGGACTGGACATTTGAAAAACAAAACCAGGTTATTTCTTTTTCTCAGGGTAACTAGAGGAAAATGACATGACTATAACTGTGAATTCCTCAAAAACTGTGAGAAGGATTAGTTTTCAGATGAAATGATTCTGTGAAGTCAGTGTTATTACAGGACAGTGATAAAGATGAGCCATCTCTTTTTGAAATGGAGAACACCATGAGCTTACCTGTGATGGTCTAAGGTTCTTTAGTATTTTTCTAGACATTCATTGGAATTCATTTAAACGAATTTAGTAAATTCAACAAGATTGGTATGATGGTTTATTTTAGGTATGAACTTGACTCTGTCACAAGGTGCCCATATATTTGGTTACACATTATTTCTGGGTGTGTCTGAGAGGATGTTTCTGGGCGACCTTAGCACCTGAATCAGTAGACTGAGTAAAATCATCATCACCAGAGTAGGCGGGCATCTCCCAATCCATTGAGAGCCAGAATAAAACACAAAGGTGAAGAACAGGAGAGTTCTCTCTGCCTGTTTAAGCTGGGTCGTTAGTCGTCCCTGTCCTTGGCCTGGGAATTCTACCATCAGCTTTCTGGGTCCTGCAGGCTCCACAGGTGAACTGGAGCTCCACAGCCTGCTTTCCTGGGTCTCAGCTTGTGATAGCAGATTGTCCAACTTTTCATCCTCCATAAATCACATAGGTAATTTCTTACACTAAATACATCGGTTCACTTTCTCTGGAGACCAATGACTAATACAGTGGAGGTCTTGATTATGTGTAATAGTTGCAATTTTTAATTTCGTAATTAACTGATAGTCTATTTTCTTAATTAAAAATGACTTTATTGTGTTTTTCTTAAGCCAAAAAGTACAGATTTACTGTGTAAAAAGATAAAGTTTCCTAAGTCAAGGCAAAAAGACAAAAGCAAATATTAAAATCTCACTGTTCAGAGATAATTATAATTAATACATATTGATGCACCTATAACTTTAATGTAAATAGAACATTGCCTATTTATTGATGCATGTATATCTTTAATGTAAATAGAACTTTTCTTGGATGTTGTTTTTAGAGGTAATTATATAGACCTTTTTGGTAAACTTTTAAGTATTAACAGGTACAAAAAAGTGCACAATTCAAACTAAAAACACCCAGGTAGCCAGCACTCATTTAATGAAATAGAATTGGTAAAATCCAAGAGGTCCCCTTATGTCCACTCCCAGTTACCCCCTCTTTCCATGGATAATCCCCAAACTAACTTATCCTGAATGGCTTCTGTGTGTTTCTCTGTTCTGCATAAGTAGTATCGTATAATATGTACTCTTATGTATCTGGCTTTTTTTCCTCAGTTATTTTGTGTGTGAGATTATCTGTGTTTTCTGTGAGGTTTCTTTATTTATGTTGCTGTATAGGATTCCATCGCTGTGGCTAACCGTTTTTACTGAATGTCTTACTTAATGATAGTATTCCTGTAGCAATAAAGACTCAGAAGAAATTTTTGAGTGCTTAGGTTCCACGCTGTGCCTAAGATAATCATTTAAAACATCATTTGCAGAGATTTTTTTTTTCACTCTATAAATGGACTATTCATTTTGTTTTTAATGATCCTTAACCATTGGGGGGAAAATATTTGGTTCCATGTTTAGAATTATAGGAAGGAATTCGTGTTTTACGTGAAAAACTATGCATTTTTTTTTTTTTTTTTTTTGCCTCTAAGGAATACCTCTCAGGGTCATCTGATACTGGCTCCAGTGAAGCAATTTTACAGTTGTAAATTGTGAATAACATGTAGCAAAGAAAAATAATTTGATCTGCAGACATGCAAATTCTGTCCCGTAGAAAACACTGTCCTCTCTATACCTCCGGGAAGTTTTGCTTTCCATTTGCACATATATTGCACTATTCTTGATCTCTAAATGTTTCTAAAGTTTCTCTTTTGAGTCAGTTAGAACATCTGCCTACTTACATTATGAATTAATAAACAGACTTAAATTTTTAACACGTTGTTTTTATGTCTGCATGGAAATCATAGTTTTATCTTTTCCTAAAAACTCTCTTTTTGCAGAATTTTACAGTTTTCTTCAGTAATGAATAACCTAAGTAATTCTCCATAAGTGCACAAAGTTATTTTTTCAATGCTAAAGATAAAGTAACTGGCTGAAGGTGGGGCACAGGGGATGTGTTTAACCTTTCTGACTTAACTAGTTTTCCTGTTTTATGTTCTGTCATGGTTGGTTGAAATCAGTCGAAATATCTTCCACCTATTACCTGCAGAATTCACACAAGCTGAGCACTGAATTGTTCACCTCAGACATTTCACACATTCTTTCTTATTTGATGCCCATTCCTCTTCACATCATTGTATATTGATTACTTCCTGCCTCAGGAATTCAAACTTAAATTCTGTCAGCCAGTCCCCATCACCATGAAAGGGATTTCCTTGTTCTCCACAGTTTCCTTCTGCTAAATCATTCTTATTATTCTAACTCAGTTGAGGAAGTCCTCCTCGTGTTGAATCCCCTTTATATCCCGCCCAGCACAGAGCTTGGTACACAGTAACCATTCAACCTTATTTACAAAAGGATGAATAAATAAATGTTAGTACTGCTGCCAATCTGTTTTTCTGAGGCAGACATTTTTATATATGGTTGTACAGTGACTTCTAGAATATAGCAGTTAGGCTCTTGAGGGATTCCTAAAATAAATCTGTGGATGTTCACTTCATACAACAAAGACGTGAAAATAAATCAAAGTATTGTTAATAGGGAAAGAAAAGCCTAACCACAATTATTTTAATTCAATATTTAAAGAATTTTAAAACCCAGGAAATACTTATATTCGGAAACTCTGACATATGGACGTAAAGTTGGGTTTCTTCTTCGCCTAAGTTTATTAGTTTAAGAGAAGGAAAAATCAAGATGAGCTCAGTCTTACCCTTTATTTTCCTAAGTGTTGAGTCTTTTAGACTGTAAGCTCCAAGGGACCATATCTTTTAGAATATGCTGTAGACATATAAGTTTAACAGCATGCCCAGCCTGAAATGAATGAATAAACCTAAATGTCCCATTCATACTTATATTTTTATTTGTAGAAAGTATGATGTGTGTGTGTGTGTGACAATATTGTGGGAGGAACACAATTGAAGGATTTCTCCCTCTTTGATGCCGAAGCATAGAAATAGAGGAATAATATTATGAAGCCAACCGTGTAGGTGCCTGGACTCTGCCAAGAGGCGATGCTGATCCTCACTCTCTGAATCACTGCCAAATCAAGAATCAAATCTACTTTGTTGATTCAGAGGTCATATTCATCCTGGATCCTTCTTTATTCCCCATAGTCACCTAGTAATTTTAGGTACAGACATCTTTTCCAGCCACTGGGACTAAATTGGAGGCAGGAGGTAAAAGTGTGGGTGTACTTTATGTGGTTGCTCGATTTGATTGACAAACCTAAAGAGATACGGTCAGGTAAATTATCACTCAAGCCAAAAAAAAAAAAAAAAAAACGGTAAATCCAAAAGAAAGTAACGGATAAATTGAAAGTGATACTCAGCATGTCTGAGCAGTTTGCAGGTGGGAAAATGGTCTCTATATGACAAGTTTATGACAAAGAATCTTTCATTGGTACACTCCATGGACAATATCTGGTGGCCTCCTGCAGGCAGTCAAAGCAACTCTGCCTTCACCTTCAATTCCGCATTTCAGGAGGATGGATAGTCTTTTCCTTTCTTTATTATTATTTAGCAAATTCCTTAACTCCTCCAGGATCTTCATGAAGCAAGAACCAGAGATGGTTTTAGAAGCCTGACCTGAAAATTAAATCACAACAAAGTCAAAAGGCTGGAGTTGAAGCAGGAGATAGATGGGCCCCAGGCTGAGCTACTGTAATCTGTTCCCTGTTGATAGATACTGCGAGATAAAGATTATAGCAAGAGCAAGGAGGAGCTGTGTCCTGATTGGATAAAAGATAGAGACCACCTCTTTCTCATTCTTGAGGTCAAGGAGGCCTCCAGAACTACACATTCACAGAGAGATTCTGCAGGGGTTTAAGAAAGAGGGGCACCAGACCATAGTAAGTCCTGTCAACTTCGCAGAAACCCTGGTGGTAGAATCCATCCTAGCTAAAAGATGCGCAGTCACACAGAGGATCACTCAGCCAGGCCAGATGTGGGCTCTAAGCCAGATGAAGCAAGGTGATAGGCTAGAGGAAGCCCAGCAAGACTGCCCCCATGCAAGTGATTTAAACCACCTCCGAAGCATGTGTTGCCTTCCTCCTCTCTTGCTTTTTCTGTCTATCTCTGTCTCTTTCTGCCCCTACCCCCACTGGGAGCCTGCTTGTGCTTTCTCCATATCTGTCTTCTCTCTGTTCTCTCTTAATAAACACTTATTTGCCTCACTACTCTCAGTCTATTTGCTGAATTCTTTCTCCAAAGGGACAAGTGCTGGGGACCTGTATCAAGTGTTTAGAGTTCAGCATTCTCATTCAAGAAGGGTCAGTCCAAAGGGAAATCAGACTTTCTATTTGCTTCGTTCATTCTCGTGTGTATGTTTGTGTACAAGTACATCTACTTATAAATCCTGTCTCTGTGTTATATTCCCCTAACATAATCCTTTAACATTGACCATGCCTGCTTCCTTGATTGCTTTCTCCTGTGTTGGGAGTTTTTGGTCTTTGGAGATTAAGTTAGCAAGAAATATAAAAATTAGCATGCAAATTCATACATATTCATGTCAAGGGCCAGATAATAAATACATTTTAGGCTTTGAAGGCCATACAGTTGCTATTAATTAACTACTCAGTTCTTCCACCGTAGCCTGAAAGCACCATAGACAATGTCAGTGAAGGAGCATGGCTGTGCTCCAATAAAACTTTATTTACAAAAACGGGAAGTTAGATTTAGTTTGCCAACTCCTGAGCAAGAGGTGTTTTGGGAATTAAGAAACTTGGTTTAGTAGCTAGGTAGGTAAGTAGATACATAATTATATAAACATAAAATGTATTTTATACCCTGGTATAAAATGAAGCAAGCCAGTTTGATAGATAGCAGTAGCTGTGCAGGAGGTAAGTTTTATCCCACTGCATATACCCCTTTATTAGATTACAATGAAAGTAAGTCTCTGACTGAATCCTGCTACACTTAGATTTATTACAAGTAGGCACAAAAGAAATGAAGCAACCTTAATGAAGTCCAATCTCTATGTCCATTTTGGTACTCAAAAAAAAAACTGCAGGAGAGCTTCACGTGAAACAAAGGTGTTCATTTCACATTTGCAGGGTGCAGATGATATGTTAGAGTTCGGAGACCAAAAATCCTCTAAATCAGTGTTGGGATGGAGGATTAATTGAAAATCAAGCCTGGGTGACCAACTGAGTTTGTGACTTTCATTCATGCCTGGGGTGTGGGAAGGGGGGCCAATGATAGGAAGCTGTTTCTACATCTTCAGTCCTACTAAGTTCCCCAATGAGAGCCTACCTCAGATACCTATTTTCCTAACTAACAATCCTCATTTTCCCACGGGGAACCAATTCTTCATTTTCATTCCTAATTTTCATTACACTTCTTTTATAAATCTCTGCTGTAAATCAGTCAAGAGGGTTGAGGCACATACGGTAGCAATGTGTAAAATGGACCTTCTGAATGCCAGGTGACCACTCCTCTCCTCGGGAGTTTCTGATGAGAACATATGACTACCTTTCAGGTGCAGATGGAAATTAACACAAACATATTTGTATACCACTAGACACTATAACGTTAGACACTGTAACTGTCCCGTTTTTTTAAAAACACTCTTTTGTTCTATACAGGATATTGCATAGCTAGATGGGCTTTGTCAGAGGTGACCTACTGGCAGGAGGTTAAAGTACCTCAGAGAGGGCAGGTTGGGAATGAAAGAAGACCAGCCCCGGTGGAGGAGGCTCTAGTAATGAGTATGGCAATATCTGCTGAGATTCCAGGCAGGTTGGGGCAGAGTGCAAAGGAGGGGTTCAACCTAGAAGACAGGATTGTGGCTTCTGGTACAGAATGAAGATGGTGAGATACATGTTTATTCCAGGAAGTCTGTCCAGTAGGAACAAAGTGGGCCAATAGGACCAATGAAACACTTGGCCATTTGAGAGACTCAGTGAGACAGGGGCTGGAGATCCTGGGCATGCTGGAGATAAAAAGAAGAAAACCTGACTAACAGAAGGGGCAGGCGCCTCTCCCTCAGGTACAAAGCAGCTATAGAACAACTGAAAACAGAAAAAAAGAAAAAAATTATTCTTGGTATTTAGTTAGCTGCTTACCAGTTGAGGAGCAAAGAAATTCACTAAGGCTTTAAATTTGATTTCTATGAGCTGGATTTGAACCAGATAGATTGTGCCAAGTACAGAAAAAAAAAGTGTAAAATGACTACAGACTTTCAAGATAATTCATTCTGAGTTAAGAAGATTAAAAGCAGAGGTTGTGCCAAGTGAAATTGGAACCTCAATAGCTTTTCCTAGTTTACAAAGACATCTGCAAATCTCCCTCTCTCCCAGGTTCCTTCCGATCTGTCTGCTGTGTTAACTCTTCTGCTTAGCTCACATCCAAGGTAACTCAATGTTTGTGGTATTCTAAGCCTCCTTTCAAAGTGTGTTGACAGCATCAAGTGGTTTTGCCACTCCAAGAAGAGACCCTGTTGATCATTTATGAATTGGAATTGTACTAAGCAGTTTTCCTTGCACAGACCATAACCAAAACTGGGCAAACCCCAGTGCTCTCCAAGTATTTCAGTTGTAGAAAGGATCCTAAAAGCACCCAGCATAAGGAATATGCCATGTAGTGAAACTCAAGTGCATTTTTTAAAAAATTGGACATTTTGTTGAAGGTATTTATAGCTCTGCTTGAACTAAGTATAATACAAGTGCCCAAATATATATGGCATGATCATCAAACAATGCATTCTTGCAGTGATAAATTTTTTAAATAAACTTTTAAAACAGAAAATACAAAAATAGAAATTATAGTACAGTAAACCATAACGTTTCAAGAATCCAGACCCAATAGTTATAACTTGTCACTCTTACTTTGCCCATCCTTTTTATTTTCTTTTGCTGAGGTTGGTGACGTCTTTGACACAGAACTGGAGTATTTGCCATTACTTAAAGTTAGTTTTGTCATTTTCTGAATGTCTCTTCTAAGGAAGTACCTCAGCATTTTGATTTGTTCACATTCTTTGAATTCCTAGCAACAAATTTTGAATGCCTGCTGTGTTAAAGGCCCTGTGTACTTGAACTTCTTCTGCCTGCAGCTCTTAAAATTGTCAAAGCAGTTCTGGAACGTCAGACGTCTTTCTAGATTTCTTTATCTCATTGTGTGCATGGCTTTTCAGTGGTAGGACACAGAAAGTAATCTAGCCAAGTGGTGTAGATAATAATATACCAGCATATTGGTATTTAATTTCTGTTTAAGAGCATTTGTCTTCTACCACTTTCTTCCAAAGCAATATTGTGTTGTTTTAATATTGTTAAATTAGAACTATAAAAGGTATTGCTAATGATTTTTTATTTTGTTTGCATATCATTATAACTGTGCCCGATGCCTAGAGAAAAGGAGCTAACAAATAATGGGAAACCACAGCTATAACCACAGTTTGGAATAAAATAATCCCCAGCTCCCTCTAACTGCTTAGGACTCAGTCCAAAATACACGTCCCTGTCTCCTGTAGTTGCTCTATTTTGAGAGTCATGCCTGCTGGTGCTGCTGGAGTTAAGAGGCTGTCAGCATCCCCAGTCTGACCTCTTTATTCTGGGTTTATAACTCAGCTGTTTAAATTTGCTCTGAGCCAGAACTTAATACAGATTTTTAACCTGAGGAGCGTAAGTATGCCTTTGCATGTGTGTGAAAGCCACACATTTTTTTCCCTTTTTATAGTAAGTTGATTAAAAATACACATGCATGACAACTTAGCCATTTCAGGGCTATGTCAAAAAAAAAACAGAAAATGTGTTTTGGAGCTGATTGACTTTAACTGCATAAATAATAGGAGTTAAGAAAGCCTTTCCTTTAGAGAGAAAACTTGGCAACTTATAAGATCAGGGAATTGGAGACTTTTAAAAATAAAAAATAATTTTTAAGAAAAGAGAAAGAGAAAATGAAGCATTGACTTCTTAGAACTTGAAAACGAGCCCTTATTCATCTTGTATTTCACTACGTCTGTTTACCATAAGAACACTTTGAAATTTGGTATAATGACATTTAAAAAACCACAAATGAGACAAACATTCTATAAGGGACTGTTAAGGGTTGCCTCTAATGTGGTAATAGATGTCATTTTAAAAATGCAACCGTGCCGTCTGGATGAAAGACGATGACTTCTAACACATTGGTTACAGACAATTGAATATTACAGCTGCCTTTCCTCCCGACTTGCTGCTATCATTTTATAGATGCAACTAGTGTTGGATTGGCATGGAATTCTTATGGGTAAGCTACCATTCAGGAAACTCTCATGTTCAGTATGAAATAGGTAATAAATCTACATGATTAAAGAAGCACTTGCAACAAAAAGAAGCCACCCTTATAAATACATTTCTGAAATCTGATGGATATCCCTAAAGTTAAGACTATACTCAGCCTCTTTAAGTCCCAGTGTCATTTTCTGTAAAATGGGGGTTCCAGCACCTCACAGAGTGATTATTAAAGGTAAATGTGATAATATGAGGAAAGAGCCTAGCCCTGTAGTACCACTTACTGGTACACAAAAAGTGCTCAGTAAATATCAGTCCCTGGTGCTTTGAAGGAAAGATGCATTGACTTGGGGATTCTATTTGGTAGTAATAAATAGTCTCTTTTCTCTTTAGTGGCTTTACTTCTTCCTGCATCATTATCATTGGCCTCTGAGTAAACTGAAGCTTTCTAATATCTTCCACAGTGGACACTCATGCCTTGTAGTACTAAAAACATCAAGCTCAAGTGTTATACTGCCCACAATCTTTTCATCTTGAGCAACAAAAATTAAGAGAAAAATAGAGAGTAATAGTATTCTAAAATAAAATTATTTGATCCTTATAAGGTACTTTGCATATCAGAGTCTGATTTTCTGGAAAATTTTGAATGATGTTTATTCTTTGTTCCCTCCATATGAATTGACGTTTGAAAGGGATTAATCCATTGGCTAGGAGTTTGTTTTAACTTCAGCCTTTGTTTTCAATAGACTTAAATTTGATGATTGGTTCTATCTTGCTGTGGCCACATTTTAAGAAAATTTCTCACATTAAAAGCTTATGGCTGTCCACCTGCAAATGAAGATGCATAGCACTCATCTTACCAGTGATAGTTTAATAGCCAACAGCTATATATTGAGTATTTATATTCATCCTTGTATGTATATCCTGACTTAGAGACAGTAACACTTTGCCATAGTTATTTTAAATCTTTCTTCTCCCTCCTCATTCTTAAGTACTGTCCTGTACTATCATCCTCACACATATTTTAATCCTCCTTTGACATCACACATTGCTTTTACTAATAATAATGATAAATAATATAAGATCAGACATCAGTTACAAGAGATATTAAATGAATGATACCCACAGTACCATTTAGTTCAGTACTACTAAGTGCTGGAATGAGTAGGTTTGAAATGATGTATCAGGCCTTTAGTCGACTGGAAGTTTGAGATGCTTAAGAAGACTGGGGGATTACATTCTTGACAGAGGGGTAATGGGAGCAGAGGCACAACTGTAGACATATACAAGATGCATCTACTCCCTTGTTTGCTTCCTTCCTCCTAGAAATATCACTCATTTGCATTGAATTAAGCTCTTTGCATCTGGCACTGTTCTGGCCTCCATAGAAGGACTGCGAGGTTTATATTGCAGCCTTCTGAATGTAATTGTGTTAAGCCTGTATGTTAATTTAAGATGTAAAGTGCTTACATTCACTGCTTGAGTGCCAAGGCTTCACACACATCTCCCAAAAAGAAACCATCATTTGGGTGAGTCCAGTTTAAATACATATTTTAGGAGTTCTCTTGTCGCCTAGTGGTTAAGGATCTGGTGTTGTTACTGCTGTGGCCTTGTTCACTGTTGTGGTGCGGGTTCAATCCCAGGCCCAGTCAAGGAACTTGCACAAACCATGGACACAGTGAAAAAAAAAATAATAATAATAATTAAAAAGTCTTTAAATCTGAAGATGCACTCACTTTACAGTACTAAAAATAACATTTCAAGGTTTCTCTCTGCTTTCAGGGTGACGATGATTTCAAAGATTTTGTTAAGAACAGTGGGGGAAATATGCTATTTGTTCACGCCTGCAACATGCAAGGGAGCTCTCTGTCCCCTATCCCATATCCATAGCCTTCATCCCTTGGCAAATAACATCCTCTAATATACCGTGTAATTTAATTATTATTATAGCACTGTCTTTCTCCCCATCTAGATGTGATCTCCACCAGGACAGGGATCTTGCCTGTCTTGTTCACTAATGGACCCCAAAGATCTAGAACAAGGGACCCCAAAAATCTTAACATATAGTAGTAACTTAATACATATTTTTTAAATCAATGAGTAAGAAAAAAAATCAAGTTCTGATACTTTTGCAAAAAAAATAATAAAGGAAACTACGTTTTCCTCTTTGGAAGCAAAAAATTAATAGCAAGTTTCAAATGATTTCCTTCCAATTTTAAAAGGTAAAATTTAATCTCTTCAGGCACTTGTACTAATTTTTTTTAAAATACTGTAGCTTTTGACCAAGAATACGCAATGAGGAAAGTAGTGATTGAGGGGAAAAAAGAATGAGTAAAAAGAAGTATCGACAGTCAGTACCTCATGAGGGTAAGATGGCCCTGGAGTCAGAAACCATTCCTCATTGGCCCAGAATGATGCTAGAAATGGAAAGCATACTTCATAAATGTTTACTGAATACATGAGTGAGCAAATAAGTGACCAAATGAATACACAAACAAATTGCATTCTAATGGTGTAAAAAAGTCACGTGTGAGAATGTTTTTGGAAATCCTGGAGAGATATTGCCTTCCTCCAGAGAGATTAGCGTTCTCAAGGTAATTTAGGATTAGAGGTCAGGAGAGGACTTTGGATAATGAACTCATTCCAGGAAATTCACATTACCCTGGAGATGTACTCATTGTATTCTGAGGCTACATCTTAATGATACATAGCAGAAGAAAAAAAGGAAACCAAACCCAGAGTTTTGTTCACCCTCATCAAATACAATAGCCCTTTGTACATCACCAGCTTTTCCTTCTCCATCTCCGAATTGAGCAATCCTGAATTTGAGTGTAGGGTATGTGTCAAGGAAATAAACAAGTAGTAAAAGTCTACCAGGAGTTCCTACTGTGGTACAGTGGTTTAAGAATCTGACTGCAGCAGCTCGGGTCGCTGCGAAGGCATGGGTTCGATCACCAGCCTGGGAATTTCTGTGTGCCACTGGTGGAGCCATAAAAAAAAAAAAAAAAAAAAAGGTATGTCAGATAGACCCCTTTACATTCTTCCAGGCAAAGAATCCCTCCGTCTGTTTTGCTCAGTGGCCATCACCGCCCCCCTGCCTTACATTACAGCGCCAAGCAAAGGCTATATTCTGTGACTGTGATTCAAAATTCCTGGCATTTACTACCCAGTTAATCGGAGCTGTCAACTAGTCCTCCCTGATAAGGGGATGCGGCGTTTGCTCATCGATGTGGTCTTGTGCTACACACAAACTGATGTGCGGAAACAGATTATAGCTTTGTGCTGGAACGGCATTTTATTAAACTAAACCTGAAATTCAGAAGGGAGTTTTTACCCAGGGTTTTCTTAATATTGCCTCATCTGTAATTTTGCAACTTACCAGAAATCAGTGCATAAAGGGAAGGAGTAAGTTTTCTGTGGTGTGGCCCCTCTGGTTAATTTTCCTGGGTCTTCCCTGCTAGCTTTGGATTTTCTCAGGAATGCACATTTTATTAAATGGAGTCTTTGCATCCTACATACATATATCTGGATTCCACAACAATTTAACAGTTCTTTCAAACCCACTTTCAAGGGAGCACTCTTTGGTAAGGGAGTATGAGCATTACAGGATTTTCTAGAAATGGGCCCAATAGTCGGTGTCTTAACAAGCCCTCAAGACAATTCTGATACAAGTTCAAATTGAAAAACCAAAGAGTCAAAGGTCATTGAGGAGATGTTGTCAAAAACCAGTGGTTTCTGCGGTTCCCATTGTGGCGCAGCGGAAACAAATTTCACTAAGAACCGTGAGTTTGCAGGTTTGATCCCTGGCCTCCTTGCTCAGTGGGTTAAGGATCCAGTGTTGCCATGAGCTGTTGGTATAGGTCACAGACGTGGCTCGGATCCCTAATTTCTGTGGCTGTGGTATAGACTGGCAGCTGTAGCTCTGACTTGACCCCTAGCCTGGGAACCTCCATATGCTGCGAGTGCAACCCTAAAAATCAGAACAACAACAACAACAAAAAAAAACCTGTGGTTCCCAATCTTCAGTACATCACAGTTACCCAGAAGGCTTGTTTAGAAACTGATTGTTGAGCCCCATCTCCAAGTTTCTGATTCATTGGGTCTGGCATGTTGGCCAGGAATATACACCTTTAATTTCCCAAGTGATGCTACTGCTGCTGGTCTGGGGACCTCATTTTGAGAAACACTACAGAAAATTTAACCATTTACTTCCTTGTGATCTGTTGTAACATTATTCCAGTGTCGTACTTTGCATATGAAGCAAATCTAACAGGATCTTGGATCTCAGAAGAGTTCCATGGTCTCAAATTTAAAACGTATAGAACTTAATGGAAAAATGTGGAGGGTTTTAAGTAGTCAGAGGGAGACTTGCTTCTAATGGTCTGTCTTTGAAAGAATGCTTGGGTATTAAGTAATCTGAAAATTCACTCTAAGTTTGTATAGGAAGGACATAGATCTCTACTTCAGTTTTCTGCCAGGAATTCTGTACTGGAGAGCTACATCTATCCCCAGAAAAGAACAACCATAGCATTAAAGGATTATAAAGAATCAAGGGTGAGAGACCAAGAAGATGACCCTGGTTGCCATTTTATCACTGACTTGCCTGGTGAGCAAATTTTTAACCTCCCTAGAAATTCATTTAACAAATATGCATTGACTCATCCATGTGTAGAACACCAAATTGGATCCCACTGAAGAGACGAAGTTAAATTAGACATTTTTCCTGAAGAAAGACATGCATATAAATAGCTACAGTACATGGTAGGAAGCGAGAATGCAACTGAGAAGGTACCATAAATACTATGAAATGATGGTTCCTGTCACTACATCTTAATGATGCTTCCAGTTTCTAGGCTTCTGGCTTGATAATTTAGAGTCATCTTCTCCTTCCTCCGCTATTTCCACACCAGCTCCTCGAAGTCTCATTGATCGTCCCTTTGAAATTCCTTTCAGCATTGTTTCTTCTCTTCCTCACAGCTTCTCAGACCTTATCACTTTACTCCACAATTTCTTTTTTTTTTTTTTTTTGGCTTTTTAGGGTTTCACCTGCAGCATATGGAAGTTCCCAAGCCACGGGTTGAATCAGAACTACAGCTGCCAGCCTATACCACAGCCATAGCAACGCAGGATCCAAGCCCATCTGTGGCCTACACCACAGCTTACGGTAACACCAGGTCCCTGACCCACCACCAAACCTGCATCCTCGTGGATACTAGTCAGATTCCTTTCCGCTTCGCCACCAAGGGAACTCCTACTCCACAATTTCTGAAGTAGATTCACACAACTCTGGATGCCTGCCATTTGCTTTCTTTCTAAGACATTCTATAGACTCATCTTGCCAAACAGAAGCTTTTATCCTCTTATTATGGCAACTCTGCCTTTCATTATCAGTTCCCACCTAAACCGTTCCACCCAGCATTCAGGCACCCTCCTGGGAAGTGCCTCCCCCTGCCATCCACCTCAGCCTGTCTTTCCTCTCCAGCACTCCTCCTCTATGCTTCTAGACCTGGTCTCTCCTGTTTCACTAACACACTCCATGTTACGAGCCTTTTGGAAGATGCCCCTTTCCTTTAACCCATCCATGTTTGGCCCATCATTCAAAACCACCACCCTAAGGGTTTTGCTCAGTTCTCCAATCGCAGTGTTTTCTGCTGCTCTTAGTATCTACCACCTGTGTCGTCAAGTTCATCACAGCATCCTTATTTCTTATTGTCCTTAGCTAGAGGCACCTCTCCTTTGAAGGGAGGAATGAGTTCTTTTACTTTTGAGTTTCTCCCTTCCTACTGTGCCCATCTTCCTCTTCCCAATGCCCTCTATTGCTCATGCACACAAGTCAGCACAGGGTATGCAGCAGACACTGAGGACATGCTTGGTAGATGAGTGAATAAGGCAGTGGACATCTGTTGCTTTCTTTTTGCCAGGCTGGCGTGCATTCATTCATTATGATTCCCATGCTTTCTTTCCTTATATTTCCGTGCTGCTAAGAAGTGTGGCCCAGGCCTGGCTAACTGGAATTCTGGGTCCCCCAGTCCATTTTGATTACTCATGGAAGATTAAGTGGCTCAAGCCAAGCCAAGTAGAACCAATGAGACTCAACTTGAAGCCTTTGTCATAACTGCAGGATTAAAGAAACCCTCTGTCTGCTGTTCCCGAAGATAACTGGATATTTATCTGGAAAGGCTAACAGACATCTTAGCAGAGAAAGTCCCCTCAGAAACATGTCAGCCCAGGGAAAGAAGAGTGGAGAGATGTAAAAAGACAGATTCCTAACACCACTGACCACCTGAATTAAACTTGCCTGAAGCCAGTGCCCTCAACCTTTCAAAAGCCAATAAAAGCCTTAAGCTAGTTTGATTTCTTTTCTATCATTTACTGTCAAGAGAGATGTACTCATTTGAATAAAAAATAATAAAAGCTGACACAAATTGAGAATTTACTGCACACTATGCTAAGTACGTGCAGTAGAAAAAAAATGCATTAACTCTTTGGATGAAAGATCCTTTCTAAATAATTGTGGTGAGTCCATAATAGTGGGTGCTTTTTTTTTTTTTCTTTCCTGCTTGGAATAGGATATTGATGGCAAACTTTATGTATCAGACAAGACTACCAATCTCTCATGATAGATTTTATAATCCTGAAATGCGGACAAGCATTGGAGAAAATGTCACAAATTACATCTGTAGCTACTAAGGTATCTGTGTATGACGGCACTTGCATCTGCCAATCACAACATTTTTACTCCCATGGTAAGACCGATTATTCCATAAAAGAGCTATGTGGGTATGCCTTATGGAAGGTGTGGGTATCTCTTTGCCTTATTTTTTCTGAATATCATTAATTTGTTAAATACATGAAAGTTAATACATACATATTTTAAATATCTTTGGAAATATTTTACAAAAAATTGAATTACAAAAGTTGCTATAAAATTTCTTTCTCAGAATATAGTTGAAATAACATAAGGGTTTAGATGTGAATATGATTTAGGATCTTCTGATGTAAAAGCTAGAGTCAAGCACCTTTATAAGAGATTGACACCTAGGGCTGAGACATACATACACAAATTCACAGGATTTATAAAGGGTGTTTTGGTTAACAAGGAGGCTTGAATTCCAACAACGTTTATTTCTATAATTACTTTTAGACCTATTTGTAATCATTTAAAATGTTCTTTTTTAAATTTGTTTCTATTACAGTTGGTTTACAGTGTTCTGTCAATTTTCACAGCACAGTAAACTGACCCAGTCACACAGACGTATATACAGTCTTTTTCTCACATTATCCTCCATCACGCTCCATTATAAGTGACTACATGTAGTTCCCGGTGCTATACTGCCGGATCTCATTGCTTATCCATTCTGAAGGCAATAGTTTGCATCTATTAACCCCAGATTCCTAGTCCATCCCAACTCCCTCCCCACTGCCTTGGCAACCACCAGTCTGTTCTCCAAGTCCATGAGTTTCTTTTTAAAATGTTGTTCTATTTGTAATAATTTAAAATGTTGTTACTTTATACAGGTGGACATGTAGCGTAAGTGGGAAGTCACTAAAAATGGGAGCACATAAGAGCTTTGGCTTGGATTTTAGGTATGTAAGACAAAGTATTTTTGCAAGATAGGGAAAAAGGGCTCGGTAAAATGTGTTTAGCCCATGATCAGTAAACTACCAAGAGTTATGAGCTTTAACTCTTTTCAACAGAATGCCTTGCTGACTGGAAGAAAAAAAAACTGTCTTATTAAAACCATTTTCTTTGCCTACTTTAAGTTGGTTGTCATATATACAATTGACTTTTAACTCAGAATCAGGGAAGATTCCCTACTTATAAAAAGTCACATGTCTAAGTAGGTGGGAATCACTTTTTTTCACTTGTCCTGATTCAAGAAAAAAATGTATCTCCTTTGGTAGGAAATATTTTCTGAGTCTTGAGAAAGCCTAAACCTTGGGTAACCCCAAATCAATGGGGAAAGAAACCCTCCTCCACCACAGGCAAATACGCACATCTAGACTTACAAAAAGATTGAGAAAATAGAAGCAAAAATAAAGGAGGGAAGAAAAGGAGAGGGAGGAAGGAATGAGCTCAAGGACAGAGAGCATCTTGCTGTGAAAAGACGGGGAAAGAACTCGTGCTTTTTGCACAGACTTTCCTTGGGTTAACATTGCACTTCTGTGCCCTCACCATGTGTATTTTTCCCAGTGATCATTGTGTTCAGGTAAAGGCTACGCTTACATTCAGAACAATCACAAAGAACTCTGAAAGATCAGGCTATCATGGAGTTAAGGTTAACAAGCCTGCCGCCAAACATACATTTAAATACCTTCACCTTTAGGAAGGAAAAGGAAACTTATGATAGTGATATCAGCTTCTATTAGGGAAGCCCGGAGAAAACTTGATCCCCAAATTTTCACAAGGGCCCGATTTTTCCAGTATAGCCAGGCTGGGAAGAGACAGTGGAATCTTTTCTGAATTGTGATAGTGCACTGTCTGTGAAATGTGATTTTAGAGCAGACCTCGAAAGAAATGGTCAGACACCTGTTCGCAGTAGGGATCAATGACTCTGAAATTTCTTAGAGACTCAAAATGCAAAGTGAGATTAACCTGCCTACAGTGCTGGACGTGGCAAATGACTCATCAGTGTTGAAGCAGCAGAATTTGGATATGGAACTGGGCACGTGGAGGAATCCAGAAGGGTGGCTGTCATTTTGTCAGAGTCAAGAAAATAATGGCAGAAGAAAACAACAGTCGTAGGTCAGAGAAGAGCCTCTAAGGGAAGCAGCACAGGGAAGCTGGAGCTTGCATCTGCCCTGAAGAGGTTCTGCCTCTGAAACATTGATGTATAGAACCAGGCGAGTGTTTGAACGAGGAGAATGCACAAGAGCGTTATCTAGTTTCATGGTCCTCTAGCTGAAAGATCACATGCTTTTCCCAGTATCGATTGTAAGAACGAAAACGAAGCCATTGTGCTTAAACTTGACTCGGAAGAAAAAAAAAAAAACTTAATCTCTGAACCCAAGTAGAATTTACTGATATTTACTTGTACTACATCACCTCTCTTGTATTATCATAGTGCCAGAATAGAATAAATAGTAGAATGCTGGGTGTAACGAAGCCCATGAAGTGTGCACAGAGTTTATAGAAGCAGCATATAGGCAAAAGTCTGGTTAAGGTCATGACTAAGATTTCCATTTATTCTTCAAGTCAGAAAAAAAGTCAGAATTTTACCTCTCAGGGGATCTAATGGCAGTAATAGAACTTGCCAAACAGATTCATTTAATTTTTATTGAGTGTGTTTTGCAGTGTGTTAGAAACCCCAGGGACTATAAAGAAATCAAAGAACTTGATTTTTCCAGAGATGCAAGATACACATAGAAAGTTAACAGTGTAGCAACTATTCAAAACCACCGTTTGAGTGATATCACCAAGCTGAAATTGGTACCAACTGGCAATAAAACACTGCCTCAGAGCTCCCACCACTTTGCAGTCACCATACTCTAGTGGATCCCCACCTACTTAGACATGTGACTTTTTATAAGTAGGGAATCTTCCCTGATTCTCAAGGTTTCCATCTCAAAAGGGCAGAAATTTTCCCCTTCTTTCAAATATCTATGAGTCTTTGATAATTTCCAAGATCCTATGTAGACACTTTAATATATAATCAACCTTTCTTATTCTCCAGGTAGGAAATCAACCAAAGCTGAAATATTGAAAATCAAAGGGGAAATCAGGGTTGGAAGAGGTGAAGGAGAAAAACCAAACTTCCTTAACATGCTATCTGTTTATGTCAGGTTAACTAGTGTCCCTAGCTTTACAGGAGAAAATTAAATTTTGGGGAACCTGTAAAAGCTACCTCTGGCCTTTTAACCTCAGAATCTCTGTAATTCATTATGTAATTAGCCCTTGAACTGGAAGATAGAATGAAGAAATATAATTCCTGATTAAATGAAACAGAAAATATGAGTTATTGCCAATATAAAAAGATAAAATGTGAAACGGTGAAAATTCTGTTGCTTGCTATGTTACTCAGATTCCAAACTCCAGCTGTATGAAAGATTATTGTCAGTAGTAACTTACGTATATCTCAAGCAGTACTCTGTCATTCAGGCATAAAAACCGAACACTGTTATTCGATAACTGTAGTTCTGTTTAGCCAATTTTTTGCTCTTAATTTCAGGATTGGTTCTATGGCATTTAAAATTTAGCCACAACTTTCAAATCATTGACCTGACTCCACCAGAGCAAATAACTTTCTTTCCTATGTTGTTTTCTTCCTTTTTTTTCCTTTCACTTTAACTAAGAGGTTTGATAAAGTTGGAGTGTCTGTTTTCATTCTTCCCATTTGCACTTAAAGTGAGGGTAATAATATTGCATAAGTAGTGCTACGGGGAGAGGTTCACATTTATGTATGTTGCTCCATCTCTCTCACATTGTCATTATGCTGGACTAGAAAAATTTGTAAAACCTTGGGCATAACCAACCCTTAAAATATACAGAGTTTATCAGTAGCACATAAAAAATCAAGCTAAGGTGCAGAAAATTAAGGGGACTTAGCAAATTGACTCAGTCAAGCTTGTTTTCTAGGCCATTGCTCTCAATATAGGAACATGCTAACTTTGGACTGACATAGCATGCTACGAGAATTTAATAGCATACTTTAACTTCTAAACACCAACTGTTTGACAAGTAATTTACAGAAAAGACACATGACTTTAAGATATGTCTCTCTTTTAATACCAGTCATTCACTTCTTATCGTAATTTTTCTTTTATTGTGGAGCATTTTCAGCTGTAATACTCCCACTAATCACTAAGTGTATTTAGCATTTCTGACATGCAGTGACATTTTGAGGTGATATTGAAGAATTAAAGTGTATGTGTAACTACACTAATTGAACACAGCTTTCACTTTAAGAGCAAGAAGGAGGGAGGGAGAGGAAGAGGAGGAAAGTAGGAAGGAAGGGAGGGAGCGAGAGAAGAAAGGATGGAGGGAGGAAGTTCTTAGCCAGGCGAAAAGAAATGGAAATATCCTAGCTTAGTCACTTTAATCATGGCTAACAGGTTTTTGAGAGTCATTGGATTATGTTTGAAGGTTTCACAAAGCCTGCCAATTCTTCTTATATTTCTTTTGTGGCTTTATGTAATGTCTATAAGTATCTTTGGAGAAATTTTAAGTAGCCATGTGAAGTATGTCATTGAGAATTTATGGATAATATTGGAGTCGTTGAATTGTCTCCATGAAATTTTTAACAACTGGAACCTCACAAATGATCTACAAGATTTGGAGTAGACAAGAATCTCAGTTGCTCAAATTCTGAAAAGTACAGTGAAACTCAAATATTCAAAATCATCATGATGAGATGTATATTTGACCACATAGATGGGATTGTTGATTTTATGTCAAACTGGTAGACCACAGGATGTCTAGATATCTGGTTAAACTTTATTTCTGGGTATTTCTGGATATGCACTTTGAATGGTGAACTGCATAAAACAGATGGCCCTCTGCAGTGATGGTGGGCATCATTCAAACCATTGAAAGCTGAATAGAGCAAAAAGTCAGAGGAAGGTTGAATTCATTCTCAGCCTGACTTCTTGACCTGGGACATTGATCTTTGCCTGCCCTCCATGCTTCCTGTTCTCAGGCCTTCAGACTGGGACTGGGAACGTACACCATCAGCTGTCCAGCTCTTGGCCCACTGAACTAGAGCACCAGCTCCCTGGGCGTCCAGCTCACAGATGGCAGACTGTAGGATTTCTCAGTCTCCAACACTGTGTAAGCCAACTCCTTTCAATAAATAGATACATAAATTACATGTATACTTAACATATCTTCTATTGGCTCTGTTTCTCTGGAGAACCCTAATACAAGGGGAAAGAGGAATCTAAAACAATTCACAACCATATAATGGTGTTCCCTAATATGCCAAGAAGATGAACCTGTTATGTCTTATATGGTAGAAAGATGGGGTGCTTCCTGAAAGACGGGGCCTCCGCACTTGCATATCGTTTGTACATTCAGTGAGCTCACTGTTCAGAATCTACCAAGCATTGTGATAGCCACTAATGAGATCAAGAAAAAAGGGACAGGGGCAGCCTTCAAGGAACCTAGTGTCAGAATTCTGTGATCCAGTCCCTGCCTTAATTGATGATGATAAAGTATTCATTTATTTCCTCATTCAGGATTAATTAGGCACCTAATGTAGCAAAGACTCTGTGCTTTGTGCTGTGTATAGCGTAATGAATGAGGCAGACTTGGCTTTGACTCTCATGGAGTTGACAGTGAGGGTAAATAGCACGTTTTTCATCACCCTTGCTCTATGTGTAAAAAGGAAAAAGGGAAGGTGTATGGAGAGAAGGCACTTTGGCTGGGCTTGAATGCTGAGCTATCAAAAGGATGAGACTCGGCAAGGAGGAGAAGGGTTTGGAGAGAACATTCCCGCGCAGTGGAAAGACCAGGAGACAGAAATTGAAAAGCCAAGGTAGCTGGGTCAATGTGGAAGGAGGAGGGTTAGGTGAGGTGCAGAGAGAGAGAAATGAAACCAGCCCATGCAGAGCCTCATAGGCCATGTTCAGGATTTCTGTCTTGATCCTAACAGTCTCTGAAGGGTTTCAAGCTGGAAAATAATGGGATCAGATTTGTATCACTTAAACTTTTTCATACCTTCTCTTTGGAGAATGGATTAGTATTCACAGGTGCAAAGCTACTGTAGAAGTCCAGGTGTTAGTAGTATGATGGAGGAGATGACCAAAATGGACAGATCCAAGGGATGTTTAGGAGGAAAATGGACAGAAATTAGTAAAGGATTGAACATGAAGGTAATGCAAAGTCTGTTACCAAGCCAGGTTCCTGGTTTGTGCAGCAGAATGTTTTGGGGGCCCTTTCACAAAAATGGAGAGAAGTAAAAGATAATCAAGATGGGAACAAGGTGAGCTGTGGCAAGTCAGGGAGAGGACAGTATCAAAAATGACTACACATTGTTCATTGTTCAACTGTTGGATTTGAAAGAAGACTCCGTGAATATGGGTTAATGAGATGTTGGATTTGAAAGAAGACTCCGTGAATATGGGTTAATGAGAGAAATCATTTTCACTCATTGTCAAGCATCATAATATTATTTCAGAACTTGTGTGCATATTTCAAAACTCTACCGTACATCAAGGATTTAAGACAAAATACAACTTAATTGTATTTAAGATGGCAATATTTGTCTCTCAGTTATAGTGTAACATTGTTTATTACCACTTCCTTCCCACCTCTCCCTGACTTGATTCACCATGCTTTGTGTTCTCGCTTTGGATGATGATGTGGAAAGATACGGTCACTGAGGTCAGACTCCATGGTTCAAATCTTGGTGCTACCACTTGCTAGTTGTATGCTTGTGACTAGTTGGTCAAACTCTCTTTATATTATATTATATTATATTATATTATATTATATTATATTTATTGTAATATAAATGTTATATTTTTCCCCTGTAATGCCTGTTACAGAAATTTTGTGACATTTTTTAATAGGAAAATCTATCTAAGAGGTCTGGAACAGTACCTAGTCTCCGTTTGATACTCAAACAGAAAAATGACCATTGCCCTTTAGTATGAGAGTGTCCTTGTCCCTGTCCTGACACCCCCTCATCTGGCAAACCAAGATGTAGATATAGCTCTCCTGCCCCACCCTTTGGGGAAAAAAGAAAAAGAGTGTCATCCTAATTTGAGCCGAGTATGTGTGTCTTCCTCCTGACCCCCTTCTCTTTCTGCTTGGCCTGTCCCCTCTCCGAAGGGCATGACCCCCACACTCCTCAGGATGGCTGTGGAGGGCAAGAATTTCATCCTTCTATCTTCTATTTCCACTTATTCTCTTTAAAACAAAAAGAGAACAGCTCTTTTTGTAAACACAGGGATATGCCACAACTAGGAGGGGACATCAGAGTTTCCTCGGGCTCCTTCTGTGCAGGCTGAAGATAAAACCCTGACAGCACTTCTTCCACTTCAGGAAAGTGTGCAGACCCAGAAACGGTATCCTGGCCTTGGGTGCCCCAAAATGGTTTTGACTGAGACATCTGAGTAGTTGTCTATGTGGACATAGCATTAGTTTCAGCTGCCAATCTTAGAATGAAATGGCTTCCATCACTACAAAATTTCAGCAGAACGTGTTTTCCAAAATAAATGCCATGCCCACCAACTGATGAGGGACTTGAACTCAGAAAATACGGCAAAAATAGCAGAGCAGCAAAAGTAAGAAAAACACATGCTCCCATCATATGGTTAGAATGACTCTTTCCTTCCTCTCAGGAAAGCATGTATACAGGGCGAATGAGCAGAGTGAATTCCACTTCACCTGAATGTAGAGAAATCGTAAAAGGTCTCTACTTGTTTCCAGTTCAAGTTGTGTGAGATATTATTGAATTTACATTTCCATGACTTAACTGAACATTTTAAAATTAACAGTATCTTTATTTTGTATTAATAATTTAAAAACAAACCTATTGTACAATCCTAAAGAAAAGAGTTTTGGCAAGTCAGGGCAAGGGTATACCTGAGGAAAGTTGCACTGAGTCTTAAAGATAATTTAAGTATTATGTTTCAGAGCCAAGGGTCCTACCTATCTTCAGGGTGGTTATCTTTATAGTTCTGAGAGTTAATGAGCCATGAAGTGATCATTTAAGGGCTTGTGTCACAGCAGTGGCCATATGAGTTTGTCATTGTGATGACATTTCTTAGAAAATCATCTCAATTTGTACCTTGTACTTTTAGACGAGGAGAAGAGGAAAAAAAATGGAAAACCTTTGTATCTTTTTCTACCCAATACCTCTATCTGGGTTACAAGCAGTGTCTGATCAAACATATGGCACATAAACAGTAATTTAATTAAATGTGAACAAAGCTTTTTCATGTACGATATTTAAATTTTGAAATGTAGCCCAGTTTTCCTTCTATTTAAAATATATGAAACAACACGCAAAAAAAAAAAAAAAAGTCACATTGTTAACTTAAACACGTAAAGAGCCTTTGCTGCATGATATGGCCTGGTCCCATCTATATAAATAGGCTATTTTGAATGTATTACACCTTGGCACTCAGTAGAGTTGGAGTATTTTTGTCCTGACCAACCCATCATTTTAATAAAATTGCAAGCATAGCTTCATTGTGATTTCATCCAGTCTAGCATCTGTAATGATTTGATTTATATGACGCTAGGGTGTTCAAAGCCCAACCACAAGCTAAGCAAGGAGTATTTATTTAAATTTGTATGTTTTCTTAGAAGTTCCTGGGCAAATCAGAGAACAAGTATAAGTTTGAAAAAAGATGAGTTTACAGACACTGCCTGTTCAGATTTCAAATTCATGTAGCTAGTTATGAGTATTCTTATACAAACAGGAATTTGACTAAGGACTCACATAATATTAGTAGAATAAAAACCAACTATTCACCCATAGAGTCGACCAAAAGAGCAAAAGTAAAATCAGATTATGACAATCCTGAAATATTTGTTTCTCTCCCTTCATTGAAATTACCTAAACTCTACCAAGATCCTAGTTATACTACACAAAATAAAGTGTTTAAGGCAGATAAAATGGTGTACATAGAAGAGCATACAGTAGATTGTTTTATTTTTTTTAGAAGGCCTTAAACATATAAGCAAAGTAATTTACATACCTCTGTTATTCCAGTTGCCCATTTACACACTTTACGCAAGCATCACACTCCTCATAATGACGGATTCCTCACAGCCATGTGCCTGATTCTCACACAATAAATTCAGATTAAAAGCCTACGTGGAAATTTCTCATGGTAGTACATTTAGATCCAAAACTAAAAGAACAATTAGGCTTTCAGAACGGGAGCTCTCAGACTGGATGTTCTTACTCTCCCAACTAACAAGTATCATGTGTTATATATACATTTAAAATACTTGATTCAATTGTCTTCATTCTCCAGTTTCCATCTTCTAGAAATCATATTTAAAAGGAGAGAGAGACACCAATAAAATTCAAAACATGTTGTGATGGGCACTTTTTTCCGTTAATTTTAAAACCCATGCATATGGCAAAGGAAATAAAAATCCTCGTGTTTCTGACTCATTTACACTTAACTCACCAAAATGTTCTTTTTAAAAATAGCACTGATATTCCACAAGTCTTCTGAACCTTTTTTTTTTCTTTTACATATTAGTCCCATCTTGTCAACTCACAGTTCCCAAAGTTCAAGGTTGGTTCACAGCTTTGAACCCATGTGCTGAGAATAAGCTTGAAACTTCACAAAACAAACACGCTTTGCTGCAACCCCCTCTGAGAATAATTCCAGTCAAGCTTTCGGTGTGACATTTTGTCACTTCTACTTCAGTTTTGAGTTCAAGTGGGAATAAATGAGGCAAGTGGGGGAAAAAAAACTTTAAAAAGAAGAAAGGGAGGAAGGGGGAGATGACTAATTCACTTGGGATGTGGTGCATAGAAAGAATTCTGGAAGTAAGGAGAGGCACTTACAGCTGCTCCTCTCAGCTCCAACACTAGCAAGGATATAGCTACATTAAATGGTTACCCATCTGATGTGGGCAATGAAACTCACAGTAATAAAAATGAGAGGGTTAGAATTTGCAAAGTCAAATGAAATGATTATTATGTTTCCTTCTGCCCCTGACATTTCTATTATTTTATGAATTTATCTGTGGACAATAAAGCAAGCCAAGCCACTCAAGGCGCTCAGTTTTCATGTGAAGTGCCCTAAACCAGCCCTTCTTCTACCTCTCTGCCCTCCCCACTCCCCTAAACACTTCTCTGACCTCTGGGCTGCTCCAGTCCCTCCGGCTCCATGTTCCTATTGACCCACTTCTATTTCATTTTCCTGCGATTCTGTTCTGTTTCATGGTCTTACTGATCTACTTCTCTGAAACTTGAATCTTCAGTTTCATTCTCCAGTTCGTTCTTGGACATGAATTGGTTCCTTTGGTACTTGCATGGTATTTGTCCCCAGAACACCCTTTGTGGTTTGTAGTTTCTGAACCTCTTTCTGTCTTCAGTCACAAAATCCAGGTTTCTGCATTAAACAGCTCTAAAAATCTGTCTGTAAATATCAAGAGAATCAGTTCAGATTTAACAGAAGCTCTGGTCACTTGTGAAACTAGACCATCAGACATTAATCCATGATAACTTCTACTCAAGTGTTCTGGTCTAGAGACATATTTAAGCTGGGGGAAAAGAAAAATTACTTCCAGCCTACTGACATGGACATACAGGAGCTTTTTAATAGATATATTCTTAATACATTTTACTTAAAAGATCATTGGGTCATCAAAAGTTCTGAAAGATATCCTTTGTCCTTTTCATTGGAAAATTTAGCCTGTTGGCTTATACACAGTGTTTGGTACACACAGGCCAAATTGGGGCCATGTGTGCTGACCTTGAAGTTTTTGCACTTAAAAAACATAGGATTAATATGATATATTTTGAAAGTCCTCTTACTAAACATCTTCACATTCCAGAGACCCCATTTATGCTTATGATGATCTTGACGGGTTTTTGTCATCCCTCGTGTTTATCACTTTAAGATTTTGTAACCATGTGTGTGGAAAGTAGTTTGCCAAATTTCAAACCCCTTGGAATTTCCTTAGTTCTCATTCAGAATCAGACTTAAGCTCTTCCAGGTTCTGTTTACTGCTAGCTAATGATGATTTCCTTATCCAAATGGTGGAAAGACTTTTGAACATATATTAAAATGTGTGTATGATTTCTGAGACATCAAATAGCTGGAATAACAAGTCAACATTTTGATGAGTTAAGTGTAAATTAACCAAAAACACATGAACTAAATTCTCCTTGAAGCACAGATGGTTTGAGAAACCTAGAAGTGCTTGGAAAAAAATATGGTTTTTATTTTCATGAACCTCCAAAGTTTGAAAAAGTAGTTAAAGATTAATTTCCATCTCTTTCCAGTTGTTGCTTTAGAAATTTAATAGATTATATCTTTGTTTCTTTTTTTTTTTAACCTGGATTGTACAAGGAATGGAAGTCCTTTCTTCTTTCTTCTTTCATTGTCCTCTTTTCTTACTCAAGGATAAGAGGGCAACAAGAGTAAGAATCCCATCGTCAAAGGGCAGGGAGCATTGATCTGATAAATTTTTTCAAAGGGCAGCGAGAACTGATCTGATAAATATCAAGACACTGGTCTGTAATTTTTTCTAGTGGATGAAATTCTGGAAATGAAAACAACTTATATGGGGCTCTGCTTCAGCCCTATTTCCTTTGCTCTGCCAGAGATATATTTTCGTACTACTAGTATTTTTAGTCCACTAGTATAGAGTTAGAAATGTAACATGGCCTATCTTCAGCCTCCTTTTATTCTAGCATCTAGGCTTCCATTGAATAGGGCTACAGGCAGTCTGTGGATGGTAAAGTAAGCTCAGGGGATGTGGCACTGATGTTGAAGCTGATACCCAGTTAATAATGAGGTGACATTTTCCTTGGTCTTCTTTGAACATACCTTTCTTCCAGAGACCTTATGAGAAATAGGGATACCAAGACCAAAGATTCTTGGTCTCTGAACCAAAAAAAAGAAAAGTCAATGTATTACTAAGAATCATCTATTATTATTACTTTGGTTACTCAATTGTACCAATATTCAAAGTATCTCCTTTTAAAATCATTAATCTTTCTATAACAGTAGAAAGATATTTCGTATAAAACTATTTTATTTAATCACATATTTTTTTGATGTTTGTTATTCACGCTTTAAAATTATAGAAGTAATAAATACTTGTTTACCATGGTGTATAAATTTTAAAGGAAAAACATAATCATGTAACCAAATCATATCCCTATTAATAATCATATCATTATTGATAGAAGTGGTTTTAATGAGCTGATGTAAAATTTCAAATCTGTTTTCATGTGTATATGTATGAGTAGTTTTTCATGTCTTTCTCAGAAAAAAATAAGTTCACACTCTACCACATTATTTCTCAATCTTTTATTTTCATTCAGAAGTCTATTCTGAAAATATATCTAGTTTAGTAGCTGTAGCTCAGACATATCTTTTTAAGTAACTGTTTAATTTCTATGTCATTATTGTGATACGTTCAGTCATTACATAATTGATGGACCTTCAGGTCATTTCCAGTTTTTTGCCATCCTGAAGAGTTTTGCTGTACCAGTCCTTGTACATATGTCCTTACATTCTAGGGCTTTGATCTATGAAGAATTCATGTTCAAAACTGGGATTTCTCAGCCAAATATTATGGATATGTTTAATTTACGAAAGGTATAGCTACATTACTTTCCAAAAACAAATGTAGAAATGTGTCAGGCTGTTCATTTTACCACATTCTCTTTTTCATTTTTATACATTTGGTGAATGAAAATAGCCATTCATTTTTCTTAGTTATTATCTATTTCATTAATTTCAATTGTGTTTTGCTAAATTTTTATAAGGATTTATTTCTGCAATTTAAAATGATAGTAATAGGAGTTTTCTTATGGAGCCGTGGGTTAAGGATCTAGCATTGTCACTGTAGCGGCTCAGGTCACTGCGGTACCTGCTCGATACATGCTTAATACCATGCAGCCATTGAGAAGAATGAACCAATTCTGCAGATACTGATATGTACTGATAAAGATATATTAATTAAAAAATGGAAGGTACAGAATAGTGTGCATAGTATACTACAAATTGTTTTCAAAAGAGAAAAGTATTTATGCATACATGTATAGACATAGAATACTTCTGGGAGTGTAGATAGAAGAGGGTAGAGTCAGTGACTGTCTCTGTGGAAAGCAGCTGAGTGCCCAGGGGGCACAGGTGGGGGTAGAATAAAGACCAGTCTTTTACTACCTAACTTTGTTACATTTTAAATTGTATCCTCCTTGTATTCCAAGGAGGGTCCTTGCTCCCATTCAAGGGAACTCCCTCCCACTCCTACTTCCCAAGTTAGTGCCTGGATTGCAGATAAATAAGATGTTTTAAGTATTAAAATATTTCCTCTATATATTAAGCACCAAGAAAATTGAGATCACCAAGTTTTACTGACATGCATATCATGGAGAAATTGGGAGGATGTGAAGTAGGGGGAATTCCTATATAACACGAAATAAAAGGAGAAAGACGTTCTGGAGCTTGGGGAAAGCCAAAGAGAAGAGAATAAAGAGTAAAGTTCAGAGGTGAATGTCTTCTATGGTATTGGGGTCCCAACCAAAGAAAATGGATAGAAATATCCAAGGTGTAATGGGGGGTTCCAGGGTAGATTTTATTGTTTATTTGATTGGGTTGGGTTGGGCTGGGTTGGGCTGGGCTGGGCTGGGTTGGATTGGGTTCAGTTCGGTTCGGTTCAGTTCTTCAGGCATTGTCTGAGGAAATTTCATGTCTCTTAGGAAGATCCCATGTTCATCAAGTACCTAAACAACAGGGATGTATTTAAGCAGATGGGCTTAACATAGCAACTGCAGTGCCTCCTGGCCTGTTTACAGCATGTCCAGGATCCAGCGCTTCCAATCCAATCTGATGGGCAGACAGAAAAACACAGAGTAAACTTGCAACCCTGAAGAGGATTGAGGTAGTGCCAAAGAGGATACAGGAATCTAGGACCAGACTCTACCATAGGGACCATGAACTCAGAAGTAGATGCTAGTGCCATGCCAAAAGGACCCAGCAGGACTGGTCCCCCACATGGAGCACCAGTCAAGGGTACCCAGCACAAGACCTGATCAACCACTCTTCCATGTGGACCAGTGAGAAACCAGAAGACAGTATATTACATAGCCCTTCCTCCTACTTTCAGGAGGAAACATGAAAAGCCAAGCCTCCAAAACTATTTAAATGCTTTGAACTGAAAAAGTAAATCTTGCCTCTCCATACTTAACTATGACTCCCATAGTGGGATCTGTCCTCACCCTGAAGCAAAAAATAGCTTGATAGGATGAATAGGAAGTCACAAGGTAAGATTTACGGGGATGATAAAATTGCTAGTTTAATATATTATTCCTCATATATCAGCATACTGTTTGTCTGCTGTAAATCACAAAGTTCTGTTAGGCATAAATAAATATATGGACATATTTTGACTGTAACAGAAAATCAGTATTTTGGTCAAGAGCTAAATATTGCATATTTGCAAATGAGAGTTATATATTTCCCTAAATATTTGACAGGTGGAAACTGTGTAAGATATCAATACATGATATTTGTTAGGATCTACTTCTCTCTGACCTTGAACACTTAGCCAAGACTCTAATAAAATCCCCATTTTTAACTTCAACTGCTCTGAAAAGCATCAAAATGTCATTTGAGTGAAGCAAGGGCTGTGTTTGTGTGTGTGTGTGTGTGTGTGTGTGTGTGTAAAAGTTTTATATCTAATAGCCACCAAAAAACACCTTCAGGTTTAGCAGCAATCAACTATTTATATGCTTTCAAGTCTATTTCCAAATATACAGTGAATATTCTTGAAAGTTCCCAAAGTATTTCTTGCCTTATATATTCATCAAAATGCTGGAAAGTTACACAAGAGCAATCAGATAAGGCAGTTAATATGGCTGGTACCGGTGTGACTGCTTTGCTCCTCCCTCTATGATTAATTACAACTAAATTGATGTTACCAGCAATGATTAATTTACAACTTAGGCGCAAAGTAAATGAACTAAGCAAATTGGAATTGGCACCAATAATTTCTTAAGCCTCAGCAAAGCACCCAAATCATGATAAGCTGTTACGAACAGAGTAATTTCTCCCCCAAAATGGGTAAAATGCATAGGTGTGGGTTTTAATGCATATATGTGTGTATGTGTATATATATGTACACACACATACATACATATATATATACACACATACACAACACACGTATTTTCTTTTTCTTTCTTTTTTTTTTTTGCTTTTTAGAGCCATACCTGTGGCATATGGAAGTTCCCAGGCTAGGGGTTGAATGGGAGCTGTAGCTGTGGGCCTACGCCATAGCCACAGCCACAGCAATGCAGCATCTGAGCTGAGTCAGTCTGTGACCTATATCACAGTTCACGGCAATGCCAGATCCTTAACCCACCGAGTGAGGCCAGGGATCAAACCCGCATCTTCATGGATCCTAGTCGGGTCTGTTAACCGCTGAACCTTGAAGGGAACTCCCCACACATATTTTCTTAATAAATTCTGAAGCAACACTGGGATGTAAAAAACAAAACAAAATAAAAACCTGACATGTTTTTCACTTAGATATACTACATAGGTATGCATGGGAATGCCTCAAATCTCATTTACTCAAAATAAATGAAAATGTTTTCTTCCATTTTGATCTTTTAGTATTGGTTTTTAAGACCTTAGATTGGTTTGTCTACAGACACAAACCCACACTTGGCCCAATTATGAGTATTCTGAGCCAGTTTTCTCCTACTTAAAATGAAGAGAATTTTAACTATTCCACAGAGCCTTTAAACAAGATAATAGCCTAGAAGTCCTGGCACATAGCAGGCTGCCTGTAAGATCGCCCACTACAGTTTCCAGTGGGTTCTCCTGAACAGAGAAGGAATAGTCTAGTAGAGACATCCCTTCATATTTACTTTTATATTTTCCTTTATATTTCCTTACACGTCCAAGTGCATAGGAGAATCAAAGCCTAAGGGAGGTTATTATTTCCCCAATAAGTCGAGATAACATTCAAGAAAATATGTATTTGATGACTGTGTACTCAAATGGCATTGAGACAGTAGGTTGCAACTATGTAATCTCTTTGCAGAAGGAAGACACCGTTTTATTCAATCAGATATTTTCAAGAAACACAGAAACATGGTCATTAGAACCGTTAAAATTCATCTAGTTGCGTGAGTTCCCGTTGTGACTCAGCAGGTTACAAACACAGCTAGTACCCATCAGGATGCAGGTTTGGTCCCTGGCCTCACTCAGTGGGTTAAGGATCTGGTGTTGCTATGGCTGTGGCCGGCAGCTGCAGGTCCAATTAGACCCCTAGCCTGGGAACTTCCGTATACTGCAGGTATGGCCCTAAAAAGAAAAAAAAATCATTTATTTGAAACACATGGTTTTGCTGTTAGAACTCTGGGAGAAGTTGATTGAATCCTGGAGAGGCAGGGTAGAAGCTAGAAGTAGGTTCTGGTTTGAAAGTTTCTCCCTTGTGTGTTGAAAATCATAATGTGTGTTCTCAGTCTGCAAAATTTATAAAATTCCCAAATAATACCATTTCACCCAGGTGAATGCCTTGTTCTGTTTCAAACAAGATTTTTTCAAAAGACATGTAACTCTAATGGAAGATAACATGGCAAAAAGAATGTATGTATATATGTGACTGGGATACTATGCTGTACAGCAAAAATCAACTCAATGCTATAAATCAACTATACCGTAATAAAAAATAAATTTAATTAATAATAAAGACATTACATAGAGATGGGAGAAGTCAAAAAAGGAAAGTTATCATGCTCAAGAGTCACAGAGAATCAGCAGCAAGAAGGCTGTATATAGAAGTAAAGAACTCTGTGACCTTTCCCATGAGAAGAATTGTGTTTAACTACTTCAAAAATTTGTATAGATACAGAAAAAATTACCCTCATGCCAACTCCAAAATGGTTCTTACTATTGCCTAAAGCTCTTTAATAGTATTTGTTGCCTTAATCCTGTAGAAGTCTCTAAACATTTATAAATGTTCCTATAAAAAAAAATGTAACTCAACTGAATTGAATGGGGGTAACTTAATAGATAAGCTTCCTAAGGTTTTTGGTTTTCATTTCTTAGAGCAAAGACCATATTTTAGTAATTTATTTATTTTAAGCACTTAGAACAGTGATGCCTCACAGGGTAGAGTTGCTCGATAATTATTTGCATAATAAATATATGTCCTATTGTTTAAGATTCAGAATTGTTTCACAATTGACGGCTAAGAAAAATAATATTTTTAAAAAGAGAAGGTGACAGCTATCTTTATCATTTTTAATTAACCTTTGGCCAGATTTTTTTCACTACCAAGTCACACATACATCTTAATTAAGGGACATAATTTTTTTTTTTTTTTTTTGTCTTTTGTCTTTTTAGGGCCGCACCTGAAGCATATGGAGATTCCCAGGCTAGGGGTCTAATCGGAGCTGTTGCTGCCGGCCTATGCCACAGCCACAGCAATGCCAGATCTGAGCTGCGTCTGCAACCTACACCACAGCTCATGGCAACGCCGGATCCTTAACCCACTGAGCAAGGCCAGGGATCGAACCCACAACCTCATGGTACCTAGTCAAAATAGTTTCTGCTGCACCACAACAGGAACTCCAAATATTTATTACTGTCTGTTATCTTTTGAGGAGGAGTTAAAATTTTTGCAGGTTCTTTTTACATGGCCTCTTTTATACATTTTGAAAAGATCTATTTTGATAATTTTAAGGAAAACTTGTACAGTGGCTCCAAACCTGAAGTTTGATTCCGAAACACCAGAAATGAGCTAATGAGAGCTGAGATTAAGGGACCAACATTTTTTTAACTGATTTCAACGAGTGGGATCACTCAATGGAAAGGTGAACAAAAGCAAAAGAAAATAGAATCAGCCGCAAAGTGTGAAAATATTAATACATTAAATATACTATCATTTAACTGAAACAAATACCATCTTGGACCAGGATGTAATGATACTTAACCTGACCTTACCATTTCCACTGGCAGGGTAACTCTCCTTCCCTTTTTCTCTTTCACGTGCTGCCCATGCTTAAGGGGCTCTTCCACTGCCCATCTCTTCTGTCTTCATTCTCTCCTCAGTAGCACTGATCTCGCCCTTCCTACCTTAGATGACCCTTACATTGGTATTTAGACTCAGGAGTTCAGACTTTCTAAACCAAAAACCCAGGAAGAAAACTGGCTTCAAGCGATTTCTGCTTTGACCTGGCAACTCAGCCATGCCGAAGCAGAGGAAGGCAGAAGTCCAACTACCTTTTTTTGGAATTGGCAAGGGAAAAAATGCAAAGAAAACAGTCATATGAATTAATGTATGAACAAGCTCTGTCACCTTGATATTTTCAGTGTATATCTGCTGTGTGTAAATGAAAAGTTATTGACTAAGGAAAAGATTATTGAAAATAACAAATGGCTGTTATCACCACGTCATTACCAGAGCCAAGTCTGATGAATAAGGTGGTGTTCAAGATGGGTAATTCAGCTTGGGATCCAAAATGAGCTGTAACTATAGAGTAATTAAATTGACATTATTAATGACTTGCAAGCTGGCTCTTAAATCAATTCCAAAACAAGAAAATAACTATAAAGCTACCCAAAACTACTATGATCGACAGCTTTTATTTGCATATAAAATTGCTGGTGGTGTACTTCTTTACTTTTCAGTAATATCAATATGTCACAATTTATTATTTAACAAATATTGTTGAATTCCTATGTGCCAGGAACTGTTCTAGGCACTGGGGATGCTTTGTGAATGAAATAAGCAAATTTAAAGAACATTTGCCCACATGAACCTTATGTTCTTATGGAAGAAAACACACAATAAACAAAATAAGTTATGTATCATGTATTGTGAAAAGTGCTGTAGAGAGAAATAATTCAGAGGGAGGAGCAGAGTGGGAAGAGTGAAGACAGGGAATGGAGTTCTAAATACAGTGGTGAGAGGGTGTGTCACCAAGATGATATTTGAGCAAAAACTTAAATGGCGTTACACGAAGGAAGAGTGTTTCTGGAAGAAATCAGTAGGAGTGAACACTTGGCATATTTAGGATGGCAGAAGGGCCATGTGTCTGGTGTCAGGAGGGCAAGGCAGAGAGTGGCAAGAGATGAATATAGAGACCTAACGAGGGATTGGGTCACAGAAGTCCTTACAATCCATGGTAGGAATTTTGGGTTTTGCTCTGCTGAGGTGGGAAGCATTTGCAGGGTTTGACATGATCTGATTTATGTTTTAAAAGAGTAGCATTATGGCTGCTATGTTGAAAACATATTAAAGGATAAGAAAGGTAGAAATCAGGGAAACCAACGGAAAGTGTGTTGCAATAATCCAAGAAAGAGATGTTAGTGTTTTGGACCTACCTGTTAACAGGGAGGGTGACGAGAACTGGCCAAATTCAGAGTGAAATTAGAAGGTGGAATCCAGCAGAACTTGCTGTCCCATTGAATCTTAAATGGGAACACAGTTAGAGATGGGTAAAAATACCGATCAAGCATGTTTGGGATTTCTATTCTGGAGGTGTTAATTTACTATGCTTATTAGACAGTCAAGTAGTGCTAATCGAAAGACAAGGGCTGAGGTAAAAGCTAGAAATAAATACTGGGAGTCATGATTCTAGAGAAGTGTTAAAATTTTGTTTAAGGTCCCAGAATTTACATGCTAATTTACAGAGTTTTTTCTGGTAGCAATACAAAGTAATTTCTATCCAATGGAAATTTATAGATTTTTCAAATTCTGTAAGTCATTAGCTTGTTTTTATCTAATCCTGAAACCTTGAATTAACATTCTGCAATGCATTTCTGACCCTAACTACCTGACTTATCCAAGACTTCGCAAGTGGAGATTCAGCCTTCCACAAGACACCCCTGGCTTCAAGTTCCAAGGTTCCCAGGCCACCCACAATTATGACCAACTGGCTACCAATGTGGAAGTTCTCAGTACCTCCTCATGTCTGATAATTCACTCATAAAACTCAGGGTAGTATTATACTTCAAAGTAAATTTTTATTATAAAAGATATAAATTAGGACTAGCCAAATGCGGAAACACATAGGGTGTCCCGAAAGCGCAGCTTTCATGTCCTCAGGACTTATCACCCTCCCAGCCAATCAGTGTAAATCACTAACCAGGGAAGCTCACCCAAGTTTTCATTTCCCGACTTTTTATTACACAGGCATGACTAATCAAATCATTGACTCTGAACCCAGTCTCTAGTTCCCTACCTCTTCCCGAAGGTCAGGCTCTTATCACCTGGCTCAAAGCCCCAGTGTTCCAGAATGGCCAGCCCCATCCTGGAACTATCTAGGGGCCCACCAGGCTAACTCCATTAGCCTATATTTTGATGTGGTCTCAGGGTCTCACCATGAATAACAACAAAGACTTTCCTTTCACTCAGGAGATTCCAAGTGTTAAAAGCTCCCTCTCAGGAACCTAGGACAAAGACTAGACAAATTCTTTACATCACATTCCTTTATTAAGTTGCCAATAAGTACATAGCTCCTCAAATGGTCTTTGAACTAGTTTTAATCTCTTACTGGGCCCCTCATTAATGAATAAGTGCAATAAAATATTGGACTTGTGTTCATTATATATTTTCATGAAAGTCATGATTTTACCTTTCTGAAGATTAAATTTTAACCATGGTGTTGAATGGGATAACCAACAGAGTAAATCAAGGACGAAGAAGGTCCAATGAACAACCCTTAAGCTCTCCTTGTTGAAGTTTAAGAGCTACGAAGCTGTCAGCAGAGGATTCTTAAGAATGCCTAGTGACCAAGAACAAAACTAAGAACATGTATTCTTCCAGAACCAAGCAGAGAATGTAGTTCAGGGAAAAGAGTGTCAACTATGTCCAATGTGGCTGAAATGTCATCATTGGAATAGCAATTTAGTGGACATAGAGACCTTGACGAGCACTTTTGAAAACAGGAATTTGGAGTGAATTGAAGAGAATGATTGAATAATGGAATATTATTTGGCCATAAAAAGAAATGAAGAACTGATTCACGTTACAATGTGAATGAGCTTTTAAAACATGCTCCGTGAAATATATCAGATACAAAAAGACCATGTATTATACAATTTGGCTTATATGAAACATCAAGAATAGGTAAATGCACAGAGACAGCACAATAGGGCTGCAGCAAAGAGGGAAATGGGGAGCAACTTTTTAATGGGTCCAGGATTTTCTTTAGGGCTGGTAAAAAACATTTTTTGAATTGAGTATAAGTAGCGGTTGCTCACATTCTGAATGTACCAAATTCTAGTGAATTATTCACCTTAAAATGATTTATTTTATGTTATATGACTTTTTCCCTAATTTTAAAAAGCGAGAAAGAGAGAATGGGGAGAGAGAATAGGGATTGTGAACATAGGCAACTCTTGTACAAGAGATTTACTGTGAAGGAGAACAAAAAATAGAACTGTAGTTGAAGAAAGTTATGGGGTCCAGATTTTTTTTTTAAATGGAAGAAATGAAAATATATTTGAAAGCTGATGGGAATGGCCCTGTATAAGGAAAAAAATAGATGACGTAGAGGAGAGAGGTGAAAATAGAGTCATTCTGTTTTCTGTACATTTTGTTTTGTTTAAAATGCAGAAAACAGAAACAAACCACCTTTCAAAATCCGCTTACATAATATTAAACTAAATACTCCTGGTGTCTAATCCCAACTTGGCCACTGTTCTGTGCTGTGTCTTGGTGAAGTCTCCCAAATCCTCAAACCTAAGTTTTCTCATAGAACACCCCTCAGTGTCTTCTAGGTCCCAGAACTCCGTGATTCTCTGATAGTCACCGATTTATTTTATTATAAGATCTAAGAATATTCTTTTGAAACCTCCTCTCCCCACATTCGTATCATTGGATCTCCTCAGACTTCCTCTTTAAAAAATTCAAAGCTATACTGATTTATAACAGATTAAATGGACGGAACACACAGGATGAGCAAAGAACAGAAGACTAGCTAGATGCAATCAGAGACATCTGGATAGATTTAACACCACAGCTGTAAAACATCTGAGTGGTGTTAGTACTCCAGTTCTGGAAATCATACATTCCTAAATCTGACATTAGTTTGGATAAGCAACTTGTATCCTTAAGCTGCAGATGCTTCATTTTGGCAAGAATACCTGATAAGCAGAAGAAAGAGCACAAAAGAAAATAAAAATGAGAACATTTCTGGCATGCAATGGCCAACTGTCTTAATGCAGAGAGCTGAAATCTGAATATAAACCCTGTGCATTTTTTTTTAACTACAGGTATTTGATAACCTACTGACATAGTGAATTCAGTGTGCCTAAACCCAAAACATCACATTTCTCACAGTCCTGATCCATGTGACTTACTGGTTTTGACCATTGCTCTCTCTAGTAGCCAGATGGAAAACTTAGGAATCACTTCCGATCTTCTTTGTCTTTAGTCCCCTTTCCTACATCAGGCCATTTTTTGATGCCTTTAGATTTCTGCCCCCGTCTTGATCATGGCCCCATCTCCCAGTCCCACTGCTGCTCTCCTTTTGACTTTGCAACATCAATGCTGCCTTCTCCTTCCACGGAGCTTGGACTACTCCAAGCCTTTCCTAGCTCTTCTGTGGGCTCTCCACATTCCATTCGTGCCACGGTGCCAATTAACCTTTTCAGGAGACATGACCAGCCTTTGTAAGACTGAGCTCAAAAAAACCAGTATTTGTCCCCAGCAGGTTTCAGACCACAGTCTATATCAAGTACCATTGCCTATGGTAGAAAGACAAGTCTTAAAATGTGGCCCCCTCTTTATTTCTGCCCTGCCAGTGTGAGCACCTACCTGAACCTGCTCCTCAGTGAGACTCCTCGGGTCCCAAATGATGGCAATAATGATTCTTAAAACATGTTCTTGTTTTTCTTTTTCATACATCAATATATTTACCTATTCAGGCAGAAGCATCTTAAGTCACAGAGATTACGATGACTACAGAAGAAATAAAAAGAGAGGCTCTGCTCAGTTTTGACTTCAAAGCTGAGTAGGAAGATGGACACAAGAGTGTGGAGACCTTAGGACCGGAAGGTCTGGCAGGTCTTTTCATCCTTTGGTCACCTGGGCAAATAGGACCCACATGAGGTCATGCTCTCTACTCGTGTTCCCCACTCCTCACAGGGTAAATGTAACTTAACAGAAGGATTCCCTTCAAGGGAAGTCCTACAAATTGTTGGAAATAAGAATATGATAAGACCACAGCACATACAAGTAAGATTGACAGTGGCAGTTCTAGGAGCAAAAGGTAGCAAAATTACCTTTTAAGGAAACTGATTTGTTATCTGTGACTATATAGTTTTACTCCATGGGATCTTCCCTTTAGAATCCCTATTAAATTCCACATAGGTGACCAATGCTGTTGGAGCATTTGGCTTTTTTAAAGCCATTTGGAAAGGTACTGAAGGCAGTGATACCACCAGTGTTGTCAAATAGAGAAATTAGCAGTATTCTCCTTGAACAACAGTATAATTGATGGGCTTACTGGAATTTGTCCTTGAAAGAAAGGAAATGGCAGAGTTCATGTTGGGTACTAACACTGGTATATAATTTTTATTTCATTGCTTAGTACTGATTTATAAACTGGCAGGAAAAAATAACTATTCTAGATAACAAGCTGAGATTTGATAAATACTAATTGTTAGAATCATTTTTAAAAGCATTGGTCCTGGAGTTCCTGTCCTGGTACAGCAGAAATGAAACTGACTAGGAACATGAGGTTGTGGGTTCGATCCCTGGCCTCACTCAGTGGGTTAAGGATCCAGCGTTGCCATGAGCTGTGGTGTAGTTTGCAGATACAGCTAGGATCCCGTGTCGCTGGGGCTGTGGTGTAGGCCGACAGCTGTAGCTCTGATTAGACCCCTAGCCTGGGAACCTGCATATGCCACAGGTACAGCCTAGAAAAAAAAGCATAAAGAAAGAAAATAAAAACAGTTGGTCTTTTTAGTCAAACTAGTTAAAAAGTAATGTAGATAGGGGAGGGAGTGGGATGGGTGGGCATTTGGGGGCTTTTTGGATGCCAATTTTTATATCTGGAATGGAGGGGCAATGGGGTCCTATTGTATAGCACAGGGAAATAAGAGTGATTGGGTCACTTTGCTGAACAACAGAGCTTGAAGAAGCATTGTAAATCAATTGTACTTTAATAATAAATAAATAAATAAATGGTGAGGAGCAGTGAGATAACTATCTACAATACCGGGGGGGGGGGGGGGGAGAACGTTTGTTATTGATAAAGTACTATAGATTTAAGTATTTTTGCACTGTTAGTCAGATTGAGCTTAACTTTTTTTTAATAGCAAAAGAAAATAGATTAAAAAAAAACTACAAAAATCAACAGTATTAGGCAAATTGACTTTAGTCCTATTGGCCTGTTAACTAGTAACTCAAGATAATTAACCTAATCCAAGCTTGAAAAAAAATAAAAAGGCAAAATTATGCCCTGAACTGCTAACATCAACATAATACTTAACTAAATGCGAGTTTCAAAATGTTTTTGATCCCGAAAGGAATTCTGAGAATTAGCTTTAAAAAAAAAAAAAAAAGGCTCACCTGCCACATTTGAAAAATTAGGTGGGGAGCAAGAGAGAGAAACTGGGGTCCTTCTGAAGGGGGGAGCTTATGAGCAGAGCTGGGAATGTGGTCACAGGCCTCCCAATCTACTCCCAGATATGAAGGATTGGATTTGCTTATCTAGAAGGCATAAATTAATGAAATCAGTTCTTTATTTTCACTGCCATTATATTGAGAGCTAAGAGGACAAACTTTGAGAGAGATGTTTTTCAGAAGATTTTTATTTCTAGAGTAATCTAGTAAATGATACAATATCTACAAGAATTACTGACCATGTCAAGGCTGCTGATGGCTAACATGACAGGCAGCATCACTCAAGATCATTTGGTGGTGTGTTGTCTTTTTTTTTTTTTCTTAGTTCAAAACTATGGTGATAAGATGGATCAGGTCCTTTAAAGATAGTGGCATGTGGTATCTGTTAACAAATGCTGGGTAGTATTTAAAACATGCTGAGAGCAGCACAGAGGCAGGGACAAAATGTTCTTAGCTTTTGAAGCCTGATGTCTCTTTCACTGCATAGATTTCCATCAGTTCCTTCTATTAGGTAAATTACATCTGACCTTTATATTCCAGTAAAGTTAAATGTACTTTAAGAGTTTATGAGCATGGGAGTAGGGGAAACGGAAACTGTCCAGTCTGCAAAGGAGGAATTGTGAAATAATGACACAGAAGTCTCCAAAGAGATGGCCGCTGTGTATATTTCTGGTCAGTTTCACTGGGGCAGCCCAGGAAAGTAAGAATTTTGTTCTCTTTTGCCTGCTTGTTTTTTCCTCTTTAAACTAAATATCAGAGTTGAAACCTAATTCCTTTCTTTGGTCCAAGTTGTCCCTAGGGAATCTTGCCTTTTTCTAATCAGTATGCACTGATAAGAGCACAGGATGGCAAAGTTGCGGTGGGACAGGTGTTCTCACAGACAGCACTGTAGGTGTTGATACAAGGCTCAGGAGGAAAGTCTCTCATGCTTTTTCAAGGGCCTCGGAAATATTCATAAATTTCATCTGTGTTCTTCCACTTTTAAGAATTTACCTGAAAGAAATAAGAGATGTACACACTGATTGCTATAAAGCACTTCTTACAACAATTGGAAACAGTTAATGTCCCATAACGGGAAGATAGTTAAATTGTGATGTGCCTTTACGATTGAATAAGATGCAGCCATTACAATCAAGTTTTTCAGAATGCTTCCACCTTTAAACAAGACACGTATCTGAATTGAAAGAGAGAGTGTGTGTGAGATATTCTCCTGATAGTTAACAGGTCTAGAAGAATGATAGGATTGTGAGTAATTTTCTAAACGTTTCAAAACAAATATGTTTTATTATTGTACTTCACATAAAAGCAGTATTTTTAAAATCATCTTCAGACACTATACAGTGGAGCGAATAACAATCAAGATAATGTTCAATGGAAGAAGCAAACACTGAATAGTACATACAGTATACTTTCATAAAATTATATTCATGCTTTAATATGAAAGACTGAAAAAATAAAATGTAATTAATGTGTGGGTTAAGCAATTATTGATAATATTGATTCATATTTTTGATGTTTTCTAAAATTATTAGAACTTATTTAATCAAATTAATATGTGCATATAGGAAAAAAGAGTACACACAATTCTTCTATAAGCATTTCTATGTTTTATACGTTTGATACTTATTCCACAGATCTAAATAATGGGCTCACCTCTTGGGGCATCCAACTCAAGATCCTCACTTCCTGATATTCATATTCTGATAAGATCCTCTTCTAGAAAGAAGAACCTATTGGACCAATAGCCTCTTGCGAAAGTGACAGTTTGACTTCTAGGGCTAGGTAATAATTGGCTTCTTGGATGACTCACTCAGAAGGAGGCAGCTATCATTTCACGAGGACACTAAAGCAGCCCTATGGAGAGAAACTGAAGCCTGGTACACCATATTGGGAGAGAAATTTATAGCCCCAGTAGCCTTTGGATAACTGTAACCCTATGAGAAACTGAGCCAGGACTCCCTAGCCAAGACACTCCAAATTCCTGATGCACAGAGTTAACAAACATTTACTGTTTTAAGCTACAAAGTTATAATTTGTTATGCAGCAGTAAATAACAAATGCATCTCTATTTCTTAATATTTTGCACATTTTCTATGAACATTAGATCATTCTCACCTCCCCCATTTGCAATGCCTTCCTCTTTCCCAGTTTTTGGTAATTGTGTCCCTTAGTGAATGAAAAGATTCTGTCTCTTATAGTTGAGAAAATAAATGGTGTGTCTAAAACTCTCCCACTTTTTCCAGCAACTTTCCATGGCACCTCTTAATCTCAGTATATATTATGAGGGTTCTATGACTCCCCCCCTCTCTACACTCCTCCCTCATACCCGTCCACTATGTTTTGTCAGCTCTGTCTTTGCTTTAAGATCGTAAAACCTGGGAGTTACCATTGCAGCTCAGTAGAAACAAACCCAGCTAGTATCCCTGAAGATGCACGTTCAATCCCTGACCCCTCTCAGTGGGTTAAGTAAGGCTCTAGCATTGCCGTGAGCTGCGGTGTAGGTCACAGATGTGGCTCAGATCTGGCATTGCTGTGGTTGTGGCATAGGCCGGCAGCTGCAGCTCCACTTCTACCTCATTCTGGGAACTTCCATATGCCACAAGGGTAGCCCCAAAAAGAAAAGGAAAAAAAAAAAAAAAACTTGATTACATTTAACTATGTTAAGTGTCCAAGTAATTCCTTAATGCTCTATCTGTAGGTTGATACTGATATATGAAAATATAACCATGGCATTATGACCCTGTAACATTTTTTTTCTCCAGAAGAGCCATGTTGTGTAGTAGGATTACATTTCCACTTCTGTTGATTCAATGTGATGAATCCTTGGGAACCTGAAGGAACACGTTTTTGTGATAAGATCCAATGATTTCTCTTTATTTTGGATTCCATCAATTTCTCAAAATCATGCCATATCTCAGTTTGCTTCACATTTGGCCATGTTTTTCCTTTAGAACTTTTTCCCTACACCATTCTTTTCATCTGTCTTCCTCGGTTTTTTCAGTATGATCTTTCCTTTTTTGCAGCATTTGAATGAATTCATTCCATTCTTCCTAACATCATTTCTGGAGTCCACAGCATGCTGTACCTAAATAGTCCTAAATAGACTCCTTACTTTCAATGTTACCCAGCTGGCATTCTGGCTTTTCTTTCGTTTGCATGCTTAGGTTAATGCCACCATTTCTTTTATTTCATGTCTTCCTACTATTTGTTTTTTTCTTAGAGCTTACTGTCAAGTATATTTTTCAGGTTGGCCGTGTAAGAAAGTTTCCATGACCTTGCCTGAAATATATTCATTTATACCTCATACTAAATTAAAATGTTGTTAGAAATATAGTTCTACCTTTGAAAATCTTTTCTCTCAAAAATTTAAAGGTATTCCTCAGAGACTCATTGTCATTAAAGACAAATTTGATGCCAGTCTGTTTGGTATTGAATGTCACAGGACTTTTTCCTCTCTGGAAGCTTTTACAGTTTTGTCATTATCTTTGCTGTACTGAAATGTCATGGCATGAAGTCTAGAACATTTGGCCACCCCTGAATTCATTTAAAATGAAGGCTCTTGTCATTTCTCAACTGTAATAATTTTTCTTCTATCATTATTTGACAGTTTTCTCCTGACCTTTTTCCATATTCTCTAATAATCAAATAGTGAGAACTTCTAAATTTATGAAGGTCTCACCTTTTATTTCATATTTTCTTTCTCTTTTTATTTTGCTATATGTTCTGTTCCCTCAACTCTATCTTTGATCGTTTCTAAATATACAGTTTTGTTCTCAAACTTTAGTTTAGTATTACATTTAATTTGTATTGTATTTAGTGAGGTATGAAGATTACAAGCTAATTACATCACAGTGCCAGGTACAACTTCAAACTGAAAATCGGAAATCAGTCTTCACTGACCATTACCTCCTCCAGGAAGCCTCTTTCTTGGTGCCCCACGTCAGATGCCTTTCGATCGGTAAAATGGGATAGGGATTGTGCAGTGAATCACATACTGTAGACCAGGAACACTGTTTATAGAGGAGATGTAGGTAAGCAAGAGACTAAGACTGGGAATACACACCATGGACAATTTTCCCAACCTTTGTTTCCCTGGGTCTCGTCTCCCCTCTCTCCTCTTACTCTCTAAACCTGCCAGAAGAAAACTACAAATTTCACTTTACTTAAATATGCAGAGCAATTTAAATCCCCTTGTTCCAAGCTTCCCATTCAGGACCATTCTCTTTGCCTTTCATAACATCTCATAGCCTTTTATAACCACAGCATAAATCTCCAACTTAGCCATTCAACCAACCTTAATAATACCTAAGTGTGCAATGTGTTTAAGTGATCCTGTTTTGGGAGACCAAGATTCATCAGTAAAAAAGCAGACAAAAATACCTGTTTTCATGGAGCTTATGTTCTAATGGGAGAAACAGACTGTGTACAATAAACAAAGGCTATGCAGAATGTTAGGGAGGAACAATAGAGTGGGGAACAGAGAAGAAGGAAGGATTTGTGGTTTTAATAGAGGGAATCAAGGAAAATCAATGAAAACGAAACCAGAGAGTAAAGGGACCAAGGATATCCAACCAGAAGATTCAGCTTTACACTTTCACCTTCTAAATGTCTATTTAATTCACTTTGGGTCTTTTTGGGGAGAGTCAGGGGTATTTAGAAGTTCTTAAGGTAGTAATCAGAATCACCAGGAGACATTTGACGCATCTTAGGCCCTCCAGTACTTGGGGATGTCAAATCAAGTAAGATTTTTATAGAAGAGGGTAAGAACCACAGTATTTTAAAAACCACGTATACTTTTGAGAGGGTCTTCTTTCCCCTCTTTCTGGTGCTTTCACTGAACCAGTAGCAACCAATCTCTTTGCCTTCTTATGAGCAATGCTAACATGAGCCAAATTTTCAGATGAATAAAAAGCAAATACAAAAATAACAACAAAATAACTGTCATAGAAAAGAGCCATGAATGTGACTATAAACTGAATGTTTTTTGGGTTTTTTTGTTTGTTTGGTTTCGTTTTTTTGTTTGTTTGTTTGTTGCTTTTTTAGGGCTGCACTAATGGCATACGGAGGTTCCCAGGCTAGGGGTCAAATCAGAGCTACAGCTGCTGGCCTACGCCATAGGCACAGCCACAGCCACAACCACAGGGGATCTGAGCAATCAGAGTTAGGGGATTCTTTTTTAATGTCCCTTTCACTCCACATCCATGACGAGTGAACCCTAAGGTAAACTATAGTCCCTGAGTGATAATGCCTTGTCAATGTGGTCTGTTGATTGTAACAAATATACCCCTCTGGTGGGGGATGTTGATAGGGGAGGCTGTGCATGTGTGGGGATGGGAGCACTATGGGAAACTTCTATACTTCCCTCTCAGTTTTGTGAACCCTAAACTGCTCTAAAAAAGTAAAACCTTGATGAAAATAAAATAACTTAATGGAGGGAGAAAGACCCACTCAGACAATCCTCTGAATATGTTATAACCTAATTTGTGAAAAAAGGTCCTTTTTAAGACTGCAGATTTTAAGAGGTCCTGCAGGTTTCCCTTCCTCAAGTTGAAAACTCCTGTTTTCTACTACTACTGATGTGGACAGTGGCCAGATTCATCTGCTCCACACACACAGTGTCTAACTTGATAATGGCACTCACCACTTTTGACAGGATTCACACACCTTCTTGCCTATTTTCCCAGCAAGGCTGTGTGAGCCTCTCAGACAGGGACCAAGTCTCAGCCTTCACACGGTACCCAGCAACTATTTCATAACAAATGTTGACTGCATAGTGTATTGTCCTATTTGGCCTCATCGTAAGGGCAACAACATCAGCTAGCAGTTATCAAGCTCCTACTATTCCAGGCAGCTGGCATCATTATCTATAACCCTTGTACCAACCAGAAAAGGTAGGTTCTGTGCCATTTTACAGATGAGAAGACTGAGGCTTGGAGGATTTAAGTAACTAGACCAAATGTACTCAACTAGGGAACATGGAAAGGCTGGGATCCTGACCCTGGCGTGTGTGATCCCAGACTACACTTTTGAATACACCCTGGGCATTCCTTGAAGATAAACAGGTTGAGACATCTCAGAAGAAACCAGAAGGGAGGCCATTGTCTCCACTTGGTCTCCAGCAAGTCTGAAAGAGCACACTTGGAACATTCGCGCACATGGGAATGTAGGACTCACTCACCTGCAGCCACAGCTCTCCCTTTGCACATGCGGACACATCATAGGCACGGTGGCTGCTGTGCATTCATCCCTATTCCAGCCACATTTAAAAAGAGGTGAGGAGTTCTCATCGTGGCTCGGTGGTTAACGAATCCAACTAGAAACCATGAGGTTGTGGGTTCGATCCCTGGCCTTGCTCAGTGGGTTAAGGATCCGGTATTGCCACGAGATGTGGTGTGGGTTGCAGATGAGGCTCAGATCCCGCACTGCTGTGCCTGTGGCAAAGGCCGGCAGCTACAGCTCCTGTTAGACCCCTAGCCTGGGAACCTCCATTTGCTGCAGGTGCGGCCCTATATAAGGCAAAAAGACAAAAAAAAAAAAAAAAAAAAGGAGGTGAAACTGGAGTTCCTGCTGTGGCACAACAAGATCAGTGGCATCTTGAGAGTGCTGGGTTCAATCCCCGGCTGGCACAGTAGGTTGGGGATCCGGTGTTGCCACAGTTGCAGAAACTTAGGTTGCAGTTGCAGCTCACCGATCCCTGGCCAGGGAACTTCCATATACCTTGTGGCATCCAAAAAACAGGGGTGGAGGTGGGGGGGTGAAACTGAAGTAGAGTGATGTTAGATGGGTTTTTAAAATAGGCCCCACAGTCTCTTACTATTAGAGTATGTAAAATGCCTTATTTTTTTTCTCTATTTTTGGAGGGAAAAAAATTTTTAATAGCAAGCAAACCACACCTGAGGTTAATGAGAAGAATGAATAAAGAATATATCTTAGGAAGTTCCCATCATGGCTCAGCAGTAATAAACCTGACTAGTATCCATGAGGATGCAGGTTCAATCCCTGGTCTCACTCGGTGGATCAAGGATCCAGCGTTGCCGAGAGCTGCAGTCCCAGCTTGATCTGGTGTTGCTGTGGCTGTGGCATAGGCTGGCAGCTACAACTTGACCCTTAGTCCAGAAGCTTCCATGTGCCTCAGGTGCAGCCCTAGAAAGACCGAAAAAAAAAGGAGAACATATTTTGCCATTTTATATGCCCTCATGCTGCTCATATTTATAGACACCTTACAAGGAGAACAGAATGTGTCAGGATTAGGGATGTTGGGTTTTCAGTAACTCTTGGCTGCTTCTCACTGTGCTTTAAGTTTGACCTCGGTAGGTCTAACAGGGTGCTGACGTGCAGCTTCCCCTGCTTTGTTCAGGCTCTGGTGTGTTATCTCGCAGCTAGCAGAACAATCTTATGGTTTATTTGGCGTGAGGTACATGAAGGGCCCTAGCAACATAAGGCTATTAAATCAGAACCTGCCTAGATATCTTGGTAAGGCTGTTAGCCTAGTTCATTCTGGGCAAATACAATTAAGGTCCTGGCTATTATTTATAGCAAATACCAGTGAAAATAACCTCGAGTTCCTGGGTTTCTTAATAGTGAGGCTGAGAGGGAGTGGTAGGATCAATGTGGGCCGTGTCCAGCATTGCAGCTTGCACTGATTAAAACCCTACTTGTCATATTCTAGATCGCTGTACTGTAGTTATAGTAAATGTTCCTTGTAATGCATTTTCAAGTACAAAAATTGCTTCAGAAAAGAGCATTTAGAAAACTAATTCTATTGAAACCAATGAAGTGTTGACACATCGCCTGATGCAGATTTGTTTAAAGAGGCTTGTTTTAAGTTATAAAAGTACCGTCCTGGAGGCAAAAATCAGTGACTCCTCAGTCTAGTGACTGAGAGAACAGTGAAGCAGTATGTTCAGCCAGCACTCCCTCATTAATCCTTTCCTGTAATTCTACCCTCGTCACCTTTTCTCCGTTGCCTGACTCTATAGAATTTCAAACCTGCTGCCAGCCTAGGAACTCACTCAGAAACCATTCATTACTCAGGCAAGGCATTTATAACGTTTGCTGATGTGTCAGTGAATAGAACACAGTGTAAATCTGGACTGAAGTGGGCTCTTTTTTTTTGTCATCTAAATTGTTGCTATGCCATGGGTTCTATAAGCTTTCAAAATCCCAGGGCGGGGGGCGGGTTGACATCCTCATCTTTCTGAGAGTAGCATTTCATTGTGCCCAACCCTGGGAAGAAAAAAGGATGGAGACTGTTTGTAGCCAAAAAGAGAGATACAGCATTAAGCAAAAAGCTTATTTTTTACCACAAACTAGGCCATTGGCTCCCACAGAAAACCTTCCTTGCCTGCAGACCCTGTTAAAATCACACATAAAAGCAGGCATCTCTTGCATTCTAAACAAGCCCCCACTATAACTCAGTGTAAACCCCCAGTGTAACCAAATTAAGCAGTTTGGTGATGAGAGAAGGTTAGTGAATGAAGGGAGTGGTCAGCAAAGAAAGCTGGTCTGGTTTTCACATGATAAGCTGTGTGGGAGGAGAAGCAGGCCAGCCATTGTTTGGTGGTGACTCCATGTTTCAAAGCTACTTGACCCCAGGAAGGTATTTTGGGGCGCGGGAGGAGTCTCTTCAAAATCGCACATGGAAAAAAGGTTCCTGGTAGGGTGGACAGTTGGAGGCACACTTTCTTTTGTTCATTTGGGTGATGAATTCATCACATTTGCTATGATTAATTTTGTAGTCATGGTCATATGTCTGGAAACCTGATTGAGTGGCTCTTTTACAAATTCTGTGCCTGGTATAACAGGACATTCGACAAACCTTAGATGTTTTGAAATTGAGGTGAAATTTACATGACATAAAATGAATCATTCTGTGGCATTTAATACATGCACAATAGTGTATAAACACCACCTCTATCAAGTACCAAAATATTTATCTCCCCCAAAGAAAATCTCTCACGCTTTAAACAGTTATTCCCCATTCTTACTTCTCCCTAACCCCTGGTAACAAATAATCTGTACTCTGTCTCTATGGATTTAAATCTGGATATTTCTTTGAAATTGAACATGTGACTTTTTGTGTCTGACTCGTCACTTTGCATAATGGTGTCAAACTCCATCCACCTGGTAGCATTCCATAAGTGGCTGAAGAATGTTTCACAAATGAATATTTCATAATATGGGTATACCACAATTGTATCCATTCATCTGTTAGTGGACATTCGGATTGTTTCTAACCGGTGGCTATTGCAAATAGTATTGCTATACATGTGTGTGCTGTATTTGTTTGAGTACTTGTTTTTAGTTCTTTTGAGTGTATACTTAGGAGTGGAATTGCTTGTTCATATTGTGGTTATCTGTTTAACATTTTGAGGAACGTCCAGACTTTTTCATAGCACCGATTCATTCTACCTTACTTTGATCAGTGTATGTAGGTTCCGATTTCCCTACATCCTTGCCAGCACTTGCTATTTTTTTTATTATACCCATCCAAGTAGATGTAAATGGGTGCCTCACTAGGATCTGAATTTTCATTTCCTCGGTGACTAATAATCTTGATCATCTTCTTGTGTACCTGTTGACCATTTATATATCTTATTTGGAAAAATAATTATTCAAGTCCTTGTCCTTTTTTAAATTGGATTGTTTCCTTTTTGTTGTTGACTTGTATACCACCTGGTTTTAGGTTTTTAAGTAGTGTAGATGACCACATCCACCTGACCTGAGGAATAAAAGGAAGAATTGATCGGAATCCATGGTTATTATGAATATCAAGTCAAGTTGTCAATTATACAAGCTACTCTGATGTCATTGGTAGGTTGAGAAAAGGCATATGTATTGGGGACAGAGAGTGGTATTCCACCACTTCCTGCCTGTGTGACCTTAAACAATGACTTATCTTCTCTGAATCTCAATTTCTTTATATGTAAAATGGAACAGAAATTATTACTCTGTAAGGTTGTTGTGAAGATTAAATTAAGTAAACATAAAACTTGTGGGCCCCTGGGAGCCACTCTACAAATATAGTTTTTGTTCCTTTCTATGTAATTAATATAGCTACATGGAAATTTCCATGAAAATCAAAAGTCACATTTTAAATCTCTAAGAAATTTTCTTCTTAATAAGATTTTAGGATGAAGCCAATCCTGCATAGAAATATCCTTCTGGTTTTTCAATTGTGTAAATCCTTATTTTCATACTCAGTACACATCAGGTTATTTTTTCCAAAAATATCAGTCAGTATTTTTTTCTTTAGGGCCGTGCGGCATATGGAGGTTCCCAGGCTAGGAGTTGAGTAGGAGCTGTAGCCACTGCCCTACACCACAGCCACACCAGATCCAAGCTGCATCTGCAACCTACACCACAGCTCACAGAAACACCAGATCCTTAGCCCACTGAGCGAGGCCAGGGATTGAACCTACATCCTCATGGTTGCTAGTCAGGTTTGTTTCCCCTGAGGAACGACAGGTACTGCAAAAAAATATCAGTCAGTATTGAACTCAGAACTTTTTTTATTGGAATAATTTAAATGTATTGTTTAGAGTCCCAGGCTGGCCCACAAAACTTCTTTAACATGTACCAGTTGGAACTACAGAACTGTAAGTCCCATCTTCATCCTGGATCCTGATAGAAGGTCTCATCTATGGCCAGGAAGAAGAAGAGAGTACAGAGCTGGTCCTGGGCAGAATTTGGAAATGGAGTGCAGTCTTGGCTTCCCCACATTCCTTCTGTAGCCCCTTCCTACCACCAAGGCCCCTCACCTCATGCCTTCATGCCCACCATACCTTCTTCCTTCCCAGCCAACCCTCCACTCCTTCACAGTGCTCTGCTCTCTGAAAATATTGTATCTCCCAGTCAAGATGATCAATTCCTCAGTGCTCTCAGATAAGCCACTTCCAAAGAGCCCTTTGAACTTCAAAGAGGTATCCTCATTGTGCAAAAATGAGATTTGTTTATCTTTAAAAAAATGCCCAATGTATGGAATATCAGTGGAGATTTTTGTACTCCATCCAGAGCAGGCCAGTTTTCCCAGAGGGTCTCTTGGATCTGTGCCCTTAAGCCATGACATCTTGTTCAGGTTTCCTCACTTTCTTCCCCTTTGAGCCCAGATTTTCTAAGAAGCCCATGGTTTCTTCATGAGGATTCCCACAACAGCCCCCATGTGGATGGTGAGAAATTATGGTGACCCATTGGAGCCATTGTATTGAGAGGATTTTGTATCTTCCGGGTGGCTATAAGTTTAGAACAACCTGCTGTGTTTGCATGACCTGAGGTTGCATGACCTGAGATTGCATAACCTAAGACAACCAAACATCCTCTCACAAGGAAATTTGAGGGTGTCACTTGTGGTTTACACCCCTTTGCCTACTTTTTGTCACTTTTTAAATCCTCTTTGTATATCCACCACCTTTCAGAAAGCCCAGAGGTACATGTTAATATTCCACGTTACAAATATGGAAGCTGAGGCCTGAAAATCCTAAGCAACTTGTGCAAAATGATAGAGCTAGTAGAGTGGCAGAGCCCAAATTCCAGCCCTGATCTGTCTCCTTTTAGAACTGGGGCCCTTCACCATGATACCTACTACCCCTGTCAACAGGCTGCCCCAGAGTCTTAGCCCTGAACCAGATCTTCGAGACCACCGAGTTCAGCTCATTCATCTCTCAAATGCAGAAGTGCTCTGAGCTCTCATTATTTATATACCTCTCAGTATTAGTTAGGGCTCTCCCGAGAAACAGAACCAACAGGATGTCTAGAGAGAGAGAGAGAGAGAGAGAATTTATTTTAAGGAATTGGCTTGTGTAACTGTGGAAGCTTGTCAAGTCCAAAATCTGATGGAGTAGGCCAGCAGGCTGGAGACCCAGGGAAGAGTTAGAGTTTGAATTCAAAGGCAGTCTGCTGGCAGAATTTCTTCTTACTCGGGAAAGTCAGTCTTTGTTCTATTAAGAACTTCAGCTGACTGAATGAGGACCACATTTTGGAGGACTTTCTACTTTACTCAGATCTATTGATTTAAATTTTAAGCTGGCCTAAAAAAATACTTTCAAAGAAACACCCAAATTAATATTTGACCAAATATCTGGACACTGTAGCCGTGTCAAGTTGACATATAAAATCACACTTTCCTTCTATACGCTCATCCTCAAGTTCAGAATCAACCAAGATCTGATTTCCCTGAAGTGAATGAAGTGTTCTTTGACTAGCATTGCATGTGTGCAAACTGTGCTTTAGTGACCTTTTTATTCACCCAGTAGCTAATGATAGAGCAGCAACTCTTAGGTGACTTTTTGGTAGACAGTTACATCTTACTCGTCAACCCAACTACCTAGGCTACATTGCAGGATTCCCAGGCTCTTGTGCACATATACACGGTGGTCTGACCAGTGAAACCCTCTCAGATTTCCTCTGAGGCACAGGCATATGCTTTGGTTAATTGGTGTGGTCAAGTCTCAGTTTGAGAGAGACATGTTTTCTTGGCCCAGAGTTTAGAATTTCATGCTGATCCGGCTGACACAGTTCAGATCAGTTTGATCCACCACTGCAGTAGTTATCCTTTGATCTGGAGTCTAGTTGGTAATGTGACCCATTGGGATGGCTTTCCTGTAATAGTCAAGCAAGACAAAACCAAATCATCCCATTTATCTTAATGGGCTTTTTTTTCTTTTTCTTTTTTAATTTTTTTTTTGGACCTGAGGCCTTGCTGATCTTTATTGAAAGGAATAAGAAATCTGTGTATCTCCCCAATGGGCTTTGAAATACCCTCTGGTGTTTAGAGTTATTGCCCTTGTTTCTCCCTGTGGTGTGCCAAATCATATCTTAAAAGTTCAATAACCATTCAGCGGGTCACCATTCATTATTCCCGTGTCCTTATCAAAGATGGGGATTTACAAAATGCTACCTGGAAACAAAGCCCACTTAACAGGCTGTTATCCCTGAGGCCACCTCTGCTGTCTGAGATGGCTCTTCTAGTGTGACATCTGTTTGTCTGACATTTGTCACTGCCCTTTGGGTCCCCAGCAGAATTTGTAACCCTGAAAATTGTTGGTTGAATTACATAATTTTATATGACCAAAGAAAGACAACAGCATTCTTAACACTAATATATAAGTCAGGGCATGCATCACTTGTCTTTTATAAACACCCATATATTGGCAATGAATGTGTAAGCAGACAAACTTCATTTTAATTGTTAAAATACATGCCAAGAAAGTTGAATGTTCTCAGATAGTCTCTAGGTGTTAAGGAGGAAAACCTATCAGTGAAATAAATCCTGTAATGAGATAAATCCTGTGATGCATTGTTTCCGGGAGAGGAGGGGGCAGGAGAGGAGGGGGCAGATTTATAAAAGAATGCTAATTCCAGAATGCATCTGTTTGGCAGTTAAGAATATTTTGTAAGAGGAACACACACCTGCATTTAGCACAATTGCACAAGCTTAAGCAACATCTTTAAATGTCTGGATGTACCTTGTGCTTACTTCTTCAAGAATAACAACGTGGCTTTCTTCTTTTCACTTAATAATGATCAGGGTTACTTATATGAAACACAGCAGCATAGTGCTTTACGCAGTAGTCATAAACAGCCTCTCTTAAAATGCATTTTTTGCTTTTATACCTCAGTGAACAGCTCTGTTTGAGTAAATGATCCATCCTTGAATTGTGTATACAGAGAGAAGATCAGCACTGGATTGTTGTTTTAATAAACTGGAAGGCTGCCAACATTCTCTGGAAAGAGGACAAAGACATTAATGCTAGCATGCAATCTCGCCCGTGTTTGGATTTAAGACGGAATTTAATCTTCTTGCCTCCCTTCCCTTTTCCCCCTCCCCCTTTCCAGCCCTTTCTTCCCCTGATACACAGTCTCTTTTCATGGAGTTAACTCAAGCTATCTTAAACAGCATGAACTAATAAAGGATGGCATTTTTAAAAGAGGAGGCATTCACAAATGTTGGAATGTGGAACATTTAAAATTCTTTCTCTGTACTTAGTTTAAGAGAGTAGTGATTAATGAGTTTATGTTATCTATCAAAATGCTTCCATCATACTGGTGATGTGACATGGGATTTATGGTAGTGAAAAACCTGCAATCCCTCCCTTGTATCTAAATCTATCAGCCCAGCATTCATACAAAAAGCACTCTGTGATATATTTGTAGCTATCTGAAAGCAAGATCCTTTTTAAGAGATTATGTACTGCCAAAAGGGAACATTCTTAAAATATAGGAAAGGAAACGATCTCCTTTCCAGCCTATTGCTCTAGCTAGCGTGGTACTACCAATATCCATCTCTTAGCGAAAAAAAAAAGGAAAAATACACAGCAGATGATGATCACATGACGAGGCTACTAATGCTCAGTGAATTTCCTGTGATTTTCTTGGAACTCCTTTGTAAGCTTTTTACAAGGGGTCATACAGATTTTCATTGGGAGAATTTGACATTGCTCTTTGTGCTGTGCATCTTAGAAAATCTACCTTGAATACCTGGAATAAAACTCAGTTGTTTCCATCTGTTAGGTAAGAGTATTCTAAGTAGTATCCCCTCCTCCAAATTTTCATCCATGCTCAGCTACTGGAGCAAAACGTACCATCCGTCCATTCCCCTTCATTAGGCAGATGTTTCTACTTCTGCAAGACCTTATGGAAAGGGTAGAAATGTATTTTCAAAAATTTTTGCTTGGAGTTCCCGTCATGGCTCAGTGGTTAACAAATCCAACTAGGAACCGTGAGGCTGAGGGTTCGATCTCTGGCCTTGCTCAGTGGGTTAAGGATCCGGTGTTGCCCTGAGCTGTGGTGAAGGTTGCAGATGCGGCTCGGATCCCGCGTTGCTGTGGCTGTGGCGAAGGCCGGCAGCTACAGCTCCTGTTAGACCCCTAGCCTGGGAACCTCCACATGCCGTGGGTGTGGCCTTAAATAAGGAAAAAAAAAATTTTTTTGCTTTCCAAGGCTTTCTCAAAATGGTGCCCAAATATAGACATCACATTTCCTGTCATTACCTAGGATAAGAATGCTTATATTGGAGGAGAGGATACTGGAGCAGGTTCCTAAAACAAAGTCTCTCAGCACCATGAAGGGTGTGGATGAGAAATGACGTGTGTCAAAGAGATGTATTTCTCCAAATAATAAAAATACTTAATGACATTGCTAATTTATTTTTTAATATTGACCAAATAAGGTGCATATTAAAAATAATCTCAGTCTCTTTTATTTAAACTTTGAACTGATTTGATGAATGGGAGAAAAAGGAGAGGAGTTACCCCAAGCAGAAATTTCTATCTAACAGCCCTGAACATCATCATGGGTTGTCTATGCCCTAGTGGGGGAGGTGGCAAAAACATTCTTTACATCACGAGGACCCCTCTATGTCCTTGCTCTGTAAATAGTCATTTTAGTCAGGGTCACCTACATGTCAGCCTTTGGGGTGCCTGCATTTTAAGTTGATCCATTTCTGTGTGCTTTGGAAAGTAGACAAAGAGCTCTGCAGTGGAATATTTTTCTTAAGGCAGAATTTCTACCTCCAGAGTGTAGACACAAGCTCAGTGTGTTCCAGAAACAGCACAGGCTTGTATTCCTTTGCCATTTCCTGCTGCTTTTGCTACTTCTGCCTCGGAGAGATGCAAAGGGTTGAGAAACACAGCTAAAGAGAAAGGAATCCCAGAGGCCACAAGGCGAGTGGTAACAAGCGAGTGTGTGTGTTCTGTCCTACAGGGCTGGGTTTGAAGGGGGTGGGAGAGTCGTGTTCAAATCACAAAAACTGCCTGTGCAGCAAATAGATTCTCCTCCCCCTCCTCCCACTACTCGCACTGCAGAAAATGCCATCTATCAAACTGCTTTTAAAAGCAGTCCTGATGATGCTGGAATAAAAAGGCTGTTATGACAACTGTGAAGTGGGAGGAGCCTCTTTTCACCCAGCTGTCTGTCAGACAGGCATCGGGGACCCTTGAGACTTGTAAGGTCACACCAGGAACCTGGCTTCCAGCTGAGATGTTCTCTTTCTGCCCCCTTCCCCAAGCCCACTTCGACATGACCTCAAGCTTGGCCCTTGGGGTCAAAGTCACAGGATGGCAAATGTCATTTCCTATTGATTGTCTTTTCCTTGGTCACAGTGTTTCTGGCCTCATTGGTCTTACTCTGGCCCAGCCCCAAATACTTTGAATACTCTTAGATGGTTCATGATTAGCAAAGAAACAATGAGCTATTTTCAAGTCACAAACCACTTTTCTAGTTTAATTTCAATTAGTTTGAGTTTTGAAAAAATGGTGTAACATCAATATTATTGTCTCTAATATATCTGCCTTACTGGTGCCCAGTATTAAAATGTTAATAGTTTAGTTCGGGGGGGAGGTTGTTTTGTTTTATTTTTTGCCAGGTTGGTTAAAAATAATACATAAAAATATCACTGTCTTTTCAAGAGGCAGGCTGTTTTTGTTTGTTTGTTTGTTTGTTTGTTTAATTACCAAGGAGAAGGAGGTAAAAAGTTATTAGTTATATAACAGCAAGAAGGCAGAAAAGCTCCCAGGAAAATGTCTTTAATTTCTTAAATTTTATAGGACAAAGAGAATGAGGAAAGCAAACACATATTTCAAGCAAAAACTCCATCCAGGTTTTGCTCCTCGAGCAGAGTTGTAAAGAATAGAAACTCATCAGCAACAAAGATAACTAGAAGGAAAAGTATTTTATACACTCAAATATCGGTGTTTTCAGGCTTTCTTACTGCTGTCCCTGCCACCACATGCATTAAGAACTCTTTTAATGGACTGACAACAGGGGGGAAAAAAGAGTCCTGGGCTCAGTAATGATGCTCTACCCCACTTTTGTAGCCTAAAGCAAAAGGACAAATCAGTAATACTAATTACATTTTATTTAAAATTGTGATGTTTCATTCATCACGGATTTTTTGCATTAATTTTGGTTTTTAAAATATGGCATTAACATAGGATTTATCTTGATTACTCAGTTTCTTGATAGCCCCTATATTTTGTACCCAAGGCAAGTGTCTCATTGGCTCATTCACCTTGACATAGTCCTGGCCAAGAAGAAGAAAACAAACCAGAAAGAAGTATCAGACATAAGTGATTTTCTTAAATTTAGGAAGCTTAAATGAACATAGAAATTGAAGACTAGTTCTTAATTATTGGCATCGTCAACACTTATTGTTTTCTAAAGCACCTGCCAAAGTTCTGGGAATCTGGACTAATTTATGTAAATTAAGTAATGTATTTGGAGATGCAGTCTAGGGGGTTTTCTTTCCTAAGTCTTGTTTGTTGCTAGTAGCCTGTACCTAGTGAGTGTATAGCAATCATTGCCCCACAGGGAGGACTTGAGCCTCAGATTGAAGAAATGAATCGTGTGGCTGGGTAGATTTTGGAAATACGTAGCAGAGAAAGTCTAAAAAGCTATCATGTTTAGTTGCAATGGTCAAGTGATTGCATGGGGGAAGATTTTTATCAATTGCAAAAGTTTGGGTTTTAATATCAAGAATTGAAACCTTAAATTCAGCCAATGTTTATACCTTAAATCACACAATAGGAAGAATACACGATACCGTAAGAACCTACCATTTTCCACCTGAAGTTGAATAAGAATTCCATCAGTAGAGAGAAAATGTGTGAAGAGCGTAGATATCTGTAGGTGCCTGAGAAGGTTCCTGTTCCTGCCCGCTCAACAGATCAAACCTTATAGAAGTGCAGAAGTGCCACATATAGAACATCAGAACAGGAGAGATTATTTTCTAATACATATACTATTTGCTACACGAGAGATGATATACAGCAAAGAGAACTTCATAAATACAATAGGTCACAAGATCCAGTGCACAGAAACGAACATTTCTTTATTTCTCTGTAACTAAATTCAACCAAACTATGGAGCCTCCTTTGCTATGGTAGAAGACATTAAATTTCAAGGTCTATACAGCCACATGTAGCTTAGAACATGTTTTTTATTGTTGTTGCTGTTGTTGTTATCAGTTATTACAGTTCCATGTTCTAAAACAGTTTTCCTGCCATTCCTCTCATGTAATCATGTATTAATGAACATTTAATGTAGCACTCTTACCTGTCAAGTAGAAATTAACTCCTTTAATCTTTACATCAGCCCTCTGAAGAACACAGTATTATTTCTCTCTACTTCAGAGGTGTAGAAAATGAGATACAGAGGGCCAGATTTGCCAAAGGTCGTATAGTTAGCAAGTGGCAGAGCTGAGATTCAGACCATGTTTTCAACATGGTGCCTGAGTAATAGAAAAGCAATAACTGAGGGGCAGTTTTGGTGAATGGGTTTGAGGGAGACCTCACAGGATGGGGCTCTGAATCCCTGGAAAAGAGTTCTGAAGTGGGTGGGAGTTAGCAGATAGTCTCAAAAGAGACTGGAGATTAAGCTGACAAAGACAGAGCTTCCACCATGGGGTAAGACACCAGTGGAAGCCAGAAGAGACTGGACTAAATATGGATCAGATGCAGATGTTTCATAAGTCCCCAGGAGCATAGAAAGCCCAGAGAACTTAGAAAGCAGAGAGGTAATAAAGCACAGGTTAGAAGCACCTTCTCTGGGGATGCCATCGTCACAGTCCGTGCTCTGTCATTTAACTAGCTAAGTGATGTTGGGCAATATGACTTTGCTGTGCCTTAGCTTTCAGTCGTCTTAAGTAGAGACCATAGCACTGTATACCTGTGCAATCCTACCTGTAGGATTACATGAATTAACTTACATATAAGAAGAGCTTATAATAGTAGTTCTTTGTCTCTGACCCAAGAGTCTCTTGTTTCTGCCAAAATCCATGACACTGGCAGGATAATATTAGCTTACAAGTAGTTAAAAATCTCAGAATCTTCACATCCTATTTAGTGTGTAATAAATACCTTAACAAATCAAATTATTTGATTTATTGCAGTGTGATTTAATAGTATCCTAAGAGCAGTAACTTTTTTACTTTTGTAGGATTTTCAGTGTTTTGTTCTCAGGTTGCTCAAATATATTTGCTTGTTTTGTTCTTTACCTGCAATGTGTCCTTTAAAAAAGAAAAATACTTATCTATATTTGAAGAGTAACTAAAGGTTGATGCTAGTGTCTGGAAATGTGGAAATGTGCTTCATTATGACCACATACACAGCCTATGGGTATATGATTACTGACATTAAGAACACTGAAGAATAAAGATATTCAAGGAGTGCAAATTTCCTTTCTCTATCTGCCACATTCACAGGAGGAAACGGAATAAGAATTCATTAACGTTTCAAGCTCAAGTTTAAGATAGTACTTTGAAGAAAGTAATAATAGCAAGTAGTAAATTCAAGACAATTACAGCATCCTTTATTTTACAATCTGAAAACAATCAGTTGGGTCAGATTTTTTAAGATTATTTGAAGAAACAGAAAACAAATCAAATGATGGTGCTTCTGTAATCAAATAATGAGATCAGCAAAGCAAAAACACAGGATAGGTACTCCTACCACCACAAACCTCGAAGAAGGGCGTCAACGTTTCTCTCTAGCTCTACTCAAGCCTGCTCATTCTGGAATAACATGTTTCTGCCATCTGCTCATTTGTGAATGACTTGCAGAAACTGACATCTAAAATAACTTGATGGGGGTAATTAAACCTTACCAGTCTTGGCTACTTTCTCAAATATCATAATAAAAGGGTGAAATTATATAGTAGACATAGTTGTTTTCCAAAGTGGGAAACATAAAAATTTAGGGAGATGAAGTATAATGTTATGAGAGCAGTATTTTTACTGAGTAAGCCAGTGAATGTGGTGTTGCTAAGATGTTCTTCCTCATGCCCTGCTTTTGGGAGTTGCCCCTTTTCTCTGCTTTATTCCTCCTCCACTTTCCTTACTCATTATCAAATACAGTCGTCTTGTTTAACTAACATGGTACTTAACCTCCATTTGATATTGGGAATGTAGGGCTGCTGAAATTACAACCAGAAGGATATGAGAGAGCATAAGAGAAATAGGCAGAGAGGGAAAATAGAAATTTCATGTTTAAGTCTCATAATGACCAAAAAATATTTTAAGTTCAGAGTGTGAATCTGTTTCTAGAAGGAGAAAGCCAAACTGACAGTAGATATTTTAACCCTGTAAAACTGGAGATATGGACAGCTGTTTATAAGCTGACCATTTATTTTAGGATTTTAGCATAGTTATATATTAACAGAGTCCACTGACCGCTTACCAATACCAAATTTCCATCTAAACAACTCTCCTAAAATCATGCAAGCTGATATTAAATCTAGTAAAAATGAATTTTAATTGGGATGCATTTTGTACTAAGTGAGGGGTTTTCAGATTCCCCCCATACCAAAATTTTGTCTTTTAAAAAGGGTTTATGATGACTCAGATGGTACCCTTACAAATCACTCATCTTGGTTGTATTAATTGGGTTATTTATAGGTGCCCAGAAGAGACATGCATGGATTACCTTTGGACGTGGGGATTATTTAAAGAACATGCCAAAAAAAAAAAATCTTCTGTTGCAGTCTTTCTAAGCCACAGGGCTTCTAGGGTTGGGATATACAATTGGGCTCCATGGAAAAAGAGAACAGTTGTTCAAATATTTATGGGAAGAACCTGAACTCAATTGGCACACCTTTTTCGTTTATCTAAAATTTATTTTTCCCAAATGAAAGTAGGGCCCGTAATGTAATCTGTCATTCAATGAGGAACACTTCTATTAGCCATGAATTTATAATAAGCCACTTCACATGCCTACCCAGTTTTCAGCCCATGTGTGACTGAGTTTGGCTTGAATTCTATTAACTAATTTAACTGGCGCTCTTGGTTACACATAGAAGTATGTTATATCCAGTTGATACCATAAGAGGTCTTTGTTGTCTGGCATAATCCAGTCACAGGAAAGGTGGTAGTTTAAGACCTGAAGTTAATAGGAGCTAGAACTCAGAGGAACCAGGATTCTCTAGGTTTCTCTTTTCTGTGATTCTCTGCACACCCGGTTTTTCCTTGAGGTTGAAACTCTGACTACCAGTATCGTACATCTTTCTAGCTCCACTGCCAAAGAAGGATGTACTTCCCCCGCTTGTGAATAAAAAACAAAATTTCAAGTAATCTCAGGGAAATATTCTCATTCATTGGCCTGGGCCATGTGACTGTTCCCTTGGCCATAGAGTCAAGGAACAAGAGTGGCGAGTCCAATGATATCTCCATGGTTAGAGTGAAGGGAAAAACAAGTTTTCAACATAAAGGAGTGAATGCTGAGCAGATAAAGCAATAACTGTCTTATTACTTGAGGTTGAGGCTTGCTGTTAATAAATATAATGTGTTGTAAGCTATAGCAGTCTGTATAATCAATATGGAAGCTGTAGAGGAGGCAAGAACCTGAGACTTAGACATTCATGATACGGCCTGTTCGGTATTTAGTTCAAATTCCCTTCATTCATCAGATGAAGAGATAGAACCCAGAGAAATAAAAGGTAATCCACACACGTGAATGTTGCATATCAATGTCTCGGTCCATTCTAGCTGCTATAACAAAAATGCCACAGACTGGGTCGCTTAAGCAACAAACTTTTATTTCTCACAGTTCAGGGAGCTGAGAAGTCCAAAATCAAGATGCTGGCAGATTTAGGGTTCTCCGAGGATCTTCTTACATTGTCCTCACATGGCAGAAGGGGCAAGGAGACCTCTAAGGTCTCTCTTAGGTGATCGCTAGTCACATGCAGGAGGCCTCCATCTTTACGATCTAATCACTTACCAAAGGCTCCACCTCCAAATACCATCTCTTTGGAGATTAGGTTTCAACATAGGAATTTTGAGGGGACACAAACATTCAGTGAATAGCAAAGAGTTAAAAGTAAATCCTGCCATATAGCACAGGGAAATGTATCTGCTCACTTATGATGGAACATGATGGAGGATAATGTGAGAAAAAGAATGTATGTATCTGTATGACTGGGTCACTTTGCTGCACAGTAGAAATTGACAGAACACTGTAAACCCAGTTATAATGGAAAAAATAAAAGTCATTTTAAAAATAAATAAATCCACTTGCTGCCAACACACGTTGTAGGATGAAATGATAGCCCTCCCAATATTCACTGACAGGATTTGGGGAGGCCTGATTTGGAGGTGAAGCCTCAGAATGCCAGTTGAGAACATTTTAACCTAATCAAGAGCAGAAAGAGGAACAGGGCTTTTTCAGCCTGTTTGTACCTCACTGTCAAAGTTAACGCTTCATGACATTGTAGCATATTTCATGAAAACTTCTGGGAGGAGAAACAACCACACCCCTAAATGGAAGCCCTCCTGTTCCACCCACTTGTAGCCTTTAAGTCCCCCCATTCTTTTCCTACTTACTGGCTCAGGCAGTCACCTTGACTCCCTTCCCTACAAACATTGCACCACCTGTATCTTTATAGAGAGATTTAAAATGACAGTCCTGGATGGGTAGTAATCTTACTGCATTTCCATTTATCTCAAAACAGTTTACTAGAATGTAACTTTGAATTTAGAAGATAAAGTTTTTCTGCTCTCTATAAAGAGCAAGTTCTTGAGCTAAATTTCTTTCAATTTTCAGGGAAAAAGAAAATAATCGGAGTTCCCCTTGTGGCTCAGTGGTTAACGAATCCGACTGGGAACCATGAGGTTACAGGTTTGATCCCTGGCCTCGCTCAGTGGGTTAAGGATCTGGCGTTGCTGTGAGCTGTGATGTAGATCGCAGACGCAGCCTAGATCCTGCTTTGCTGTGGCTCTGGTGTAGGCCAGCAGCTGTAGCTCCGATTAGACCCCTAGACTGGGAATATCCACATGCTGTAGGTGTGGCCCTATAAAGCAAAAAAAAAAAAAGAAAGAAAGAAAGAAAATAATCTCTTCCAGGTAATAGCCAATCAAATTCAGGGCTTGGCTCTCTCTCTGTCTCCTCTCCCGTTCTCCCCTGGGCCAGGATAATCTAATTTTCAGTGTCTGGTTCCCATGCCGCTCTCGTCCCAGTAGCCTCTGATTGCTTATTCATTGCCCACGTGGACACAGGGTATCCACTGCTCTCCATTGTCCTCTACTGTTCTTACTAAGTCACAAAGCCTCCTCCGTCCCCACAGTCCAGTGCTCTCAGCAGTTTCAGGCCCCATCCAGAGGCCCAGAAATTCACATGTGCCTCCTCTGCACCATTCTGGGGCCATAGGATGAGACGGGGTTGTCCTCGGCCCTCCCTGCCTTGGTCACTGCTACACTGCCATGCCAATACCAGCTGTTCCAGAACCAGACCGATCTTGAGGCTTATAAGAGGTGAAGGCTTCCTGGAGCTACAGGAAGAGCGAGCACAAAGAGTGTGCTCTGCGAGTGAGCACAAATTCTGCAGCTTTCAGATTCCCCCAAATTTACACTTGTGAACACACCCACACACAGACTCGCCCTTGGAATTTGACCTCACTTCTCAGGATCCTAATTAAACACCTAATTAAATAGCTGACAAATGTAATAGGTAATTGTGGATGTTAACAACAGGGGAAACTAGGTAAAGGTATGTAGAGATTCTCTGTGCTATCTTTGTAACTTTCTCAAAACCTAGAATTATACCAAAATTTAAAGTTGACATAAAAAGTAATAAGGGAGTAGTGGGTGGACGTATGGGAGGGACAAGATTAACTGAGGACTGGTGGTTGTGAGAGGGGGTGAAGAGACGGGAGGTTACTACGCTGCTCTGCCTATTTTAAGTTGTGAGTTCTCCATAAAAAAAAAAAAAATTTTAAATGCATATTATGGGCCCTTCTAAAGACTCTTAAAAGTCTACATAAACTTTAGTAGGCAGTAATTAGACACTTTATTCTCTCTGTAGAATTTCCACCGTCAGGACTATGGTGTTTAAATCATAGGGCAAAGAGAGCAAATAGGAAGAACTGAAAAAACAGCAAAGCTGAGTATTATCCAACTGTGCGATTTGCTTCTGGTGTTTGGTTTTGCTATTAGATCATCTCACGTTCTTTCTCCTTCCTTTGTATTTTTGATATCTTTTTTCATCTCCATTTTTACCACTTTTTAGATCTCTTCTATACACACGTCACTTGGCATAAAGTCCCACTGCAATATAAAACATCTAAATAATCATTGCTTAAATAAGATGAAAGCTTGTATCCCTCACACATAAAATCAGACTGGAGGTCCACAGTCCAGGACTGGCATGGCAGCTCCACAGAGTTTTCAGTGGCTCCAGATCCTTATGATCCTTCAGCCCTTTATTCCTAGGATGTCACCCTTGTCACCAGGCTTACAAGATAGCTTCAGGAGCTCCAGCCATCACACTCACATTCCAGGCAGCGAGAAGGCAGGTCAAGCCACTTACCTTTAAGGAAATGTCCAAAAAGTCCCACAGAACACTCCTGCAATCTTTCATTGACCAAAACATTCTCATACAGCCATTCCTAGCTGCAAGGCGAAGTGTGGAAAACAGTCTTTTAATTGTACCCTGGCTGTCCTCTATAAAACCAGTGTTCTATGAGTGAAGGAGGGGAGAATGGATGTTGGGTAGGCAATTAGCAGCCTCTGCCACAGTCAGCCGTGGGAAAAATCTGAACATGCAGTGGCAGAGCAGCCCAACCATGACTTATGCCCAAATTAATTACCCGGCTAGTGCAATCAGCAAAGATCTGGAAGTATCTGTCATCCCCCAGATGCTGCTGACTGGTTTATGCTGATTAGTTTGACTGAAAGTTAAAACTAGAAAACTGCCTGCAGATTCACTCTTCCCAGCAAGATACCATCTCTCAACATAGAGGCTGATATATGTGCATTTGTGTCAGCATCGCATAGGGCGTGAGATCCGCCTGCGGTGACTATGATGTCCTTTAAACCTAAAATGAAAGCATTAGAGAGTCCTCCTGGCCGCCCTCTTGACCCTATAGGAGGCCTTCTGGGCTCCTGGCCAGTCTCCAGAGATTCCTGTGCGTCTGCCTGCGATGAGACACTTTCTGGGCTCCCTGCCCATGTTCTAACCTGCTGCTCACTGGAGTAGAGAGCCATGTCTATTTGGGTCAGTCTTGACTGATTTATCCTGTTGCCTTGAATTTAAGTTCACTTGAGTGCTCCACACATAACCATGTCCAGCACACGTCTGCATGCCGGGTGCCCAGTGAGTGCAGTGAGGTTTGGTGGAAAGAGCATCTGGAACCTGAGACTGAGGACTAGGACTGAGCAATTCTCTGTCCATGGAGTGAGACCTTAGGCGATTCACTGAATCTCTAAGCCTTGGTTTTCTCACATGCCAGGCCAGGATATCGCTATGTCCTCTGCTTTCCGTTCAAGCTGCTTGTGAAGCTGGGTTACAGTGAGAGTGCGTGCGCAAGTAAAGTACTTTATCGCCCCCAAATTGGTTATTGCTAGTATATTGTTGGTCTAATGAAAATGTGAGTTAATGAAAAAAGAGAAAAAAAACAAAAATAGTGATGCTATGGTTTAAGCCCCAAACTCTGACTTAAGAAAGAAAGAAAGAAAATAGTAATTAGAGCCAAGTCTGCAAGGTTAAAAAAAAAAAAAAGAATTGGTGAAATTGTATCAGTCCCAGAAAGGAGATACACTAAATGATTTGTTCCGCGGAGTAAACTCATAATAGTTTACTCTCTCCATTTACTCCCTCTCCATTTCCATTTATTATTAACTGTTCCTTCCATGGAACACTAATCCAAAGAGTAAATGTATCATTAAGGACCCCGTTCTCTCCAAACTGGAAAGGTAGAATACGTTTTATTCCTTTTAACTAAGTCAATTTTAAAATACAGCAAAATTCCTATCTCAACAGCAAAGACCAAAAATTAGAATTGCCCTGCTCAGTGCAATCCCCTAGGACCCACTTTTGCTCATAAGTGTAAGCCTTTGGGCACAATATGTAAGCAATCATTTGTATACACATAAATCCAATTTGGGGACAGGTGAGTTCTGTCGTTGTGGCTGTGTATGTAAATATGTCTCTGTATATTGAAGCCTGCAGGTTATAGTTTTTTAGAAATATCAATAAGGAACAATTTTAAATCGTTTAATTTTTGTCAAACAAAGGAGTTTTATTGTACGCAACATAATATTAGAATTGCTTTTACTGGCTACCCCTTTAATGTTGACATTTTTATCTGGTGTTGGATCCAAAGAAAAACTTGTGATTTGACTTAATAAATTGCTCCCCATACATGAAATGAAAATCACTTGGGCTCTATTGGTCAGATGGGGGTTTTGCGAGGTCTCACTTTAGCGGGTGATTTCTTTTGGGGGCTGAAGTATACCGTCCTGTGACCTGACTGCAAAAGTCGTAGAAGTCAGTAAGCAGATTCACAGACCATTCCTGAACTTTTCAGTTGACCCACAGCTGGAGCAAAGGACCTTTTCATGTAATTTTTCCTGATAAGATAACAAAAAATTTCTCATTCCAGCTTTCCTAAATCTAGAACTTGCCTTGTATAGAAAACACACACACACACACACACACATAGAGCAAAAGGAATTGATTCCAGATGTGCAAGAGGCCTCGCATGACAGTGTCTTGCTTTGATGGTCACAAAGGGACATTTTGGCAGGTGGCCACAATGGTATTTTGTTCCTCTCGAACTTGATGCCGTTTCACCAGACTGTACAAATCACCTGGTTTATAGCTGGAGATTTCTCCTTAAGAAATGAAGGGAAACAAGATGAGAGAATTAGCGAAATGTTCACCTAATCACAAGGCTCGAATGTGTGGTTTCTGACACATAGTTGTAGGTGAATTTTTCAGTAGAATTCAGTCAGTGCTGTGTTCCCAGTACTACTCTATGCTGTATGGAGGGAAGAAAGACATTGTACCAAACCTGGAGAACTTAAAATGCCCTATGAGTGACAAGGTTAATGAGAATGAAACAGCCAGTGTGCTGCCCTAGCATCCTTCATAAAGCATCACTGTACAACCCACACTGGGTTATAATGATCTGCTTCTGTGACTGAAGTCACCCCCCACACTGGGGCCCTCCCAGAACTAGAACAATGGCAGATCTTTGTTGTAAACACAGAGCCCAGAACACAAATCAAAGCATACATAGTTGGTAAATGTTAACTCAAGGAATAAGGGAGACAACAGTACAACCGGTTGAGAGGATGTGAGTGCTAGAGGGATTCAAACTGCAATCATATGTGAACAAGTCTATTTCTGTGAATTAATCGAGTTAATATCTTTCATTTAGCTAAAAAGACATTCCTTCAGGAGTTCCCGTCATGGCTCAGCAGAAACAAATCTGACTAGTATCCATGAGGATGAAGGTTTGATCCCTAGCCTCACTCAGTGGGTTAAAGGATCCACCATTGCCATGAGCTGCGGTGTAGGTCACAGACACGGCTCATAGCCACATTGCTATGGCTGTGGCGTAGGCCAGTTTCTCCAGCTCCAATTCGATCCCTAGCCTTGGAACCACCATAAAAAGACAAAAAAAAGACATTCCTTCACCTTTCTCAGGACCAATTTGAATGTCTGCTTTCAATAGTACTATATGCTGAGAAACAATGGCTGCCATGCTGGGAAACAGAGTCTTTATTATGGGGCTCCAGTGCTGAAAAGTAGACATTCTACTATGGCCTAAGAAGAGGAAAAGAGGTCCTAAGGGACAGCTAACAGAGAAATGAAGTTGATTTCCCAGCAACACATGTGAAATGTCAGCTACCAGGGGAGTTGATTAGAGACTTAGTTCCCAAAGTTTTTACTGGAGGCTGATCAGGTGGACACCCTCTACCTGGCACAGGGCAGCATTCTAGATCCCCAGAAGGAAAGCTGGGGTTTAGTATCACTCACCCTGAACAAACTCTTTAAGCATAAGGAGGCACTCTTACCAGTTAGGGAATGGAGAGAACTTTCCTAAAACATAGGAAGCGAGATGCCAGCCTAGGCCACCTTGCAAGCAAGCTGTTCTAAGGATAGCATTCTCAGGCCTTCCATGGTAACCAATCTTTGCACACTTACACAGAAACCTGCTGTTGTTGAGAGTCCTCACTTACTTTGACCTCTTTGTATCCTTTAATTCTAACCATACCTCCTTTTTTTTTTTTTTGGAACACCTTTGATGAGTTCCATAACCAAGCTAGACTGTGGAAAACTCTGTCTTTCCTTTCGTTTCAGGAAAAGGGATTAAAAGGCATTCTCCTGGTTAGGGGCTGAGTTAGCTGGATGACTCCAAGCTCTAACTCTTTTCCTCCCAAAGAAATCTGAAATTAAATACAGCCAAACACCCCCAAACCTGAAACTCCCCAGAAAACCCAGCCAGTCAGCATCTGTGAAAATCCATATCCTCTCAAAGACGCATCTCTCAGTGTGTTACATAATCCTCCAAATTTAGACTGTATGGCTTTGCCCCAACTCATTTCTAGCTTCCTTAGAAGGCACATGACACACTTCTAACCCTGGCCAGAGGAAAGGAGTGGAAGGAGTTTCACCACATGAGTTCTGTCAGCCTTCTTACCCCGTGTTTCACATTTAGCTACTTTCCACGTTCAAAGTCGTCGTGTTGTTGCAGCCTCAGTGCCTCCTGCTTGAGTCCCTTCCTCAATCTCCTCATTGGCCCTTTGCCTCCGCTGCTTCAGTTCTCCTAACACTTAACATAGTTATATCCCTCACCGCCTCTGCAGCTGTTAAATCATTCCTAGTTTAAGACCTCCAGTGTTGCCAATTGACCATTGACTAAAGGTCATGCTTCTTGGCTCAAAGGTACGGAGAACAAACTGGCAGTTACCAGGGGGAACGGGCAGAAAAAGGGTAGGAGGTAAGAGGTACAAACTATTAAAATAAGCTGCAATGTACGATCTATCTACAGAACAGAAAAGATCATGGACATGTAGGACAGACTCGTGTTTGCCAGTGGGGAGGAGGAAGGAGTGGGATGGATTGGGAGTCTGGGGTTAGTAGATGAAAGCTCTTACATTTGGATTGGACGTGCAATGAGATCCTGTTGTATAGTACAGGGAATTATGTATCTAATCACTTATAATGGAACATAATGTGACAAAAAGAACGTAAAACAAAAATGATCCATGAGCTCTTTCCAATAATTACTAACACTGGAATGATGAATTATAAAGAATTTTGAAAATAAAAATAAATATTTTGTTGTTCTGTACTATCAATAGATGTTAGCCACATAGAATAAGTACATTTAAATGAATTTTAAAATTAAAAATTCAAAACATAAATAATCCCTTCCAGTAATTTTTTTTTTTTTTTTTGGTCTTTTTAGGGCTGCACCCTCAGCATGTGGCGGTTCCCAGGCTAGGGGTCCAATCAGAACTGCAGCTGCTAGCCTATACCACAGCCACAGCAACACCAGATCCAAGCTGCATCTGCGACCTCTCCACAGCTCATGGCAGCACTGGATCCTTAACCCACGAGTGAGGCCAGGGATCGAACCCACAACCTCATGGTTCCTAGTCGGATTCATTTCTGCTGTGCCACAAAGGGAACTCCCCTTCCAGTCTTTTTTAATCTTAAATAAAATCAAGACAAAACTTGAAAAAAAATAAGCTTCAAGGATATATTGTATAACATGGAGAATGTAGCCAATATTTTATAATAACTATAAATAGAGTATAACCCTTAAAAATTGTGAATCACTGTACCGGAAACCTATAACTTACATAATATTGTACAGCAGCTATACATTGACTAAAAAAAAAAGCTATGCCCCTTAGCATGGCATTAAGATCTTTCATGATTTGGCCACAGTCTCTTTCTCTAGTCCCATGTTTCTCTACTGCTATTTCCATAATAATTTCAAAGGTGAGCAAGGAAACCATTTAATAATGCTCCCCAAGATAAATTAATCAAAATATATCCAAGAGCCAACTTTTGTTTTTAATTGTACCTTCTCTCTGGGCTGTACTAAGTGAGAATGGAATCCGGGGCCTTGTTTGTAGTTAATTATCAGCAGCAGCCAGATTCTCCACCTTGTGAGCACACTGGAATCACATGGGGAGTGTTTAAAAAAATACTCACGATTGAGTCCTGCCTCTTGAGTTTCTGATTCAATTGGTCTGGAATATGACCCAGTCTTTGGGGTGCTTGAAAACTTCCCCCAAGGTTCTAAGGCACAGCTGTCTGCCTTTGCCTGTGTTTCATCCAAAAAAGATCATGCAATATTTACAAAATGCAGTCCATGCATCTTCTTTTTATTCCTCTCTTCTTCATCTCTAATTTCTATGCTCCCTTCAGTCTCCATTTCTCAGGGTTAAAATTCTAACACAAATACCGTTTTCTTTAAAAGCCTTTCCTGACCTCCAACTGGAAGCAGTCACGCCGTCCTCTGAATGAAGAAAAATCTCACACCCCTGCCTATGCCATCATTCTTGGCCTCTTATATTGTTCGTGTCTTCATGCTGCCTTCCTTTCCTGCAGTGCCTCCCCAAGCACCCCTCCCACAGTTGACTTATAATCAAATGTTGTGTCTTCACATTACATGAGAACGTCAAGAATCAAAATATGACTTTTTATTTCTACAAGTCTTGTGTAATACTTTTAACAATGAATTTACCCGGCCAGTTAAGTAGAAGTAATCTTCTAATACTTCCCAAGTCATGATTTTTTCTGAAGGCAGGCACTCAGTCCTAATCATGTTAAGATCTGAATCAGCTATGTGAGTATATTTGCTTTACTTCTCACTGACAACTTGTCATTTTCAGGCTTATACACCAAATCCAAAATTGTATATGGGATTCTATAACAAAAGAAAACAAAATAGTCCCCTTTGCCATAGGGCCTCCTGCTATGCATTAGGCCTGGGTTTGCTTCCAAATCTTAGGACAGAAAGAGGAAATAAGAATTAACATGCATCATTGGTTGGCAGTAGCTTGGCTTTCTGTTCCCAGTTGCTTCAGAGCTGACAGCTCACCTGAATTTGGAAACAGACACCTGCTAATTTGACTTTCTACTCTTTAATCTCACCCTTGCACTTGGAGTATTTTAGTAACCCCATAATTAATATATTCCTGGCTTTACGCACTAGGGAAGGTGGGATGGAAAGAGGCCTAGGAGGGAAACCAGTCTGATAGCAATTGAGTCCAGATATCCCATCTTTTGTTGGTGGGTGAGAGTCTTTAATTCTGGTTCATTTTTGTCTAATAACAGGCCTCAAAACATTCTCCCACTGTCACACACACACACACACACACACACAGATCTTATAATCATCTGTTCTCATTTCCCCATGTACATCTCAGACCCATGCCCTCAGCCTCCCTGCCTGAATCTGGGGACCATCTCTAAGTGGGAGAAGGAGGTGACGTAGCCTAGCAACCTGAGAAAGAGGCAAATAGAGCAAAGGTTTCTCCCAAAGAAGTTGGGAGAGGAAAGAAACAGGGGGTCAGGGGATGAATAAACACAGACTTTGTCCTTTGCCCCTTGGATGCTCTCCTAAACCCTTGGGATAATTTTCAATTCTCTCTGGTGGAAGATTAGGGCCCCCAGCCTGTCCCAGCTTCATGGTGCCCCTCACTAAAGTGAGCATCATTCACCAAAGGGAACCTCTTCCCACATGAAAAGTGAGCTCTGTGTCATTTGCGGGGAGTCAGGGAACCCATCACAGCACCTTCCCCTCACCCTTTGCATGTCCCTGCAAGTGGACCTTCAGCTGTGGGTGCATCTACTGCCCTTCATAAGCATTCTTTGGGCAAGTGTTTGCCCAGTGGACAGAGCGGGAATTGGACCCTGGCCATCTAGCTCAGGCTGCCTGCTGGGGCCTTGGCCCTCCCTCCCTCCTACACTCATGGGGACAGGGCTCCACAGAGAGATTTCCTCCGCCTTGACAGCATCATTCTTCTGTCCATTCCAGGCACCGCTGATTTCTTTTTTTTTTTTTTTTTGTCTTTAGCCTTTGTCTAGGGCTGCACCCGCGGCATATGGAGGTTCCCAGGCTAGGGGTCTAACAGGAGCTGTAGCTGCCAGCCTTCGCCACAGCCACAGCAACGCGGGATCCGAGCTGCGTCTGCAACCTACACCACAGCTCACAGCAACACCGGATTCTTAACCCACTGAGCGAGGCCAGGGATCGAACCCACAACCTCATGGTTCCTAGTCGGATTTGTTAACCACTGAGCCACGACGGGAGCACCCCCTTATTCCTTGAACTCTGTTTTTTTTTTTTTTTTTCACTACCGATTTCTTTAAGGAGCTATTTTAGAATCCTGCAGGATGTCTTTGGCCCCTTTCATTCTCCTAAAGCATTCTTGTCCTGATGCTGGCTTCAAACCGCAGAGAATTAAAATGCCAAGCTTTTGTCCTGATGCTGTATAAACATGAGTGACCACTGACTTTGTGCTCAGAACTTTACATCTGTGTTAAGGAACACTCACAGTGAGTTTGAGGTGTTGGTGCATTCATCCCCACTTGACAGACAAGGGCACTGAGACAGTGGCTCACCTACCCCAGGCACAAGTTCTCCCAACTTTCTACTATGCCATGCTTTTTCTCACTTAGTCAACATGTCTGGCACATCATTTAAGTAGAGAAAATAAAGGGACAGGAGATTATGCAGAGGAGCCACCCCTCTTTGTAACAATCTGGCGAAATCAGAACATGCCTTCCTAGAAATTAAAGGGTCAACACTTTTCCAAACCACAACTCCTCTCCCAGAGTAATTAGGGGGCACCCAAGGCTCTGATGATTTGTGATTTAATGGATGGAAATGGCAGCAAGAATCTTGGCTTTCAGAATGAGAGCTTCATGCTACTGCAAAGGCCACAAATGTGGTCTGGAGCTTGCCGCTTTATTAAAACCAGACTGCCTCAACCTGAGAATATACACATTACATTTTAATTTATTTACTTAGTTTCCCTTTACATTTCATAGTTTAAATTTCATAGGGCTTTTCAGTTTGAAAATTTTCTTCATGTCTCCTAATTAACGTCTTTCTGATTTCTAGTCCCATTTTACCAATGAAGCCATAAGTTCTACCCTAAGATTGAAGTCCAGTGTTCCTTCCACTATGCTGTAGTACCTGTGCCCTTCAGACACAAGGATAAGGTAAATTAGCTCATGTGAGTGTTCCAAGACCTGGTACCAGTGAAAGTGACCTTATCTGGAGACTGAATGTTTGCAGATGTAATTAGGATTTAAGGTAAAATGAGGTCATAATGGAGCAGAGTTTTTACCAAACCCAACTTGGGTCCACTCACCTGTGCACAGGAAATCCAATCTACTGACACTTGCTTATGGTGAAGGAAAATGCAGGATGCCAAGCAAGAAGTCCTGGCAGCTAGTACTCAAGAGACCCAAACTCCCAGTTGGCTTTCAGGGAAAAGTTTCTAAGGAAAGGGTGAGGGAGGGGGCCTCTGGGGTGTGTGATCAGCTTGTGGACATTCTTCTGGTTGATCAGTAGTGAGATAGTTGGGATTCAGCCTTCTGGTTCCAACTAATCTGTGTTCTATGTGCTTGTGGGCAGCATGCAGTTAACTTCTTCCACCTGGTAGGGGTTTTGGTATCTGCAAAACAGCTCAAAGAACATGATCAGGGTATTATCTATGACCTCTGTAGAGGAACCGAGGGTCCTCAACTTTGTTTAATGGCTCAACTATTATGATTTTTTCTTGGCTTAATTGTTTTCCTTCCTTTGGGCATTTTCTCACTTCTTTGATAACATTTATTCTTTTGAACTCAGGGAGGGCCTAGGAGGCTAAAGTTTTTCTATAGACACAAGGAGAGCCTAGGAGGCTAAAGTTTTTCTATAGACACAAGGAGAGCCTAGGAGGCTAAAGTTTTTCTATAGACAAGAGGAAGGCAGAACACAGGTGGTGGATCTGTCCCCAGAAGGCCCCGCAGGGTCCTGCTCAATTATGCACTGAGCCCCTAATCCGTATGACTGTTGTCCTTTTAAGAAGAGAAGAAACACAGAAACAGATGCACAGAAAATGGAACTAGGGGATGACAGCAGAAATTAGAGTGGTACATCGACAAGCTAAAAACCACCCAACGATTTCTGGAAACCACCAGAAACTACAAGAAAGGCAGGCAACAGATTCTCTTCTAGAGCTTTCAGAGAAAGCATGGATCTGTCAACACCTTGACTTCAGACTCTTGGCCTCCAGAACTGGAGACAATAACGTTCTGTTGATTTCAGCCACAGTTGGTGATAACTTCGTTACAGGAGCCCTTAGAAATTAACACAAGTAGCATCTGAACAGGTATTGGGTAACTGGGCCTGTGACAAGGATTGGGCTACCATAATATCCAGGTTCATGTAGATACAGGCTGTTCTTATTTTGTAAAACAGTGCATCACCAGTTATGCACTTTCAAGTTCTTCAGTGTGGAAGGGAATTTTCATGTTAATGTTCTTTTCCCAAAGAAATGGTGATTCCTTTGCAAATCTCCATTCCTCTGGCCCGGTCTGCTGCTGGTGCCTTCCGCGTCTAGAAACATTTCCCAGATGTTGTCCAACAAAGTGCTTCTCAAACTTTGTTGATGGTTCGAGACTCCTAGTTCCAAGATTGTACCCCAAGACCAATTCTCTCTGACTCCACAGACCTCACTTGGCAGGGGAGCCAAGCATTCATACTTTTTAAAGTTTTCCAGGTGACTCCAGAGATCTTCCCAGTCAAGGACTATGTCCTACAAATTCCTCATGGGGTGTTATTTCATTGCAGGATAAGCTTAAGTATCTAGAACTGTGGTCGGCATCCAGCTCACAACCTGTTTAGTAAATTCAGTTTTATTGAAACACAGCCGCATCAGTTGACACGTTACTTTTTGGCTACGAATGGCAGAATTGAGTATTATGTCAGAGACCATCTAACCCACAAAGCCAAAGTACATTTGTTATCTGTCCCTTTGAGAAGTTTTCAGAAACTTACCTGATTCGTCTTTTCCTTCCACAGTACAGATCCAGAAAATGGCTTTGCACTTAGTAGGGGCTCAGATGAACCAAAGTGGAGTCAAATGAACTGAAAGGGACTGAAATAAATTGAATCTTCTTCAACATATTATCTGAAAAGGACCCAAGGTGTGTGGCCTGCCAGGGATATTCCCTTTTTAATAAGTAACTTGTAAAGCCCCAAAGCCTTTATTGGAAGACAGAAAGGAATACCTAATTGCTGAAATTGCAAGCACCTGTAATTATGAATGCACAGCTCTATTCTATTAGATTGTGAAGTCTCCCCTGGAACCCCTCAAATTGACCCAGGAAGTCCATCACCAAGCCTACCTGGGCCACCACCCAGCCTACTGGAGCACAAAATCTATTCTACTCACCCACACTCACTGGAGCACTCGATAGTCCTTACTGTGAATTGAAAAAAAAAAAAAATATATATATATATATATATATTCTTCAAGATTTACTTATTTTGTTTAAGCTCCTTTTTGTTAGCCCAGCAACTTGTCTCTATGGGAAAAAAAACAGATCTGTTTTCTTAAAGGAGGTCATCACTTCCCATTTTCTGTTTCCTAAAACTTTCTTCCCATGGGGGCTTCCCCCCCCCCCCCGTTGTGAAGAGGAATGTCAGCCTAAGGAGTTGGTGAATTTCATTATTTAACTTTACTTTAGTCTATGAGTGTTGGGAATTTGAATTGAATTGAATTTCCTCTATGCCAAATCAACTTAACTGGGGAATTTGTCAACCAGCTAGATGACTTCTAAGATCCTCATAACCTGAGACGTTCTTAAGTTTGAATACGTTGACATGAATGATCTTGAAAAAACAAGTGTCCTTCCTATATCTCAGTTCACCCAAACTTTCCCAGGGGCAGGGCTTTGGGCAGCTGACTCCCAAAGAATTAAACAGATCAAGGTAGGGATTCTGACTCTTATAATTTACTAGCCCTTGAACTTGGACAAGTCACTGAACCTCTCGCAACATTAGTTTCTTGAAGTGGAAATGGAACATCATAAAAGGGTTGTAAGGATTAATGGCATATAGAGAACTTGGCACGGTGCCCAGCATCTAGTAAGTATTAAATAAATACTCTCTGTTTTTATGGTCTTAGAAATTAAATAACTGCTAAAGGAGCTTACATCCTTGCAACAGATGACTCTAGAACATCCTAACCTATATTTTTCTTCTCATTCTAACCCATGAGATGAAGTCTCATGATATGCCATTCCATAATTGCATCAGATTTGTGTGTGTATGTGTTTAACTTTTAACCACAAAATTCTTATATTTACCAAGGAAAACATTAAAACATTTCATGACACAATAGCTAAATCTCCTTGTCTTTACATTTTTTTCTCTTGCAAAATCTTCCGTCCACCACATGATCTTACCTTTCTCCTGCTCAGAAAGAGGGAATGGCTCCTTTTCCCTATGTAACAGACATACACTCTTCTACTTGCATTGAGGAACCACAATAACCTGGCTCCTCAGGAACCAGGGGTACTAAACCCCCCCGGAGTCATTTTCCTTTTATTCTGGACTCTGGACTCCCTCTTCGTGTTCACACCCACATCATGCTAACCCTCTCTTTCGTCATCTCTGACATGAACTGCTTTAGTCCCTTCTTCACTCCGTCTTCTCAGATCATGTTCATCCTTAAGATTCAGGTTTGTTGCAACATCCTCCCTATCGGGGACTCATTCTGGCCTCTGAATTTCTCTGAATGTATTTCTGAATTCAATAGCACGATAATCTACATCACATTGTTTAACATTTTACCAAATACCCATCTTTCACTCTTTATTGATGTTTCGCCTGTTCTGATTGTGGCTGCCTGATCTGACTCTAATCCTTGAGGTAAGAAACATCTCTGAAGTTCCTTAAGTGGCCCATGTTTCTAGATCATGTGTATAGTGTGGTGTGAGGGATATCAAATTTGATGTTAGTGGAGTTCCTGTCATGGCTCAGCAGGTTACAACCTGACTAGTATCCATGAGGATATAGGTTTGATCCCTGGCTTCGTTCAGTGGGTTAAGGATCCGGCATTAGCGTGAGCGGCAGTGTAGGTCGCAGATATGGCTCAGATCCCACATTGATTTGGCTATGATGAAGGCCAGCAGCTGCAGCTCCAATTTGACCCCTAGCCTGGGAACTTCCGTATGCCACATATGAGGCCCTAAAAAAGCCAAAAAAAAAAAAAATTGGTGTTAATTACTTCTTAGTTCAAATTCCCAGCTCTGTGACTTTCTTAACCTCTCTAGTTCAAAGTCTCTTCAATTATAAATGCTGTTAGAAGGAGTAAATGATGTATTATTTTAAGTTTGAGTGAATAAATGGCAATAGCATCTTTGAAATCCAGTGATTCTTTGTCTATGTGTCTCAAATAATGTGTCTTAGCATGGTGTCCATGGAAAACAAAGCCTGAAGCAAAGCTCGGGTGCTGCCACTCTGTTAGGAAGCATAACATAGGGGGAGAAAAGTGAGGAAAAGAGAAGAGGGGCCAGCGCAGTAGAGAAGATCCAAATAAAGGTGTGCTTTATAGAGATGGCCACTTCTGTGTATGGAGTGCTATTACATTACATTAGAGACTGCAAAGAGGCATGAGAGCTACTGCATCTCACGGTAGTGCATCCAGAGAAGGGAGAAGACCATATCTATGGGCTGCTCTCTTCCAATGGTCAGAGATTCTGCCCACAGGGCACTTACTCCCCCATACTGCCAATTTGTGCTTCTGGTGGATAAAGAGTAGATCCCCAGTATCACCAGCCTTGGCTTGGGTGGGAGGAAAGCAGTAGTGGGCTGGGCATGGACCTGGAGAGAAATCCTACTTAGTTGTGACCACAAGCCCAAGAAGTATTGGTCGTGGGGGCCAGTTGGGGCAAACCACATGGCAGAAGTTTTCAGAGACAATTGAAGCCAAGAAGCCTGATAAACTATGACACAACTAAGCTAGCCTGTCATTTATCTCTCCCTCTTATAATTGTTGTGGATCTTTTCCAAAGGTTTTGTGTGAATCTCACAGTTTTATTACTTTGTGTGTCTCCTTCCCTGTGAATGCTGATGGGAAGGTATATTTTCTTTTTTCTGTAAGAAAGGTTGTTTTTTAGTAATAAATAGAGAAATTAGGAAACAGTGTTAAGGAGACAAGAAAACAAAAATACTTCATAATCTCTTTATCATGATGTATTTTGCCCTTAGAACGGGCTTTTTTTTCAATATGCTTTGGATCTCTTTTCTTGTTAACAAAAATCTGTAATCTCATCTTTTTTAAAATGAAGTGTGACTGATTTACAGTGTTGTGTTTGTTGCAGGTGAGTAGAATCCCATTCGTTAATGGCTTTATAATATTTCATTTTTTGTTTGAATCATAACTTGCTTCATCAATCCCCGTTACTGAACATTTACATTGTTTCAATTCTTGCAATTATCAGTGACACCCAAGTAAACAGAGAAATATTCCTAGAAGTGCATTCTGAGCAGGGAAATTGATGGTTTAAGGGTACATACCCTTGGGACACTTTGAATAATTATTATCACCTTCTCTTCCAGAAAGCTGCATTAATCTAAACTCTTTCAGCAGTGTTCCAGATTAGAGATGCATTTGCAGACCTGCTGATTCTATTTATTGGCTCTGACCTCAGCTAGAACCCTGCTGAGCATGCGGAGCGTGTTTCCAGTCCATCAGTGCTCCATCCCATCATCAAGTAGGGTTCCAAGAGCTCACGGTAGCATTAGGTCCTCGGGGCCCTGGAGCTACCTTTCCCCCTCCTTTCATCTCTACCTGAGAAGCTCATCAGTCTTATCATTTCACTCAGAATCATGAAATAATAATCATCTTTGCTGGGAGACTTTGGAAGTCATCACTAGTTCTAACAAAGGACATTCTTCCAGGTTTTAGTAGAGCATTTGTGTTCCAGTGAGAGTAATTCCCACATATGCAATCCCGAGTAACCTGTTGGCCAACGTTACGGCACTAAACCACAATTTTCTAAGTTGCATAATCCTTTCATCTCTGGGAAACACCTTCGCTTGCCCAGCTAGGCCCTTGGTGTGCATAAAACAATAATAACCATTTATTCTTGGCTTATAATCATCAAAGGACTTTGTGAACATTAACTAATTAATTTTCACAAGGCTCTTGTAAGATTAGTAAGTACTACACCTCCTTTGAAATAAAAACAGCACAAACCCCTGAAACATTTGACATCACAAAAACCCCAGAACCTAATAGTCTGGGAAGAGAAGCTTGTTGATCATCAGCTCAGTTGTGAGAGGAGGAAGAAGGTGGGCAGGCTAGTGATTCATTCAGAATCACCAAGGAAATCAGCAGCAGGGTAGCAATTAGATTTCATTCTGCCAGTGCCCAATGCTAGGGTTAAGCCAAAAAGCAGTTAGACGTCGGAAATGCAGTCAAAACTCCATAGAAGAGTTAAGAATATCTGACAAATTCAAGGTCACCTACATACAACCAAATAATGTGAGGGAAAGGTACAAAGAAAAAGTCATAAATATTCAAATGAATGACATAAGAAGGAGAAAATATATCTCAGAAAACAGGCGCACTGGGCATTGAATTTAAAGGTTAGGCATTAATGAAGAACTTCAAAATAGAAATGCAAATGACAAGTGACTATACAATGAATCATAAGAGAACTGTCCCATGAACTCTTACTCAGTTGTATACCTGTACCATCAGATAATGTTGACAGTTCGGAGGTAAACACACAGCTTTGAACACTCCTGGGGAAAAAAGTAACTCGTTTTATATAGCGGGTGCATGGTGATTTCTTTTGACCTTTGTGTCTTGAATAGATAGTAAAATAAATAATTCTGAATTTCAAAGCTTTTCACAATCAGTTCAGTCATTAAATTCACTGTGCTCCAGACTCTAGTCTACGAAGATAAGTGTCATTTACTATTTTTCTCCTTCATGTGGATGTCACACATTACGGGCACTGAGGTTAAAGTGTGCTACACTCCTGGAAATCAGAATAATAATACTATAATGATGCATTGTATATTAAAATATTGTTTACTGTAGTTTTGCTTATTCATGCCAGAGATGGACATAGAATATAAACAGCAAAGCCTGCCTTAGAGTATGAAGGCGTATGGATTGCGGCAAAAAAAGCCCTGATTTTAAACTGTAGTACTGCCACGTACTAGCACTGCTATGTCATTGAGCCCATTATACATGCTCTCTAGGCCCCAGTTTCTGCATGTGTTTAATGAGGATAATGATACAGTATTTGTCAAGACTCTCGGTTGCAGGTGACATTTCCTCGGTTCCATATTCCCTTCTGGTTCCTGCCTCATTTCTCTGTTCTTCCAAAAGAATTATTCACACTCTGTCCTCCCCTCTCTTCAGCCCACCACCAGTAAGCTTCTTTCTCTGCCACTACTCCACTGAAACTTCTCCTTTCAAGGTCATCTTAATAAATCAGTGTTGAATTCTCAGACCTCACCTCACTGGACTCTGAGTGGTTGGTCCTCGTAGACATGGCTCAGCATACTTTTTTCCTTATTAAATACTTCCTTCTCAACTTCCTTAATATCACAGTCAACCTGATTTTCTGTGACCTCAGTAGTGATTACTTTTCAGTCTCCTCGGTTGACTCTTTTTCTGCCTGATTTGTGAATGTTGGAGGCACCAAGGGTTCTGTCCTTGTCCCTCTTCTCTATTTGTCCCCACCCCTCTGGAAGATCCATCCTATCCTATGGCTTCAAATAGAATGTGTGTGCATGCGTGCATGCGTGTGTGTGTGTGTGTGTGTGTGTGTGTGTGTGTGTACATACACATACATACACCTGCAATATATGGAAGTTCCTGGGCCGCACCTGCAACATATGGAAGTTCCTGGGCCAGGGGTTGCATTGGAGCTGCAGCTACCGGCCTATGCCACAGCCACAGCAATGCCAGATCTGAGATCTCAGCTGCATCTGCAAACTGTGCCACAGCTTGCAGCAACGAGAATGTATATTTATATCTGCAGACCATTTTACTCTCTTACTTTTATCCCCCCAACAGTATACTAGAACAGTATCCGAAATATAGTAAATACTCATTGATATTTATTGAGTCAATTAATGAATAAATACAGACCTATGGCTTTCCCATATCAACTCCTAGAGAAGACTCCATTGGTCCATTCAAGGAGAAAGAGTAATGCTGAGAAACCAGTTGGATCACATCATTATGCTAGCAGACAAACCTCCATCAAAGTCATAAACTTCCCCTGTAGAAAATGTATTGGACAGTTCACAGTAGAAAAAGTATGATGAGAAGACAAATGATTTCTACCACATATATTCAACTGGTTTGGTTGATTTTAGGATTAAATGAGTTATTATTTTAAAAAAAAAAGCTATTCCAACATAAAAAAAAAAGGTATGTCATCAAATATTAGCTTCTGCTACTTCAAACATTAACTTACATGGGACATAAAAGCGGCTTGTATAAATGGGTTTCCACCGCTTGGAAGTCATAAGACTACTTGAAAGTTTACAGATTGCTAAATCTGAAAAACCAGTCTCAGAAAAATTTTTGGACCTGGAAACATAAGCCATCTGAGTTTCAAACATCTATGATTATATTTGCTCAAAGAAGCTCAACTTCAAAGACTGAAAACTAAGTTTTTACAGGTTTGGGTGCATTTTTCTAGTCCGTATGTTTACCTGTGTCAGCCCTCTACTTTGGTCCCAGTTCTTTCTTCCCATAGGTGCATGACAGGCAGAACTTCAGACAGAGGAATAGCTATGGTTTGGGCCTTTTGTTGTGCAGCGGGGTTTGTGGTGTGTATCTTTTGTGAAATAGCATAATGGAAAGAGTATTTCCGGTTTCACTGGGACTGATTTCATTAAGACTACGCTGTCTTATTTGCTCACATTTCATTGCTCTGAACTCTATATACTTCTCTAGTCAATCCGTTCTTCCGTTTTCCCAGACAGTATTTTTCTTTTCTTTTCTTTTCTTTTTTTTTTTTTTGACTTTTGTCTTTTTAGGGCTGCACCTGTGGCATATGGAGGTTCCCAAGCTAGGTGTATCCATTTGGAGCTGTAGCTGCTGGCCTTCACCACAGCCACGGTAACGTGGGATCGAAGCCACATCTGTGACCTATACCACAGCTCACAGCAATGCCGGATCCTTAACCCACTGAGCGAGGCCAAGATTGAACCCACAACCTCATGGTTCCTAGTCGGATTCGTTAACCACTGAGCCATGACAGCAACTCTGCCCAGACAATATTTTTCATATTATATTCTCTTCGCAAACTTCAAACCAGTACACAGTCTCAACTAAAGGCCCTGCTCTTATTTTTCTGGGGAAACAGAAGTTATCAAAAGAGCATCCATACATTCCCACCGCTAAATGTACTCTTGTTATCTATAATCTGCTATTTCTGTAAATGAATTGTCTGTGCTTCCATCAAGGGCATGCCAGTTGTGCCCAGGATTTACCCCTCTCATCTTTGTAAGGCTACTGGTCTGGCTAGCATTTATTCTCTCTCTCCTGCATCTTCAGTTTTCTCTGAGTGGATCCTTGCTACGAAAGCGAACTTACACAATCTCTCTAGATCAAACACCCCTATCCAACAATTGCTTCGCTTCTCCCTTCCTCTTTAGAGCGCTATGCCCATGAAATAACTGCACTTCCTTTCCTCACTTCTCTTTCAAACCCAGTCCAATTAGATTTCTGCCCTTACCAGTTCACCTGAACGGCTCTTATCAAGGTCACAATTGACCTCATATTGTTCAGGCCTCTGATCAAATCTCAAGTTCCGTCTTACTCTATCAGAAACCACTGATACTAATCTTTTCATGTTTTTTTTTTTCATTCTTGAAATACTGTCTTCACTGTCAGAACACTTTCTTTTCATTCTCCTCCTTGCTCATTGGGCAGTCCATCCATTGCTTTGCTGGTTCTTCTGATTGCCAACCTCTAAATATTCCGTTGATTCTGGGCACCTTCCTTGACTTGTCCTACCTCTTTATACTCAGTGCATTTTGAATTTCATCCAGTAAAATTACTATCTATATGCTAATGATAACCAAATATACATCTCTTTCCTTTGAATGCCCAGCTGTATGCCAAATTTCCCTCCCCATAGCTCCACTTAGAATTTTAATAGAATTTTCAAACTTTATGTTAAAACTCTCCCAAACCAAATAATTGTCCCAGAGAGATCCTAGTCATGATCCTTCTCATATTCCCCATCTCAGTGAGTGGCAACTTCATTCCTCATTCTACCAGCACTCCCTCTTAGCCCTACCCCGAAAATAAGCACTCCCCACCACCTCTAGTCTTGGTCTTCATCTAATCCAAATCTCCATCATTTTGCATGAATTATTTTAATTGCCCCATTACCTACCACAATGGATTCTTTTGCACAGAAGCCAGAGAGGATTCCTTTTTTTTTTTTTTCCTGGTCTTTTTAGGGCTACACCTGCAGCATATGGAAGTTCCCAGGCTAGGGCTCGAATTAGAGCTACAGCTGCCAGCCTACGCCACAGCCACAGCAATGCCAGATCCAAGCCGTGTCAGAGACCTACACCACAGCTCACGGCAATGCCGGATCCTTAACCCACTGAGCAAGACGAGGGAGCGAACCTTCATCCTTGTGGATGCTGGTCAGATTCATTTCTGCTGAGCCACCATGGGAACTCCCGGGTCGGCTTCTTAAAGCATACAGCAGAACATGTTACTCCTCTGCTCAAAACCCTCCGTTGGCTTCACATTGCTTACAGAATTGAATCCAGGCTCTTTACTCTGATGCTATAGGCCCTCCATGATCTGGCTCAATGTCCAGCTGCCTTTCTGCCCTCATTTCCTACCACTCACTCAACAGCAGTCACACCAGCATTCTTCTCTTCATTGAACTTGTCAAGCTGATTTCTGCCTCGGGGTCTTTGCATGGGCTGGTTGTTCCATCTAGAACACTCTGTTCTACAAGTTTCATACTCTCTTCAGACCTCAAAATCCTCCCCTGATGACCCCTTCCAGATGTATCCCCCCTCTCCCTTCAGAACTTATTTTTCTCTCTAGTGCTTAGCGTGGCAGGACCTGGATGTTAGTGCCCAGTCAGGAGACAGAAATCACACTGTAGATTTAAAGAAGAGAATTTTGGAGTTGCCGTTGTGGTGCAGTGGAAACGAATCTGACTAGGAACCATTGGGATGTGGGTTCGATCCCTGGCCTCGTTCAGTGGGTTAAGGATCCGGCATTGCCGTGAGCCCTGGTGTAGGTCACAGATGCAGCTCGGATCTGACATAGCTGTGGCTGTGGCGTAGTCTGGCAGCTGTAGCTCCGATTAGAGCCCTAGCCTGGGAACCTCTGTATGCCACGGGTGCAGCCCCCAAAAAAAAACAAAAATAAATAAATAAATAAATAATTTTAATACAAAGAATTGTTAACTAGTAGGAGGCAGTTAACTAATAAGGACCCTGAGGGGTCTAGATGTAGCATCTGTAAAAGGGTAGCTACTCCCTCTAGGCTGAAGAAGGATGAGCACTAAGGGGGCTAAAGGCTAAGAAGAACCCCCCTCTTCCCCAGGGCTGAGAGTCACAGCCAGAGAGTCTGGCTGCCACAGGAACAGGCAGTCTGGCTGTGGCCAAGGGAAGTTATCAAAGAATATGGGCTATTGTTAGTCATTAGAAGAACTCTGCGCTTGCCAGGAGCTAATGGCCTGTCCTGCACTGCCTGCCATTGCTGGAGGTTAAAGGCAGACCAGAACTCGTGGGAAGTGACCCTGGTGGGGGCCCAGGGTATGGTTGGAATGCAGCTGCAGAAACCTCTGGCTTCCTCACAGAATCATAAAAACGGAGGACAGGGACTCCGAAAGGAAATACTGTCCTGCCCTTACCATGTTGCGCCGTGGGTTCTATGAAGAAGTTTAACATTCTGCTAGCTGGGAAGGGAGAACTGTTTACAGGGCCCAGCTTTAGTATTAGGCAGGGTAAAAGAAGGGAGGATTTGGAGAGACAATAAATTGATAACTGGGACAACAGGTTACGTATTTATTCGTCTGTTTTCTATTTCTTCCCCCACTAGAATATAAGCTCTTTGAATGCAGGGCATTTATCTTGTTCTCCTTTGTGTTCAGGCAGCTAGGACAGGTCCTCAGGATAGAACAGGAATTCAAAAAACATCCAGTAAATGAAAATATAAATGTATAGCCTAAGAAGCCATTTGTTCTTTTTGTTACCTGGCACCCCTTTCCTCTTTTTTGCTAACCACACCCTAATTTTCCTCAATAAAGTCCCACTTTTCTAACTCCCAGGCCATGTAAGTGTATCACAAGCTTCGATGGTGAACACAAGTTCTAAGCCGACTAATCACTGCATCCTGTCCTTTAGCCAGTGATGTTCAGACACAGATGTTTTCTGGAAGTTGTTAGTAAAAAGGAGCCCTACATCTTGGATTTTTCATAAGGAGGAAGCAAGTCTGGGGCTGCTGGCAGAAACCTCTGTCTTCACGGGGGCTCGTCTGAGGTTAGAGCTGACCCAGATAAGAGCCAAGCAGAAGGATGGACAGAGACAAGATCCAAGTTGACATCATTTGAATCCCTGGCTGCAGCCAGCCACAGACTTCCCCATTGTTACATTAGCCAAAAAAAATCCCCATTTTGTCTAGGTGTTAGTCAGGCTGTTCCAGAGAAACAGAACTAATGGGTATGTTGAGGGGAAGGGATTTATTATGAGGAATTAGCTCACGTGATTATGGGGGCTGAGAAGTCCCACAAGCTGCAGTCTGCAAGCTGGAGACCCAGAAAAGCCGGTGGTGTGGTTTCTGTCTGAACCTAAAGGCCTGGAACCAGGGGAGCTGAAGGAAAAAAAAAAAAATCCCAGTCCAAAGGTGAGAGGTCAGGGATTAAGCCAGCAGGCAGACAGGAAGCAAAAAGGGTGATTTCTTCCTCACTCAGCTTTTGTTCTACTCATATGCTCACAATTTGACACAAAGGATTAACCATCCTACCACTGGTTTTGTTTCTCTCTCACTTGCAGCTGAACTGGTTTGATTATACTGTCTAATTTTCTAAATCTCAGGCCCCTTAAGAGAATGTCCTTGCCTTACACCTTCTACCATTTTATCAAGCACCCGACCTCCCCCTGAGAGATACTCAGTATGCTCATAAATGATCTTACATCAGTATCCAACAAATTTCAGTAAATTGATTTTGCATTTGGCCCCTGAGCTCCATTGCAGAATACTTGCTTCGAGATATACTCATCTATGAAAATGATTAGACAGAGGACATGAAATATTCAAACTTGTAAATTTTCTTCCAACATAGACAAACAGAAATGAAGCAACAGCTGGGAAACTGATAGAAAACCTTGCCATAGTCAAAAATAACCAAATCGCTGCATAAATACCTATTGTAATCTTAGAATCCAAGCAGAGTGGGAGTTTTGCAACCACGTCAGGGCAAAGGGTAAGAATGATAATAAAATGCGTGGACAACTGCTTTCTGTCTGGCAGTACAGTGCACACTGTGACCCAGCCCCCCAACCCAGAGTCCCAGCCATAAACCCCGCAGTGGCTAGGATATCATCTGCTGAGGACCACAGCTGAGGGCCTTTCTGGACACTCTCTTCCCAGGGAGCTGCCTCACTCAAGCTTTCTCTCTGAGGAACAGTGACCGGCTGAGGTGAAGTTACAAAGGCCCGGTCCCCTTTCCTCATTTGGGATAATTCTGAAGAGTTATCCCAGTTCCAGGGCTCCCTGCAGGAACCCTGAGACCTCAGTTGCAGCCCCTTTCTCCACGCCCAGTGCTTCCTCACTTGATTATGGGTGGAGCTCCTAAAGGCTTCTCTCCCAGTAAACATTCTGCAGGCAATTCTCCACCTCAGATTCTGTGTCCAGGAACCTAATCTAAGAAAGGTGACGAGGAAAAGACATTAAGAGAAGATGAATAACACAAGCCTTTACATAAAAAAGAAGCGAACGGTGTGACTCTACCTATTACAGAGCTGATTTAGAAGGCAGTGGGCATGGAGTTCCCTTCGTGGCTCAGTGGTTAACGAATCCGACTCAGAACCATGAGGTTGTGGGTTCGATTCCTGGCCTTGCTCAGTAGGTTAAGGATCCGGCGTTGACGTGAGCTGTAGTGAAGGTTGCAGACGCGGCTCGGATCCCGCGTTGCTGTGGCTGTGGCGTAGGCTGACAGCTACAGCTCCTGTTAGACCCCTAGCCTGGGAACCTCCATATGCCGCGGGTGCAGCTCTACATAAAAGGCAAAAAGACAAAAAAAAAAAAGAAGGCAATGGGCAGGATACCCTAAACTGTTGAGTCCTATAATAGGGGAAAAGGGAATGGAAATCTTAATATTGAAAAAGAGTATTTTCCATCTGGATTCACTCCTAACTGCTTATGTCATCAGAATGCACTTAAAATGAATTAAATATCTAAACAATAACAATGAAACCAAAAACATTAAATAGATGATGGTAGATAAGTAGATGAAGAAGAAAGAGGAGAGTGAGTGAAAGAAAAAAGGAAGGACAGAAGAGCAAGAAGGAGGGAGGGAAGGATAAAATCCAAATGCATATATCCATTCATCTTAGTGGTTCCACTTCTGTGACTGCATCATGACTGACACCTTATTGAACTGATTTGAAATCAGTTGAATACTACATTGAAACTCTTAGCGTGAGGGCTTAAGACTTGAAAACTTGAAAAATTAATGATTTGATGATGAGTGAGAAAACATTGCAAGTACAACTCACATTTGTCTGAATCTCGCTTAAATGACAAAGATGAAAATGGCAACTCCCCTGGAAATTTTACAGAGAATACCAGAAAGGAGAAGAGACAGTCAATTTCATGATTTAAGAATCTACCTTCAGTTTCATTGACTTTTTTGTTTGTTTTTGTCTTTGTAGGGCTGCACTCAGAGCGTATGGAGGTTCTCAGGCTAGGAGTCAAATTGGAGCTGTGGCCACTGGCCTACGCCACAGCCACAGCAACACCAGATCCGAGCTGCATCTGTGACCTACAGCACAGCTCACGGCGATGCCAGATCCTCAACCCACTGAGCAAGGCCAGGGATTGAACCTGCATCCTTACAGATATTAGATCCGCTTCCGCTGAGCCATGACGGGAACTACACTTTTGTTGACTTTTGACTTCTGATTCTACCTTTGTTTTTCTGTTCCAGACATTGAATGGAAAAAGGGAGAAAACTTGGCTAGAATAAGACTGCTTGTACTGAAAGCATCCAGGATACCAGATTTTTAATCTTTAAGATGTACTTTTTTTGATTTATGTTATTTAGTGCTTTAAAATACACATGTATATTTCATTCCTGTTTCCCCAGAGGAGTTGAGGTTATAGCTAAAAAGAGAAAAGGAATTTGCATCTTTACACAGTGTATAACATAGTGAAAATATTTCCATCAGGATTACTTCTGATTCAATTTCTTCATAGCATTTATTTCCATTGAGCAAAAATAATTATGCTGTCTTGTATCTGGGACACACTCACACTTTCTATTTTCTTATTAACAGCACAAAAACTGTCGTTGTTAAACTTGATATAACTGCCATGAACACCACCTCGAGCACACGGACATGCATACTGCAAACTCACAAATTCATAGCATTCTCTACTTGGAATGGTCTGCAAAAATCAGCAATTTCCCTTATTCATTTCAGCCTATCTTCAGTCTTATAATCTGGATACAGAGTGACGTTTTTACTAAAACAAGCATAATAAAATGTGTATATAATGGGAAGCAACTTTTTCATTTTCTCTATTTTCCAAATTTTCTACTATAAGTAGGTATTATTCTTCTAGACCAAAAAAAAAAAAGGTGACCTTTTTTTTAAACAAAACAATATAAAATTCTTGTCTCTAAGTTGAGGGGGAAAGTGGTAGTGAAGAGAGACTCAGCAAAGTAGAAAAATAGCTTCAAAACTGAGACGATCCTATACAGAGTCTTTCCTGATTAGGGACATTCCACTCTTTACAGTCATATCTACTTGTTAACATCTGCTTACTCATTTTTTATCTTATGATTTAAGTCTTGTTGAATTTTATATATTTATATATATTAAGTGTGTGTATATATACACACACACACACACTTGTGTTTGTATATGTGTATATCATATATATTTCTAACTACATTTTATAGTATATGTATAGCTATGTATATACACAGACACACACAATTAGAAATTTCTATGTCTTTTATTTTTTAAGTGTAGGAAATTTCTATGTCTTTTATTTTTTAAGTGTAGAAAGGGAGAAAAATTATTCATTTGCTTTCTCTTTTTGCCATCTCCTTCAGCATTCTCCACAAGCACTACAAATGCCAACCTTAAATGTCTTATTTTCTTTCTTATCCACCTGTATTTTTAGTCTTTAACATGAACACAAACACCCGAACCAGAAACCCACAACTCATTCTATGCTCTTGCGTTCTATATCCCGTCTGTTACCAGATCCTGCAAAAATTTTCGCCTAAATTTCTCTTGAACCTACTTCCTCTTCTCCACCCCCTTTGAAAAACACTTTAATTCTGGTTCTACCAGTATGGGGCTGATTCATGCTATGGACATTTATAATGTGATTATTGGGGAGTCCAATTCATTGAGTTTAAACCTGAAAGGATTTTACTTGTTCTGGTACTTCCCCATACTATGCTAGGCATGTGGAGGTCTCCTTTTTAGACAAGACTTCCTTAACTTTCTTGAATTTTAGTTAAAAATAAAATAGTGTCATTGTCTTCAAGTCCTACCCTCAGAGTCCATGCAGTCTGTAATTTCTCCACTTTCACTGTTACCCAGAACCTATGTTTCCACCAGCTTAGAGAAGTCATCCTGCCTTCATCACATCCTTCCTTTTAGTCCCAGGCTCACCTTGGGTGCTGAGGCTGGGAGAAGGAAAAGGGAAAGGCACAAACGTCTCCTAAGATGAGCAAGAGCACAGTCTTCTCCTTGATGAGCTGCAACTGCTCTTCTCTCTGGGCTCAATGAGAGTGGATGGTGAGACCTACACTAGGCAGTCTGTGCAGCCATGGTCCCCTCTGAGATCCAGCCAGCCCATCCAGTGGGCCCCAGGCAGACTTATGCTTGCACATCTCTCCCTACATGTCAGTAATGCCATCAAGAAGGTTCCTGTAGTCTCAACTTCATAAAACAGATCTTGCGTGTGCTGGCATGTGTAGGACTATCATTATTCCCGCCTAAGGAACCGAGAATCTGGGGCCCATCCTAACTTCTGTCGTCCTGGCAGTTCGCCAAAACACTGTCTCTCTTCAGTTCTCTTTTCTTTAAACCAGTGACACGTGATTGTTTCAGTAAGTTCAATGGCCAACCAGACATCCAAAGGGGAAACAAATACCAGTCTTCCCTTCTGTGTATACCCTTAATGTTTAAGAACCACTCCTCTGGAGTCTCCTCCCGTTCCCTTGGATTTGAGGAGGAAACAGTCTTCCTCCAAGGACACTACACTTCTCCAAAAAGCAATAGGACTGCAACCTATCAATTCAGGCAAGTGGGGTAAGGGAGGGGTTCTTGGCAATTTATGGTAGGGCCAGTTCTGGTTTGGTTATGCTCTCTAACAAGCCCAATTGCTGGTAGTTCTTTAAACTTATAGATGAAGTACTTAATGCTTTTGTCTTCAAATTCAGTCTGCAGTCACAACTCCTGGACCCATGAAAAAAATACACCTCATGCCTTATTGTACTCCCAGTTGGTATTATTACTGTCTTGTTCTTGCTCCATTCATCATTAATCCCTGAGGAATTACGGAAGAACCTAATTCCCTGAAAATCAATCTTCTAAAAGCCAACTAACGCAGTGAACAACCTGTCAAATTTTTCAAGTTCACTTGAAAAAAATCACCAAAAGCTTATCTTTCAGAAACCAGTTCACAAAAATCAGCTCCTTCAAGGCCAGTTTGCTGAAAGCCTATTAGCCAAAAGACAAATTAGCCAAGCTACAGATTTCCCAAATACTTGTTTTCTATTATCTACTTAAAGTTTATAGCAAAGTTATTTGGGAAATTTCAACAGTCTTTAAGGCTTTGTTTTGAAGTTTTAGTTTATATTTAGTTTTAGATTTTGTTTAACCTTATGTTTAGCTATTTCACCTAGTTGATTATGTAATAGATCTGTTAGTCATTTGATACCAATTCTGTCTATGACTCACATTTCAAATGCCAAGACTTCGCAACTTTTTGGAACAGACACAAAATATTCTTTGAATTGAGCTTATAAAAATATCTATGAATTCTGGGAGTTCACAATGTTGCTCAGTGGTAATGAACCTGACTAATATCCATGAGGACACAGGTTTGATTCCTGGCTTCATTGGGTTAAGGATCCGCTGTTGCTGTGACCTTTGGTGTAGATTGCAGACGCAGCCCAGATCTGGCATTGCTGTGGCTGTGTCTATGATGTAGACCAGCAGCTAGAGCTCTTATTCAGCCCCTAGCCTGAGAACTTCCATATGCCACAGGTGTGGCCCTAAAAAGACAAAAAAAAAAAAAGTCTGTGAATTCTGAGAACTCAAAAGGCAGTAGACTCTATTGTATATGTTTTGATGAAATTCACTCAATCCTTTATAAAATACTTGATATCGAGATAGCTACCATAGCTGTAATTCAAAACACACTAACAATGTGCATTTCCAAACGCCATAGACCAAAAAGTACAGAAAAATTCAGACCTGAATAAGCTTTTCCTGGCCACAGTAAGATGTTTACCACCAAAATAAAGCTAAACAACACTAGAATTTCCCAACAGTCAAATATAATTTCACAGAAATCTTCAAAAACTATTAAAACCCTTCTTTTCCATGGAAATTGCCTAACACTTAGTGAGTAGATAGAAGAAGTATCTTTTCTATAAATTAGTGAGTTTGGTAAATTAGAAGTTTGATGACAGCACATCAAGTCTGACAATGAAGTGTGCAGTTCACACCAGGATGGATGTTGGTTCAAAACACTGGGTTATAACAGCACTGGGAGAGAGGCTTCATCATCAGCCAAGGTGAGAATGAGGAGTGGTTATGTGCACTGAGAAAGCTTTCTTTACCCAGGAACAGGTGTCTTGAGCATATAAAAATGAGAAAAAAAATAGTATATAAAGTAAATGTTGTGCCAAGAATTACACAGAGAAGAACGGGTAGTCCATGGTGGCAAAGAGAGGCCTACCAACCTACCAGGAGTCTTGTGCTTGTGGAAAGAACAGAGTATTTGCTGCAGCTAGCAGAGTTAGTGGGCTCAGAATTTTCTTTGAAGCAACTGGGGGATCAGTTCCCCCAAGACAGGATTTAGTCAAATGGGAATAAAAGTCTTGCTGATAAAAGTAATAATAATTAGGAGTTCGCTGGTGGCTCAGCTGATTAAGGATCTCATGTTGTCATGGTTATGGCACAGGTTCAGTCCCTGGCCTGGGAACTTCTGCATGCTGTGGGTTCAGCCAAAAAAAAAAAAAAAAAAGGAAAAAGAAAATGTAACAGGAATTAAAATACTAGCTACTGTGTACCAGAAGGCAACTAAGCACTTGCTGTTGGCTAGAGGAAAAAAGCAACTAAGGCTGGAACTTACACTAAGCAAGGTATTCTTAAAACCCCAAAACTTTAAAAATCTGAAGTGTTCAGCCTTACAAAACAACCCCAATGACTGTGTATCCCTCCCCATTGCTTTCAACAGTCCTGACATATTTTTATATTGGCTGGGAAGAGGGATGGTAAATTCTTAACTTATCAGTAAATTCTTAACTCATCAGTTGCTATCAGGTATGAAGAGAAAACACGAGATGAAACAGAAGACATCACATCCAGACTAGGATACCTTCTTTCTGAAAGAAATGTAATGGAAACTCAAGGAAATGAAATCTCAAGGCAGATGAGCTCAAGGAGCATCCTTGATGCAGCTTTTTAATATTCAGGTTATCCCAAGTCCCGCTGACTTCTACGATAATGAACCTGGGATTTTCCTAAAGTGATCAGGGTCCTGTGAGTTGTTTTCCTGCACACTGGTAGCTGTGATGGACAGAAGTACAGCCGCAAAGCCGCTGAGGCTGGGAGAAGCTGCCTGCAGGGCACATGCTGTGCCATGGCACCTGGTGTGTAATCACCAAAACGGCCCTGGCAAGTTAAGTATGGCTCTACTTTAAAGGCAGGAAAATGGAACTTCACAGCACTTATTAGACACGTTGCTGGCAAATGACACTCGTATTCAATGGTACTTTGCTAGTTTGCTGTATCTACTGGATCTTATTTGATACATTAGAACTCAAAATAATGAAAAATGATATTTGCCCCCCCAGCATCCCGTATTTATCTGGGTTTTATTTATTCATTTCAATTTGTATTTTACTTGAAGTTCACAATCATATTTTCCTGCTTCTTTTTCATTATTTGATATTTCTAGATATTTCCAATATTACTGCATATTCTAGATATGAATTATTAGACTTTATAAGGCATACTATTTTGCTTTACAAGATCTTTTAAAAACAGGAAGGAAGGCGTTCCCGTTGTGGTTCAGTGGAAAGAAACCTGACTAGTATCCATGAGGATGCCAGTTCGATCCCTGGCCTCACTCAGTGTTTTAAAGACCCGGCATTGCTGTGAGCTGCAGTGTAGGTCACAGACGTGGCTGGGGGGAGGAAGGAAGGAAGAGAGTGAGAGAGGGAAAAAGGAAAGAGGGAAGAAATTTAGAAAGTTCTCCTAAATAATGACAGATCTTCTTGGTCTGGATGTGGCTAGGATTGAGGAGACAGGCTCAACGTGTTATTGAAGTTCTCACCACATTTAGGCAAGTCCTTAGAGTGACCTCAGTTTCTTCCCCTGTAGCCTGAACTGTGGTCTCTGAAATCTCTCTCCCAGCTCTGAGTCGTCTCTTCCGGGCACCCTGGGAAGAAGTGATCTGTTTCACTTCCATACTTGTAGAGAAAAGTGCGGCTGTATGCCAAGCCTGTATAAAAGCTGGTCTCTAGAGAAGATCCCATGTTGGTGCTTAAAACAAACATGTCTCAGGAAGCAGTGTTTCTTAATTTACTGTTGGGAAAAGTATTCTTTTCCCCTCAGCTTAATCCCATTTCTTCTGATTCTGTTCTCAAAAGACACTTGTAATAATGCTGCTAACACTATGAACACATTCTAAGTATCTAAAAATAGTAACGTTCTTTCTTCATCAGATATATTACAGTCCTGGAGGGTTAACATGGTTTTGTTCCTTTGTAAAGATGTATATTGCAAGGTGATTTTTTTAACTGAAAGCACTGACCTGTACTACTCTGAAAAATCTCAGACACCACTGTCAAAATTTCATAGACAGTTAGTTTGGTACTGATATAGCTGAGGAAAATGACATGGAAAAAATAGTCAAATGAGATTAATATAAAATTCTAATTCTTTTAAAGTTGTTTAAAAGATGTATTCAAATCAACAGAGCGTTCATATACGTTTTATTTGGCCTTGTACTGCTTCATATGAATTATTTCATCTACTTTGAAATGAGTCAGATACAGATCGAGTGAGAAAAGGAGGAACTTGATATTTTTAGTGTTTTTATGAATCTCTCATGTTATAATCAACATAAAATTTGGTTTTCAAAAAGTAAACACTTTGAACATTTTA
>PVHT020004020.1:42594159-42679539 GCA_004024745.2 Catagonus wagneri | reverse complement strand
GTTTCTAACATGCTTCCATTTTACTATAAAGAAAATAAATCCAAGATTTTCCTTTTTCACTTTTTTATATTATTCTTCCTTTCAAGAAATACAATATTGTCCCTCTGTTTGTTAGAGATGCCATGTCATTTTGTCTCTTTAGTCCTTGTGATCACTTTTCTGATTTTATTTACACATTGAATGGTCTCATCTGCCTTCCTGATGGTTTAACGCTCAGGCCCATAGCCTTTCTTCCAAATCTGTTTCATCAGTTTGAAATGGACGCAAGGAGAGAGTTTCTGGCGCTGTTCACACACCCAGGAGCACCTTTATTACTTCCCATCCACAACTTGACACAGTCAGGAAAGCCTTCTGGTACCTGTTTCAGCCTTCGGATTCATCTCTCCTGTACAAGGCAGGGGCTTCTGGTGGGCAGCGAACCTTCAAACTAAAGCTCTTATCAAAAGTTTCTCTAGAGACTGTGATACCCACTCAGTTTTAAAAGGCTGAAGGAAAGCAGGCAGCTGTTTGACTGGGTCAACATCCCTGGCCCCTCCAGCCATACCCGCTAATAAGGCCACGTGGCAGACTCCCAGCAGCTATCAGAAAGGGGTGTGAGCCTGTGCTGGTGTGAAGGGAAAGAAAAGAAGAGGGAGCAAGGGTGTGGTGCAGACCAGCAAGTATGAGAAAGGCCGGCTGGCAACAGGACTTGATTCTGACATCCAGACACCACTCTAGAAAGATTGTGTGGCATGTCCTTGCTTTGGGCACTATTAACAACCTTCCTGGCTGTGAGTTCATATATGCCAGTGGGGTCTAAACAAGTCTTCGCTGGTTGTGATGAATATGAACTCTTCAGAAGCTCCCTGAGAGGTTAGGGCTAGCTTGGACCAGTTAGACAGGGTTTGCCCAAGTTCTGAGTAGTCAAGACTTGAGTGAACCAGAACAACATGAGCAGGCTGGTCAAAACCAAAAGAATGCCAGCCAGCCAAATAAATGTTTTCTGGTTTAAATAAAAATGTCATTTCTATAAATTAAGGATATTTTCTGATGATTTTCTTTGATATTTGATAGTACTTCCTGAGTTCTAATTAGATGACTGGTAGTACATAACAAATTTTTTCAATTACTTGCCATTATTTGTTGTAAAACATACATTCTTTGCATTGAATTTTTTTATGATCCTGATTCAACTTCTATCTCTTCTTTAGTAAGAAATTCCTTTTTTTTCCCATTTTTTAAAGTTTTGTTGAAGTATAGTTGATTGATAATGTTGTGATAATTTCTGCTGTACACCATAGTAATTCAGTGCTACGTTTACTCACATCCATTCTTTTTTCAGATTCTTTTCCCATATAGATTACCACAGAATACTGAGTAGAGTTCCCTACGCTATACAATAGTAAGGAATTTCTTAATTAAGAAGTGCCAAAAAATGAAGAATGACGTTAATATGTGTGGACCGTAGTCTTGAAACTTTTGTTTTGCACCACTCAGCTGGCTGATTAACTTGCTGTTTTGTAAACTCTCGTATACTTCTAAGACACTATAAATAATCATGACAATATCTAATAAAAATAGATGTCATATCACAAAACCACAGCAGAGTTTAAACTTAGTTTAGCAAAATCAACAACTTGCTCACAAGACTGATGAACTGCAGTTACATGTTTTTAACAAAAGCATTTCTAGCAACCAGATAAGCAAGTGTCTTCTTGACACAGATGGATGATAGCGCATGTGCCAGAAGCCAGTGGAAAATAGGAGCTGTCATCTAGAAAATGACAGAGCCATTTCGCGTCCCTCTAGATTAGCACTCCATCTTCAGCTCAGCAGATATACTGTTAGCTGAAGGTCTGTTGCCAGCAAATCAGAAGCAAAAGGGCAGAGCCCTATCCTTCGGAGCTGACTAGAATCATCAGTGACTCAGAGGCGGAGAATCCCAGCTCCCAGTTAGGATTGTGGCATAAGAAACAAAACAAATAGGGGTTCCCATCATGGCTCAGTGGTTAGGAAACCCAACTAGCATCCTTGAGGACGTGGGTTCGATCCCTGGCCTTGCTCAGTGGGTTAAGAATCTGGCATCCCTGTGCAAGCTGTGGTGTAGCTTGCAGACACGGCTCCGATCCTACATTGCTATGGCCGTGGTGTAGGCCGACAGCTGCAGCTTCAATTCAGTGGCTAGCCTGAGAACCTCCATGTGCCGCAGGTGTGGCTGTAAAAGCACAAAAAGACAAAAGAAAAAAAAAAAAAAGAAGAAACAAAAGTTCTAATGTGTAGGTCAGCAAAAAAAAATATGATTTAATCTGTTCACCCTAGAGACTCACCAACGTTCAAAAACAGTGTTAAGCTAGTGTAAACAGATCATTTTTAGTACCTTGCCTCATTCAAAATCGACTTGTCGACAAGACCCTGATTATAACATCACAAGCTTTGCTACTTAACTTTATTTAAACAACTCAGTATTAGGAAATTCATTTTCTCAGCCTTATGCCACTAAATAAATCCTGTCTAAGTGGCTGACCAGTATCAAGGGAGGTAGTTCTGAGGTTAAAAGGGAAGATTCAAAGCCCCAAATACAGCAAGACAAATTTTCGAATGCAGCTGGGTCTCCATTTCAGGAAAGGCTTCACCGCTTGTCCTGGAGCCCTCTGGGGGCCGTGTCTTTGTGACTGAGCTTAATGGCTGAGGATAATGTGCTGCCCTCCATGAGGTCTTGTGGCAGAGATGGAGCACTGCTGTTCCGTTAATGGCTTGGCACAGCAAGGCACATGTAATGCTGTCCTTGTGCCTCTGGGCACAGCGAGCCCGGGCATGGGCGGAGTGCTGTCTCCGGTCAGCCACGGGAGCATCTCTGATTTCCAAGCATCCAACTCAGGCACCACCAGGGAGGTCGGCTCAGGACCTCGCGGTCATGATGACGGCCTCGACGTCTCAGGGTTCAAGTCTCCAAGGGACGTCAGTGGACATATTGGCGGTTTTGCTGCAAAACGGTAACTGCCTATGCACATTTGTCTTCATGGCTGGGGTTAGCAGAAGAGAGAAAATTGTGTTTAAAACTGTTTGGAAGTTAAGAATAATAACGAAACAAGCCATTCTCCCGGGGAGAAATGACTGCCTTTCATTCCTGGGTAGTTTGCAAAGGCCTTTTCACTCTAACTTGGAGCAACAGGGGTGAGAGTTTGGGTATAATTTAGGACTCTCTGCCAGCTCCTTATATCCATCAGGCCAAGACTTGCTCAGAGATTAATATTATGAGCCAGATGAAATCCAATTACATTGAGGAGGCTAACTTCAGAAAGAACTATTCTTCCAACTACTTATTTCATCTGTAATGACCAAGTTATCTGTCTTATGTGCAGTGGATAAGGAAGGAATTCTTATTTCTGTGGCATTACAATTTGATGTCAGGTCTGTCAGATCCTATTGTGCAAAAGGCGCCTCTTCCCCTCCCCCACACCCCCACTCATTTCTTTTTGTCAATGACATTCCCCAGGATGAGCATTCCGAGAAGACTAGCTATTGCTTCTCTGTCAACGGGGTTTTGTCAGCTCTGAATGCAGGGTCTTGATTTGCCGTTTCCAAGGTGTCTTTGAAACCCAGGATCACAGCTGGCGCTCCAGTCAGGAGTTCACACCCTGAAGAAGCTGCCAGTAGATCCTCCACTGTTTGTGGAAGATGCAGCATCTCTTTCCCAGCACGCAGCGGAACAAACCTTTCATTCTCTCTCTGAGAAAGACTGCATCATTCACGAGTCCCTCTTGACAAAAATATTACTAACATCTCAGCCTCCAAAGTGATGGGAACATATTGGGCCTTAAACTGAAGTGGCCTTAGCTTGTCAGGATGATCTGACTTCTAAGAAATGCAATAGTAAATCCTGTTTTTTATTGTGGTTTCAAAATCTGGCGTAGCAATAAAATTAAGGACATCTTTATGTAATCATGAAAAAATGTGTCAGTGAGAATTTACAAGTAGAGGGCTTTTTTTTTTCTTTTAAAGAAATATCCTTATATGATGGAATTGATATTCTTTCTCAATATATGCCAGGATACTTCTTTGTTGTTGTTATTGTTGGGGATAGATTCTAATGGAACGTCTTCAAGATAATATTTGTAATGTTTAAGAAGTGTTTTTTTTTTCTAGAAGTTCCCTGCTGGCCTAGGGGTTAAGGACTCGGCTATGGCTCAGATTGTTGCTGTGACTCAGGTTCAGTCCCCGGCCTGGGAACTTCCATATGCTGTGGTACAGCCCAAAAAAAAAAAGGTTTATTTTTACATGGAGAATGAAAATGAAAGAAAACATTTAGTGACATTTAGGAAGAAAAAGTCTTGGCAATGCAGATGTGGTATAAGGATCTATATTTCTAACTAAAGCCAAGATGGAAAGTTAGCAGATAAATCTGAACGTAGAAATGGATTATGTTCATACATAATAAGAACTACAGATTTAAAGTAAAATCCTTTCTTGGAATTCCCGTCGTGGTGCAGCAGTTAGCGAATCCTCTGTATCAAGGAAAATGGGGTAGGTGAGACTCACTGCCAAAAGCCAGCTTTAAGTTACATAAAGCATTTTAAGAGAATGATGTAAAGCTGCCATAGGGGTCAAGGAAAACAAGAAGCACCGAGAAGATGATCAATGCCTTTGTCTCCTTGAATAATCTTGATTCGTGCAGAATAGCTGAAATCACCTCTCACAAAAACCTCTTGCCACGAAAAGCATGGCTGGGGAACCTGTGAAAAACACTGTTTCTAAACAAGGCTTATTGATCCTTGACACAGTCATTGCTTAGACATTGACAACAAGGCCAAGTTTCTAAATGTCAGATATACAACAGGGGAAAGAAACTCCTTGAATGAAAGTAAGATCTGTTGAGTTTGCACTGAACGCTTTACATGTGACATTTCATTCAGTCCTGTGAGGTAGGTACTCTTGTCCCAACATTTCCCATGGAAGAAGTTGCATCTGAGAGGGTAAGAAATATGCCCTATTTTGTCCAGATAGTACTGATATCATCAGAAGTGAAATGCCACTTCAGAGAGTCTGGTTCAATCCAATCCTGGTTCATCTGTTACACCATTTTTGGAAAAGTCAGGAGCGAAACTGAGTGACAGAGGCATAATGAGCATGTCCTGTCAGCTCTCGTGCTCTGTGACTATTCCGTACACTGTGTGTCCTTATGGTCCCTGGTTCCTGGGAATCAAAGGCTGCTTTCTTGAGTGACCATGTACCCCTACTGTCCTGCATTAGCCACTGTCTCAGTGTCCATCCTTTCAGTGACTGACCATCAGTACAGCAACCCTTAGATAAAGACATATGACCAAGATCAGGCCCCTGCCCTCAAGAAGCTAGTGGGAAATGCTGATAGGTAATAAGTATGCAAACTAGCTGCCACAGTAGAGGTATACATATGGTTCCCTGGTGGGCGGTGGGGGTGGGAATTAAAAACCAAAATGGAAGAAGGAGTTAGTAGAGAAGGAATGGTTGGGATATAGTGTCTACAACTCAGAGCAATGAGAATGACAAGGGTGCATTCCATCCCCCACACACAGTGGTCTTCCGAAAGTCCATCTCTGCCTTTTGTGAACAAGATTCCTGAAGTTTTAGGGGAATTAAGCAGTGCCTCGCGTGTTAATTTTTACCTTGCCCTTAAATGCAACTGACCGAGTGACAGATAGAAAATATTTTATAACTTGGAATTCCCTGGTAGCCTAGCATTTAAGGACTCTGCATTGTCACTGCTGTGGCTCTGGTTACCTGCTGTGGCGTGGGTTTGATCCCTGGCCTGGGAACTTCTGCGTGTTGCAGGCATGGCCAAGACTATTTTATATCCTGTTAAGGACTAAATATGGTCCTTAATTAGGTGTGTGTGTGTGTGTGTGGAGGGGGGGAGGGGTAAGTAAGACTGAGATTGTGAAATAAGACTCTATTATCTGTGAAAATCAAAATTTCTTTAAGAATCTTGAGTGGATACGTGTACATGTATAACAGAATCACTTTGCTGTACAGCAGAAGTTATCACAATATTGTAAATCAACTATATTTCAACAAAACTTTGAAAAATGAAAAAGAGACTAATAGAAAAAAAAATTTTGAGTGAGTATAAGCTGTCAGTGCTACTATTCCCTGTACGTGTAGCAAATGCACAGCATGCTAGACAGAGCTTCATTCTTTCATCTTTCATGAATCAGAAATTCATCTTCCAATTTTGTATTATTTGATTTATAAAATCATATCTTATAATATATATACTATATAATTTTTCTACCAGTTTAATTAGGTCACCCAAAAGGATTCCCTTTAACATACCAAAGACATGATTTGTTGGCTATACTTGGGAAAGTGGGTTTTAAATTGTATTGCCTTCAACTTTCTTTGGATTTCTTGGTCTGATATTCACAATCCATTACAATACATATACTGGGAAGAACGTTGAATATGGAATATCGCTGTAGAGAGTTGGGATAAAGCCAACTTCATAAAGGTATTTTAGTGGATGATGCAGGAAAACAACAATGACGAGGAACCTGGATAGATTCACAAATTATAATTACCTCCCTTGACTGTCTTTAACCACATTCTAACATGCTTTTGAAAGAATGGGGACATTTATGAGAAAACGACGCACACCCCTTTTTGGCTACTGTTATTGGGTGTTAAGCGTAAACTACTTTTACAGGTCCCATGGCTATCAAATTTATTTTCTCACAACAAAGTTTCCTCAGCATTGTTTGTTATCCAGGAAGTTTCACAGCTTTAGAGGACCCAGACTTCAAAGACAAGGAAGTGGATTGGGGGACATGAGAGCCTGGGGACACCTGAGGGGATTAGTCATCAGCATTAGAAAACTCCAAGATTTCATTTTGATTTGGTCATTTTTAAACTGCATGATGCAAATCAGAATTAATACCTGCATACCATTTTGAAAGCCCACATATACATTTTTGAAGATGCCTGGATACTAGTTTATCCCTTGGTAAAGCGTTTAGCCTACCAGACAAAGCACAGTTTATCAGTTGTAGATGGAAGATAGCCTTCCTTAGCTAAACATTGCGGAGTCCCAGCAGCATGACCCCCTGGGTCATGGGATAACACTGGTGTGCTCAAGCTGGCATGGGCCTTTTTTTTTTTTTTTTTTTTTGTAAGGGGCACCTGCTGTGAGGCTCTCCGCATAAATACCAAACGCCTGCAGCAAATCACAGATGTTTTATGCACTAGAAAAACCTACAGGAAGTAATCACTAAAAGACAGAAACAGTGTGGAGTAGGTAGGAGAGGGGGCGAAAAAAAGACTCCTTTACCTTTGGGGGGATGCTTAGGGGAACGGATTTAAAATGCAGAATGTGAGTAGCCTTGCTGTGTGACTCTGTTTGACCCAGACTCCATCACAGCCCAGCCGAGACAGCAGAGGCCTTGAAAGGAAGATGCATATCCACCCCCTTACATAAGCTGAGTGGGAAAGCACGCTTGAAAATTCCTTTGCATTGTTTTTGGTGGGTTGGAGTTCTTAACTTTTCATTTGTGCTTGTTATCTTGTGCCATCTAGATGTTTCACAGAACACGTACACTATAATTTTTTAATATGAAAGTAAATGGTCTTGTTTTTTGGTGCAAACCTTTCTTAATAGCCAGGGACGACTTCCTTTTACATTTCCCAGGGGCCTGCCCGCATCATCTCAACTAGGCTCTTTTTCTCTTAGGCTGAACGTTGGACATTGAGCCTCAGAAAAAGAACTTCAGGCCTGAGTTTATCTTGTTTACACACCAGCTTATTTTCAGTGTATCTCCAGGCCATATAATAATATTATTTCATGGACTTTCAAATCAGTGGTAACAAAGGAAATATTTTTCTATTCTCTATTTCCCCAACAATTTCTGGACCTCATTTCAAAGACATGCATGTCCTCAGAATGTTAATGTGCTTTTCTTCCTTCCAGAAAAAACCAAAGCATGTTGTTTGTTTTCACAGAAGTATTTATACTTCACATATTTACATTTTAATTCACATTTACTCGACTTCTTAAATGACTTCTTTTTTTTTTCTCTCATCACATTAAAAATCTACCACAAATGGCAAATGAATTCTTTGGAGCCCCTTTTTTTTCCATTTTTATTTTAATATTTGACAGTTTCTTTGTAGAAAGGAAAGAACATTTGAAATAATATTGGATATTTTGCCAAGTCTGTCAGATGAGTAGCGCTTTCACTTTCTCAGCTCTGTCTCATTAAAATTGTATTCTAATTCTGTCTTAACTTGGTCTCTGTGCTTCATAAGTCATTGCCTGCTCATTACTTGTGGCGTGGGAGATGAAATTTATTCAAACCCAATAGCCAAGATAAAGAATTGAAAGGCAGGCAGCTGGGAGAAATGAAATTAGCCTATTTTAGTGCTTTTCCGGCTGGATTTTGCATCACCACCCATTCTGCCACGTGTCAGTTTGCATTTGTGATACTATCTGTGTTTGGTTTATAGATTTCTATGACTGTGATATTCTTAAAACAAAAATATAGAGAACCCCCCCTTTTTTTTGTCTTAGCATTGAAATGTCCCTGAGTATCCAAATTGTTAAAGGAGAAAACATGATTTTCTATAGTTTCGTATAATTATAGAATCATTAAAATTGCCCCCAGAGATTAGTTGTTTCATTGTGTTACAATTCATATTGGTGTGTCTTTCAGAAAAGAACATTAGTGGCAAAGAGTAAATGTTATACCCTCAGAATGGTTTGAGGGGAAATGGATTTAGAATGTAATGTGACTTACAAGCAATTTCACATGAAATCCAGGAGGGAGCTGTGCTTTCTAACCTAACCACTCCATCTCGGGCTTTAAATGTCACAAGAATACACTGTGGAATTCCTAATTTTGAATATAGAGGAGTTTTTGAAGCAAATTGACTAAAAGCATTGTACTTTTCCATTATAAAATTGAGTTGTTAAGAAATTATATGGTCTAATTACTAAACTTGGTATTTTTGACTACTTTGATTATGAACAGATATTGTCATTAGCTAGCTAATTAAATTGACTGCAATAACAAGCAGTAATTTAGAAATATGTTCTAAATTAGTTTCTATATGAAAGCAAAGTCTTTGTTGATCTGTGTATGTGATTAATGTCAAGTGTCATGAATTAGCTGAGGGATTTCTATGTAGAAATATGGGCATTTATTCAAAAGAAAGAGATTCATTTACACTCCAATTCTCAAAGTAAAAGATGAAGCTTGATAGGTGCCTGAATATAAGTGCTGATGAATTCTTTTTCTGATTACTCAAAGAAAATATAGTAAGAACAACATATTTCCTAGAAATGTGATGGTTAGGTTTCAGTTAGGCTTAATCATCTATACGTACAGTGCATTATACATACCCAACCTGGAAACTTTGCAAATAACGTATGTAGATTTACATTTAAAAAGACAGAGCTTTTCAAAGCATTATGTAAGCTATGTGGACAAATCTGTCATATCCATTATAGTACGAAATTACAAAATATTTTATGTGACTCATAAATCATACAGATAAGCAGTGGACCATAATCATAAATAAATTAGCCTTTCATGTAGATATTTTCTGCTAACAGTAGCTGGATTGGAAAGGTGACCCTCTTGAGAGCATTTAGCAAGGTACATTTTTATTTGCTTTTTTATTTCTTTCCCAGTGTGATATTTGGTTCATGATCTTGGTCATGCTTATACCTATTAACATTTTGTAAACCGTCTAGCAGAGGAGAGTTATAATGTAGGACTAAAGTGGAAATTAATAGACCGCACAAGCCTACACCCTGGCATGAGTTTAGAGAGTCTATCCAAAGGATTACATAATAAACTACGCTGTGTGCCTGTATACATATTATGTAAGTAAACCGCAAATACCCTGATGTTGCCTTAAACAATTTATGACTATAAAATTTGTTCCTGAATACTTGCTTATGGGATAAAGAGCAATTCTATAATATAACTAACTTACCCAGATCCATTCAAACTATATTTCTGCCCTTGATTCTCTCCATCTTCTCTACTCCAGGACCTTGGACTAAGCACATATCTTAGTCCTTGGTTTATTTGCCTCTACCAAGCAAATAAGACTTCTAATAGTAATGTGGAAACCGATTTTTTATTCAAATAGAACATTTTTTAACAGCAAGCTTGCGTCTATATAACCCTTGAGTTTGCAACTTAAGCCTCAGAAATCTACAGACTAAAGGGCTCTGTCAAGAAACATGCTGAGAAAATGTACCATATGTTCCTGCAAAAGACTTTGATCTGTTTTTTCATTAGCAAAACATTTTTCCTTTTCCAGGCTATAAGAATCCGGTTGCCAGTTATACTTAAATTATTTTATTTGGCCCCTTGATTCTCTTATTAACTGGATTTTTTCATAAAAATAATAGTGCCCCAGCAGCACATTTTCAAAGCAACAAGGAAAGAATCTGTTCCCACTGCAGAGTCCTATGTTAGCTGGCTTCTTCTCACCAGAGAGGAACAGCAAATACCTACAGTGAAAATGAATGAAAGAGCAAAGGGCCATTATGGATCTATTGTCAATTCAGTGCCCTTCTGTGGCCACCAGTCCATGGGATTGAGCTCTTTCCTTGGAACTACTGGTTATATCTCCCCTTCATGGTTGTGGGTAGTGGGTAAATCTATTTAGCACCAGTGACTGCTATGGTCAGAATCAAGGAATTTGGTTGATTACTTGGCTTTTGACGTAATCTCTTTCTGTCTTGACATTCTGAGTTGTTAGTGTTTCCGCAGTAGTTGAATGCCTTCTCATGAATTCCAGCTATGTTAAAGCATTTGTGATTGCAGATCTCAGAAAGGGAAACTTAAAAAAGTGGGACGCCTCCATGGACGATGTCCATATCATTCTTACAAATAGGCACACCCAGACCCTTCCCGTTAGCTTTAATGCATATCACATAAAACCATGTCTGTCTGCTTCTCCTCACTCAGTAGACCTTCAAAAATTGTTTGCCTTACAAAGTAATTTTTCTTTGCCCCCAGCTTTTTTTCTTTTTCTTTTTCCTTTTTTTTTTTTTTTTTGCTTTTTACGACTACACCTATGGCATATGGAGTTTCCCAGGCTAGGGGTCTAATCGGAGCTACAGCGGCCAACCTATTCCACAGCCACAGCAACGCAGGATCCAAGCCATGTCCGTGACCTACACCACAGCTCATGGCAACACCGGATCATTAACCCACTGAGCAAGGCCAGGGATCAAACCTGCTACCTCATGGTTCCTAGTCGGATTCGTTAACCACTGTGCCACGTCAGGAACTCCATGTGTATACATTTTTATTTTTAGACATAATGCTACCACACAGTTAATAGGCTATAATATAGTATAAACATAACTATTGTATGCACTGGGAAACCAAAAAAATTGTGTGACTTGCTCTCTTGTGATATGAGATTTATTATTGTCTAGAACCAAACCCACAATATCTCCAAGGTCTGCCTGTATTTGACTTTCTTGAGATATGATTCTATATTTCTTTGAATTTTCCCAATAGTTGAATTATCTAAGTGCCTCTAAATATAATGATTTTCTTTGACAGTACTGATTTAGCATCAGACCTACTGGCCTCTGCCTATGGAAACTAAAATAAGTCTTTGAAAGGCAACTGGTTCCTAATCAACCAGTCCTCTTCTAAGCAATATCTTCCTTCACTTTTCTACCACTAATATCCAATATCTTCATAAGCAATATCTTCCTTCACTTTTCTACCACTAATATCCAATATCTTCTACCACTAATATGCAATATCTTCCTTCACTTTTCTACCACTAATATCCAATATCTGTTTCTTCCACGTCTCCTTTACCAACTTGCCTTTTCCATCCCAAATAATAGTGCACTTGGACATCATAGATAAGCAAACAAACTCAAGGACATTAAACAAACTCAGGGTCTCAGCTCTAAAAGATAGCATCAAAGTTACTTAAAAAAGAAAAAAAAGTCATGTAAGATGTATTTCCAAATTGTTAAAGGACGAATTTCAAAATAATGTGAAATTACGACTCATTCATACAAAGACAAAATGAGCACATGTCAAAGCTGTGTTTTTAATTCACAAACTGAATGAGGAAACTGGTAAGATGTTACACCTGGTTCAAAGGAAAATCTGAAGAACAAACACATAAATCGATTGGGAATATTAATATGGATTTGCAAATATATGCACACTTGGCTTCTTCTACAATAGCAAAACCAAGTTGAAACTCCATAAAACAGAATTGATTTTCTTTTCTGTAGATAAGAATTATTTTCATGACTATCGGCTTTCTAGAAGTTATTTTCTACTTTACAAAGTTGTAATAAGTTGCATAGCCTGTACAGAACCAAGTATCCCTGGGGGCTCCAACATTCCATGCAAAAAAAAAAATCCAGTAATTTATTTTGCTTATTCTAAATTTGTACATTTTTCTTTACAAATTTGTTGAATCTTCTTGATGCAACATTGAACAAACAAAAACACTGGGTTAGACTTCTGCTCATACTTAGAATTAATTATTCACTCATTCAACAGATATTATTTTATACATTCCGTACCTATATTTCTGACTATGTACTGGGTGCTGAATATATAGTACGGTTCACAAAACAGAAACCCCTTTGTCTCATATTTTAATGGGCAAAAAAAGAAAATGAGTAAGTGAATAAGCAAATGATTACGGTACATGTCAAATGGTGTTTCATGCAATGGAGGAAAATAAAACATGATAGAATGGGGCTAAGGTAGGGAAGGTACTGTTTTAAAGAGAATGTTTAACTGATATGGAGTCATTTCACAGAGACAGACCTGCAGAAAATAAGGGTCAAAGTTGTTATACAGTCACTACGAGCAAGCCATCTAAGCAGAGAGAAGAGAAAGTACAAAATTCTAAGTAGCAGAGTTAGTGTAGGAAGGGCCAGCAAGAAGGTCAGTATGATGGAACAGAATGAGCCCAAGGCCAGGAGAAGGAACAGAGCAAGAGAGGTAGGCAGACTGGATGATGGGAGGCCAAATAGGCCACGATGCAGACTGTATTTCCAAGTGTCATGGGAAGCAAGTGGAAAGTGAGAGTGATGGGTAGGGTACCAAATATACCACCCCAAAATGTGCCTCTTTGGCATATGGATTATTTCTAGCTAAAATCCGTTGAGAGTCACCAGCTGCAGAAAAGGCCCTAAAAGCAGAGTACAGGTTTTTCTTTTGTAAAGGAAATTTACATTTATAAAGGAAATTTCCCTTTATAAAAAGCTCCATCTGTCCTACCAGGAACATTTCTTATCGTTGGAGAAGACACACACTTAAATTTGTATAATGTACCCTACTAAACAACTGTTGTTTACCATACTTTTCCTGGTCAACTTCCTATAACTTACCTCTCCTGGGCAGAAACCCAAGCCCCCTCTCCTTCATTCAGCCTAAGACAGTATATAAGCCCAAGCTCTAACCACCCCTTTGAGTTACTCAGCACTGAGGGCCCCCACGTATACATGTGCAGTGCACATGGTAATAAACTTGTTTGTTTTTCTGTCATTAATCTGTCTTTGGCCAGTCTGATTTATAGGGCCCCAGTAGGAGCCCTAAGATGGATAAAGGAAGAGATTTTTCTTCCCTTACAGAACTTTTGAGCTTAGAAGTGGAATGATGCAATATAGATTTAATATTGGCTGCTGTGGGAGATGAGGCCAGGATTGATTGGAGATCAATCAAGAAAGCTCTGGCAGTCTGCTGAGAGGTGATGGTGGCTTGGAGTAGAATGGTAGTTATGGAGGTCGGAGGAGTGGTCTTTCTTTTGTTGAATGTTTTTAAAGTGAAGCTACCAGAGAATTTCTACTCAACCCAGCCAGAATAGGAAATAACTCTAGAAAACTCACACAGTCCATTTTTCATTCTTGAAAAACTTCCTAATTCAAAGACACAAGCTTGTCAAAACACAAAAATGTTCACAGAAAATCATTTTTATCATGTCCCGTGAAGCATAAAGAGAACCCGTTAATTGTGCCTTTCTGTTACTGACCCTGTAAATGGGTGCTTGTTTGCAAACTAGAGCAACTTACATTACTGAATTAAGCAAGAAAGGAGAAAATGGAAAGAATATCACTAGTTTATGGAAGGATTGGAACCAAGTCTTTTAAGCTGACGAGAAAGAAAAGTTTCCTAGATTTTTTGGTGAGAGATAAACATGAGGATAAGTGTTTTTGTATATATAAACCAGGAAAAATGAAGAAAAATAACTAAATGAATACAAAACAAAATGTGTGCTATGCAGTTATGTGTCAAATGAGAATTGTACTTAAGCCAAGAGTGATACATTTAAAAAAATAACTGTAATCAGGAGTTCCCTTGTAACTCTGTGGGTTAAGGATCCAGCGTTGTCATTGCTGTGGCTCAGATGGGATCCCTGGCCCAGGAACTTCCGCATGCCCCGGGTGCAACTAAAAAAAAAAAAACAAAAACAAAAAGCAAAGAAGCTGTGGTCAGGATACAGTTATAGAAAATGTGGGCTCTGTGGCTCTGTGGCTCTGTTTTGGGGGCTTTTTTTCTTTTTTTTTTTCCTTACTGCTTTTTTTGCTTTTCAGGGCCACACTCGCAGCATATGAAATTTCCCAGGCTAGGGGTCAAACTGGAGCTACAGTTGCTGGTTTGCACCACAGGCACAACAACGCAGAATCCTTAACACACTGAGCAAGTCCAGGGATCGAACCCACGTCCTCATGGATACTAGTAGGATTCATTACCGCTTAGCCACAAGAGGAACTCCAGTGGCTCTGGTTTAAAGAATATTCCCTTTTTTATTCTGGGGGAATGTAGTTGGCTCATTTCAGCCCTTTATCAGAGAGAGAGAAATCTGGGAAATTTTTGTTAAAATTCTTATTAAAAGCAATGTTTCCAGACCACAATGCAAAATGTGATTCAATACCTCTGACCTGACACCTGCAAATCTTACAAGTTTACAGGAATTTTGACAATCTGCCAGTATGACAATATGCCAGTAAGCCATAACTTTTTACCCCTGAAATTTTGTTTTATTCACCTCCTCAAAGAGTGAATCTGAAAATAAAATTTGGAGCTACTCTCTTGATTGAATTACAGAGTGTTGGTGCACAAAGATGATTATGTGGTCAAAAAGAAAACAAACAGATGAGACTCCTACAGCCTAAAAAATAGCCAGAATCCACAAAAAGCTACTTCCCCTGTACTACGCTCACTTCACTGCCTGCCTTGCACCAGACATGCTTAAAAAATGTACTTACAAGGTGTTTTCCTTACTATATTTATATATATTTATATTTATCTAATTTCTATCTGTTTTCAGAAAATAAAGTGGCATTTGATAACAGCGTATGCAACAGAATAGAAAAGAGGGAGGGAAGAAAGGAAGGAAGCGAGGGAGGGGAGAGGGGCACCAACGAAAGGAAAAAAATATGGCAAGGATCATTCATCAGCTTTGCAGTGATAAGGCTGAGATTGGCTTCATCACACTCAGGACAAAAACAGTAAACTATGAGCCTCACTAAAAGTACGTGGCATGATTTCTTTCTCATCATTTTTTTTTTCTTTTTCGTATGATGCCATGAATTGCTCAGTCACTCATCAGTGGCTATAAGGCGTAGCCCTGGGAGCCAACACCACAGTAAACTTCCATTGTGTAATGCTGAGGGCCAACACATTTCAGAAGAAAATTTAGAAGTCACCTAAGACTATATAGAAAACAAAGTGATTGATGACCACGAGTATGTGACACCACGTTGGTAATGCATTCTCTCAATTTGAACAAAGTTCATCAAAGCATTCCCAAAAGGAATTTGTGTTTGTCCTGGTTCTGAGCTTTCAGATCTCACAGCCAAGCCAAAATACTCTCCGAGTTTCAATTTATCCGAACCACTGTTATTCCCGATTTTTACTTGTTCTCACAGGACACTACTTAGAATTCTCCAGCCCTTTCAGTGTCTCAGGCTTCCTGTTTTCCATTTTTTTTTAAGTATTTTACTCAAAACAATGGTGGGAAATAAAAAGGAAAGAAAAGCAATTCAATCCGAGGCTCCTAAAAAGTACTGAGCTACCAGTGTGCCTCATTTGTTGTGGTTGTGGTTGTTGCTTTTGTGATGACTGTCCTGTCTTTTGTGTACCTTGAATGGTTCTTGCTTTTAAAAATGTTTATCCAGTGTTTCACACACTTCCCATGACTCCCCGCTGATAAAGCTTCAGCGTAATTAGGGTATTTATATGAACACTGCCGAATTCAACTTGCATTGTTTAGACACACAAAGGAAGATTCCTGGCATTTCCAAGTCACAATTGTGTAATCAGATGGCATAGTGTCAGTTAGTTTAAAAATACCTTTATGCCTACTTTCTTAAAAAATTTAAAATTGCTATGTTTTCCTTCTATCATATGGCATTTTTCAGTGAAATTAATTTTACCAGATTGTGCTTCACTTTGAATTTTTTAAACTAAGCAGTTTAAAAAGTCAGACTGGACTGTATTTGCTCACTTAATTAACTTGGGAAAAGGGACCTTATCTGGACAGGGAGAAAGGCAACTCATCACCATTCAAGTAGGACTAAATGCAGCCTTTTTTTTCTTTTTTTGCCTTTAAGAAAAGTCTTGCCCCTTGGCACATCCTTATTATGAAAATAAATGTAACGTTGAATAAGTTAATGTCATTCTTTTGGAATTATGACATGAAGGGAAAGAATTAGAGCATGCTGGGAATTTTGTTAAGAAGTGATTTACAAAAGAAGTTGCCACATTTGTTTTTATTGTGGTTAAAGTTCTACTTTGGGAAAAGACAAAAAGGCAGGGAATTGGAGAGTTTATGGATGAATGTGGATCTAATGAAGAAAGTCCATTGGTTCCCCAGGCCAGGGTAAGATTCCCACAGTCCTGAACAAACAGTTCTCAGCCTATAATTTCTAAGCCTTTGTTTCCCTACTTTGGAATTCTGACTACAGGCATGTTACCAAGCCAACTGAGTTCACTACAAAGATGCAGTGAAGCTCTTTTTATCACAAAGATCAAGACAACAATTGTGTGCCTACAAGAAAAGAACAACTAAAGCCATCTAACAAGCATTAAAAGAACAATTCTAGAGATAGTTGCCTTTGAACTCCAATAATGGGCAACATTCAGTCCCGAAATTTGAAATCAGGAGTTAAAAGAATTCATTACCAATTTCCTTTCTTTTAATTATAAGAGCTGCTGGCAGCAAGTATTTTCAGCAGCATTAATTTTGTCAAATGTGATATTTTGCCATCATGTTGAATCCCATAAAATAGCCATCTTATAAATCTACTTTACAGACTTCATTTTGTTTATTATATAGTTCATTTATGAAATAGAAAAAAATCTAAATTTTGCCTTGGTTTTACCCCAAGCCACAGAAAATGGAATACTGTTTTATAAAAGCTAGTACTGACATATCACTTCCTGAATGTAAAATATGCGGTTTGTACAGATACATACCATTGACATGTTCTACGTCCAGCTGAGAAAATAAAAAAGGGCAGTCAGTCTAGATGTTCCCCTCTTATTTAGTTGTGAGCGTGTTGGGGGAAAAAAAAAGGTATTTCCATTTTTCTGTAAACACTTCATTTTCTGATAGTATGGGAGCATTTTAAACTGAATCTGAGCAGGCCTCAGTAATTAAGAATACTCTATTTGAGGAACTTTGAGGAACTTTGACCACTATTATTTGTGTGGGCCCTATATTTAAACCTTAAAAATAACTTGTGGGATTTAGTCATTCCTTATCATGAAATCTGTAACAAGCTATTTGTTTTTATGCTTTTGTTTTTACGTAAGTGTGCACACTTTTTCTTTTTCTGCATAAGACTGCAGGCCCAGCTACACTGGTACTTCATTTTGGGGAGGGTTGAGTGACTTTTGCACTTGACAAACATCTAATAGTACTACCCCTGACCAGAGCAACTTATTTTTGTCCTATGTGAACAGTCTGCTACTTCTAGGAAACTTAGCAAAAACACTTTTCGTGCTAAAAACGAAAGGATGAAGAAAAATTCACTGATAGAATATGTGTTCTGGGGATTTGTTTTTAACTTGGATTTTAATGATCTATTACAGATGTATATTCACATTTAAGTTCCAAAGTTGTTTTGGCAGATTTTATGCCAGAATCAATATAGAGAACCCTTTAGGGTATGTATACTAATTTTTTACATGAAAAATTGTAAATTTGGCAAGTAACTTCTATTTATAGTCCGCTTTACTACATGGCCTAGAAGATTTCAGATTATCATGAAAAAAATATTTAATTTTTTTTTTAGGTCTTAATTTGAATACAAGTTTTTGGTAAATAACAGAAATGCATTAATGCATTAATTACCAACCAACACAAGCACTTCTTAAGTAAGAGTAGATTGGTAAATTATGTTCTTAGAGAAAAATTCTGTAAATCAAATATGATCTTTTCATCGGGATTGTTTAATGTAATATTCCCATCAAGACCTTGATGATACAACTTTTTAGAAAAACAAGGAAGGGGCTGTAAGTTCCACATTTAATTAATGATGAACAAACTTTTTCTATTCTGCATTGTATAATCAGGTTCATAGAGCAGCCAATTCTACTTATTTTATTGATGAGATCTTAGAAGAGGAATTACATCTGAGTCTAACAAAGGTCCAGGCAAGTGGAGAAGAGAGAGGAGGAAGGAGGAATGATTTTATGTTCCAGGGCACAAGATGGGAAGATGACTGAGAAACATAATTTGTGACCTGCCTGCTTTTAGGTTCACAAATAATAATATGGGTTACTTTTGGCAAAGAACTCTGGGTATGAATCGCTATAGGTCAGTCTATTGTTCTTGTGTACCTAAAGCTTTCAAAACGTAGAGATGGAGTGAAAGAGTGTATGAATAGTGCGGACCAAGGCATTTACTCCACTTTGAGATGCCAGTGAATGTATAAAGGTTTCTTGATGAGGTATTTGGTGCCAATAATACTAAATAAGTAATGATAATGAGAGAAAGCATTGAATCAGTATGTAAGTTGAAGCTGTAACACACTTATGTATATACATGTTGTAGAGGAAGACTCTTCAAGACTTCACCCTTTTAGGCTAGGACTGAAAACTAAACTGACAAGGGCAGATTAACACATTTATGTTACTATAAGTTTTACGTGACACAGGAGACTTCATGAGGAAATGAAGACCCAAAGAAACAATTAAGCCTCGGTATTTTTTTACTAGGTTTCATGAAGAGTGGAAAATTGTGGGAAAATAAAGGAAAATGGGCATGAGTTAATAGTAGCAAACTGGGGGAAATTTAGCAAGGCCTGTTCAATTGGATTCCTGCTGGTGTCAGGCCATCTTCAGAGATAAGGATGCTCCTTTCTTCCAGAAACAAGGCGGGCACCTGTCACACGACCTGCCTGGGGGAAGAAGGGGAAGGTCAGAGAGATGTTCTTGCATCTGCTTATTTCTCAAGCTTCTTTACCTTAAAATATTCACTATGTCAAGATGACATCTTTTGGGGTAGTGAGTTCTGAACCCCAACAGCATGTCTGTTTATGTGTATATATATCCATATATGTCACACAAAAATACATATACGCACACCTAAAGCTTCTAATTTGTCTCTAAAGAGTAAAAAAGAGCTATGGATGCAATCAAAGTATATGGTAAGCTCCCATCTTTCTACAACATCATCTAATATATATGTCCATGACTCTTTGGGTTGACTGAGCGATTCTGAGGGGTTGCCATTAAGAATATGGATCAATGCTTAATTTTTTGTCTTCAAATACAATATTAACATCACTAGGTTGACTTTCACTTCCCCCAAATTTATATGTTAACTGCTACCCATCTACTTTTAGAGTTTTCAAAAACTAGGAGTTCCCACTGTGGTGCAATAGGATCAGCGGTGTCTTGGGAGCCCTAGGACACAGGCTTGATCCCTGGTGCAGTGGGTTAAGGATCCATCCAACGTTGCTGCAGCTGCCACTTAGGGTACCACTGCAGCTTAGATCTCATCCCTGTCCTGGGAACTCCATATGCTGCAGAGCAGTCAAAAAAAAGAAAAAAAAGTTAAAGAAAAAAAGGAATGCAGCCTAATCCTTTTGTTGCTCTTACAGAGAAACATACCTAATATCCAAAATAGAAAATTATGAGAGAAAGAAAACTGATTTTGGATTTCCATCTCTAATGTAAAACCTATGGTATGCTGAACCACAAAATGATCCACCATTCAGTTACAAGTGGATCTTGTCTTCGGTCTTCAGTTCTCACTGGGGATCAGGGCAGCACATGGCATCATAAAGGGGGCAGTGGCCATTGCCTTCTTCTCTCAGAGCAGCCACAGGTGGTCCCTCATTCACAACTTACTGTGTCCATTGCCATTCTGGTCACAGTTCCCAGAACCATGATCTAGGCCTGAACCAAGGCAACTATGTCCACCCGGCTTGGTGTCAGAACTCAAGTTAGCTCATGAACTCAAGCTAGCAGATAAGCAAGTATATAAGAATCAGAGATGGAGATTTAAGGGCTGGTCCCTGTTTTTCATGCTTTGGATATATCGTTTCTACTCTTTATAAGACCCTGCATGGCAAATATAATTATCCCTATTTTATAGGTTGCAACACTGACAAGTAGAAAGATTTAAATAACCTTCCCACCATCACATACCTTAGGACTGGCTGAGCAGTGGTTCACACCACCGACCTTTGTCTCTCTCCAGTTAGTTATTTTTGCTATGCTGTTAAAGATTATCAGTTATAAGTGGATTATTATCTGTAAGTGGGAAAAAAGTCCAAGAGGTCTCTGGTCATTCACTAGAATGGAAAATTTTTTAGAGTCTCAAGAATCAAGGATTGTATCCTATTTATCTCTGCATCCTTCATGGAGACTAGCTCAGTTTTAGCATAGGAGATGTTCAAGTAATAATAATTAAATGGATCATGTATAAATTGGAATTTTTTCAGTTTGTTTTAATTAGAAATGACATTAAAACAGTATATTTGTGTAAATTTAAGAGACATTTGATCATGCTAGAGATCGTACAATGATGTAACATAGAAAGCATTAGCTTTTAGATTCATTAACTGTCCCCTAACTTATTACCTTATTAAGAGATAGGTAAATCCATGAGTTATTTGCACTCTTAAAATGGCTTTGACCTTGGTGCATCTCTGAATCTCAATTAAGAAATAAAATTTTAAGATTGTAGACAACATCTGGGGGGAAAGATCTCATCATATGTCTGATCATTTAAAACCCAAATATCAGCATAAGGAATCTGTAAATGAGACATCAAAGTCAATGGATATGCTAATGAATGTCTCACATGCTTGCCAAAATAAAACAAAATTTAATAATAAGAAAATTATATGTAATACACTACTATTTACAAAGCATTTTCCTAAGTTTCTCAAACTAAGGTACTGTTCTTCGCAGCAGAAATCAAATGTAAGAGTAGTTAATGTCAGATTGGGTGAAATACTTTTATATTAAAGCAAACAGATTTATTGTAGACAAAAAAGGCAAACTATGTATTTATTTTTAAGACATGAAAAAGGAGACCTCAGTCAAATTTTTCCCTAATATGAACTTACGAGTTTTCCCAATTTTTCCCTACCTACCATGAAAGATAGTGATGAAAATATTTGAGAAAGATGACTGTATATAATTGCCTTTGTCTTGAGAAGACCCCTATGATATATTTGCAGTCATGGCCAATTTACTGGTAAAGAAGCATTGAGAAGTTAACTTGCTCACTTGTGAAAAACAAAGGCGTGAAAGAACATTCCCATTTCCAAAAGGACTCCTTCTTACCTCTTGTAAACTCAGTACATTAGTAATATCCTGTGTCTGGTTTTGTAATGCTCTGGGGAAAAAAAAATGCATGTGACTGTGGAATTGCTGTTTATCAATTACACAAAATAGATATATATCTGTTTTCATATTCAAACTACATTCCTTTTTTGTGGGGGGGGGGGGATGCAGTATGCAGCAGCTTGATGTGGGATCTCAGTTCCCAGACCAGGGATTGAACCAAGACCACAGCACTGGATCCTAAACACTAGACCACCAGGGAATGGAGTGGGCATCCTTGTCTTGTTCCAGATTTCAGTGGACAGGCTTTTACCTTTTCACTGTTGAGAATTACATTAGCTGTGGGTCTGTCATAAATAGCTTTTATTATGTTGGGATATGTTACTTCTCTACCCACTTTGGTAATAGTTTTTATCATGAATGGATATTGAGTTTTGTCAAACGCTTTTTCAACATCTATTGAGGTGATCATGTGTTTCTGTTTTTCTTTTTTGTTGTTGTTGATGTGGTGTATCACATTGATTGATTTGAGTATGTTGAACCATCCTTATGACCCAGGGATGAATCCAGATTGATAGTGGTGTTTGTTCTTTTTTGTGTGTTGTTGGATTCAGTTTGCTAATATTCTGTTCAGCATTTTTGTGTCTATGTTCATCAAAGATACTGGCCTGTAATTTTGTTTTTTGGTGGTGTCTTTGACTGGTTTTGGTATCAGGGTAATGGTGGCTTTATAGAGTGACTCTGGGAGTGTTTCTTCTTCGTCAGTCTTTTAGAAAATTTTGAGAAAGGTAAGTTTAAGTTCTTCATTGTATATTTGGTAGAATTCCCCAGTGAAGCCATCCAGTCCTGGATTTTTGTTTTCACGGACATTTTTTGTTATAGATTCTCTTTCACTTCTAGTGATCAGTCTGTTCCAATTATGTTTCAGTTTTGATAGTCTCTATGTTTCTAGTAACTTGCCCATTTCTTTGGGGTTGTCCTCTTTATTAGCATGTAATTACTCATAGTAATTTCTTATAAAAGAATATGTCTTCTTATGATTTCTTAGTATTTCTTGATTATTGGTTGTTATTTCTCCTTTCTGGGCAACTTTTTGACTAACTGATCAACAGAGCTAGTCCCAAGTGAGTTCTAGCTCCATCTATAAAAAGATTGAGATAGATAGATAGATAAACTTGATGTATATGAATAGATTAAGAATATAAGCATGCTTCTGCAGATCCCTCAAGAGACACAGAGAGGGAAATAGCTTTTTTTAATGTCTACCTTTGAAATGTGTCTTGAAGTGAAATAAAGGAATGTTATGCTAAGAACTAAGAACACTCTTCCAATTCCGAGGCCTTGGAGCATAGAGAAGGTGGGAATTTTGCCATATGAGCTTTGTGGAGAGAAACGGGATCTCCATCTGAGAAGCCACAGCACCTAGACCTTGACTGTTAGACCGATCTCCAGGATATTAAAATCTCAAATCAGAGCTCTATCTAATTGAATAAAGAAAAGCTTTGAATAGACCACCCTAGATGAAAACTGTTCTGCGGACACTTCCACTCAAGGGTACTTTAGAGATTGTCCATATTGGATTGGACCAGGCCTGCCAGCCATGTGAGATAACACTGTGACTCCCCATATGTCCCTTGAAGACTATGACCAGCTCCCTCTCTATATCTTCAAGATAAGCAAAGGAGATATGAGTAATATTGTCCCCTGGAAAAATCACATCCCTCTCCTTCTCTCCCTCTCTATCTCTATCTCTCTGCTCCCTCTCTATCTCTATCTCTCTGTATATCATCTCTCTCTCTCATTCTCCTCCCAACCCCATCTGGTCTTTACCTGCTACCTGCCTTATGGAGGAAATTTGAGCTCTCTGACTGGTGGATTGAAATCCTCTTCCACTTCAAGTAGATATGCAACCTAGCAATTCAGAATCCAGTCTGCTCTTGCAACACTTTTTTAAAAATACCGTGAAGTCAGCAGAGCAAATGAAAAACAAGAACTTTTCTTCAAGTGAAGGTAGGATCTCTCTCTCCAACACTAGATCCAGAAAGATTTGCAGTAAGGGTTATGAGAAAGGGGAGAAGGACAGGAGAGAGAGAGAGAAAGAAAGTAATATTGCCAAATGGCTAGTAGTTAAACGCTGTCTGCCTCCAGGCTTTTTGTTTATCTTAACCACATTCCCTTTGCAAGAACTCTGAGTGATTACACATTATTGCCTCAGAGATATCCTAACATTCTTTAGTAGCTGGTTTTAGAGCAATGCGAGAGAAACTGTTGCTGTTAGTACTGAGCGATAGCTCAACACTGTTTGACTCTGGGCTTTAGGGCACAAAGCCTTCTGATTACCCAGGCGTCAATCTCTCCCTGTCAGGTCTGGCTCCCTGTGTTGCTTCCACTCCTTACCTGGCACTGTAAGAAGCCGAAAAATACTTTGAATATGAATTTGTGGTGTCAAAGTTACATCCTTCAGGATATAACCTGGTTTAAATTGGGCAGTTTATCACAGATCTGGGAGTTGGCAGTTTTCTCCTTTTTCCAGCTCTTTGCATAGTTGAAGAGGGGTGGGAAGGGAGCGTCAGTATCTTGTTAGTGGTTTTGACTAATCTTTACCTTGTGACTGGATATGAAGCTGTATTTCTTGATAGGAAATTACCCCAAAGAGAAATGAACTGCTGTGAGGGTGATAGCAGGGAGGGAAACATGAAAGGGTCTAAGAAGCAAAATAAAAGTTTTATAAGGAAAATCACATGCTGCATTTGTGTTGTCAAATCTCGAAATTCAGTACCCAAAAGAACTGAGAGCAGAGACTGATATTTTTACATTCATGTTCGTAGGAGCATTATTCATAATAGCCAAAAGGTGAAGAAACAACTCAAATGTCCATCAGCAGATGAATGGATAAATGAAATACAGTATTGACAGTATGGAATATTATTCAGCCTTAAAAAGGAATGAAATTCTGACATTAAAAACAGGGATGAGCTTTAAAGCCGTTATGGTTATGGTAAGTGAAATAAGGCAGTCACAGAAAGACCAATATCATATTACATGAGGTACCCAGGGATCTCACAGTCATACAGAATATGTGGAATAGTGGGAATGGGGAGGGATGGATAGGTATTGTTTAATAGGCCCAGAGTTTCAGTTCTGGGTGAGGGAAAACTCTGGAAAAGGATAGTGATAATGCTTGCACAATATTGTGAATGTATTTAATGTTACCAAACCATACACCTAAAATGGTTAATGTGATAAATTTTATGTTATGTATATTCTACCACAAAAAAAAAAAAGAGAAAGAAATAAATCCTGAGATTCATGAAGGTCCACAGAATGAGTTTCTGGCATATGTCTAAGGTCTGTGATGGCATTGCTCTTAAATGGGAAAAAAAAAAAAAAAGGATAATCTAACAGGCATAAACAAATTATAAATTTCAAGAAAATTATATTGCACATTTACCAATCATCAAATAATAATGTTAACTAAGAGAGTTTGAAACCCGAAAAAGCATTAAATAAATACTACGAAGCAAAGTTAATCTAAACCCACAATACGTGATAGGGATTGTCATTAAAAGATTGTGAGTGTTGGGATGGATATTGAAGTTTAAAAAACCGATTCTTAGGGTAAATTTCAGAAGGGGTGTCAGAAAAGAGAACAGAAAAAAAGAGATGAAAAAGAAGAGACAAGAAGAAGCACATCAGATGACCAGCCCTGCAGGGGAATAAGAAGAGATAAGTGAAAATAGCGATTGAGTGGTCTGAGATGGGAAATGCTTGAAAAAGCTAAAAATAGAGAATTTAATCTGGGCTGGAAGAAACTGTGTGTGAAACCTGATGGCAACCGGTGATGTCTCATTCTGTGATGTTCTAACTTTGCTCTCAGTATCAACGAGTAGTATTATTGATGGTGATGGGGAGGAAAATTGGGAGTTGGGTACCAAAGAAAAGGGTTTAGTCTGAGTGTCTTTGATGTGCTCGTTGGAGGAGAGAGGAGGGAGGGAAGGAAAAGTGAGGAACGGGCCCCGGCAGGAGGCAGCCCACATGGGGCAAAGTTGTGCACAGGTTCCTAAGGGGAGGAAGAAGCCAGTCTGGCACTGATGCAGTGCAGAAGACAGCAGGGCTTGGCAAGGAGCACCAGGTAGGAAGAGATGGAAGGAAAGATCGCTGAAAGAATGAATCTTTAATCTTGATGAAAGGACAAGGTGGGAGGAAGAAAAAGATGCTGACAATAGAAGCAAAATATTAAATTAGCGTGTCCTGATTAATTTAGTAGTACATTAAGTATAATGACTTACATCTCTATCAGTTCTAAAAGTGAAGACAGCAAAGACAAGGAAAGTTAAAAAGGAACTCCCGGAATCTTCTCAAAGGGAAAATTCTCTCATTCCTCTAACGCCGCACATCAACACATTTATGCTATTTGTTAAGATTTTTTTTTTTTCATGGAGTTCCCTTCGTGGCTCAGTGGTTAACGAATCCGACTAAGAACCATGAGGTTGCAGGTTCAATCCCTGGCCTTGCTCACTGGGTTAAGGATCCGGCGTTGCCGTGAGCTGTGGTGAAGGTTGCAGACGCAGCTCGGATCCCGCGTTGCTGTGGCTGTGGCGAAGGCCGGCAGCTACAGCTCCTGTTAGACCCCTAACCTGGGAACCTCCATATGCCGCAGGTGCAGCCCTAGATAAGGCAAAAAGACAAAAAAAAAATTTTTTTTCCTGAAACCTTGGAGGATTTGATTGAAATCTTCATTTATGACTTTGAAAGTCATGTGACGCTCTTTCATGTAAACCCTGGTGCGGAAAAGCATTGTCCTGTCCAGTTCCAAAATAAATAATATTGCATGTACAGGTCCACGCGTTTATGTTATTCACCATACCAAAAACAGTGTGTTTAGCAGGCTTCATCCCAGCAAATAAATAATGTGTTTAGTTGTCGCAGTGCACCAAATAAATCAATGAAAACGAATGTCTTTCTGCAGAATAATTTCATCTTCAACCCTGTATCAGGAAACAGATTCCCCGTGTTTTTGAGCACCAAGCCAGAGGTCTCTGTTTATGGTTTTGTGTCAGTTTAGATGGGAGAGAGGATTGTTGACTAGAATAAAAATCCCTTAAGAAAAAAAAAAAAGATTCTTATCTTTCATTTAGGTTAATAACATACCACATACATTTGTCAATCAAATTAGAATTACTGTCAGCCCATAATGCATTTTAGTTTAGCCAATATCAGTCAGTCCTGATTTATTTGCTTAATACAAATCTCATTGAGTTTCAGCCCACTCTTCCCCTTTCAGCTGTTAACCGACCAAGTACATCTTTAATTTCCAAGACTGGTGGTGAGGTGGCAGTGGAGAGGGAAAACGATTTGCATAAGGCCCCAGAAGGGTGCCACAACTCTTCACGCTTTAAACAACAGCCTTTATTATTCTGTAAGTGGATGTGTTGAATTTTCATGCTTTTGTTTCCAGTTCAGCCCTGACAGAAAAGAATAAAGTAGATTTTGCCAGCACCCCTGCTGTGCCCTGGGGGAGAAATTCAATGTGCCTCATTTGTCTTAATTGGAGAACCGCCCTCAGCACCAGCTTTTTCTATGAATACATTAGCATAACAGACAGAAAATTCAAGCCCACTTTGGTAGAAGTAGTCTCCTCCCCTGCCCCAAACCTCCCATTTTTGGACTAATAAAAAACTGCAAGAGGGGAGAAGATGTTTCATCTCCTGGATTTCTTAGAGTTGCTGTTGTAAAATTGTCTGTACAGGAGAGATGCATTAGGCCTATTTTATCTCTGCACCGTTATTAGAACCGGTCATGAAAAATGTGATAAATATCATCCATGACAGAAAGCTGAAAGCTTCTCTTTTTTCTTCATAATGTGCTAATCCTATAGACTTGTTCTCTGACTGGTTATGCAGCTTTTTGAGAGGGGAGAGTTGGTTTTACACAGAGACAAATGTGTAGCAGCTATGAATGAATCTTTGAAAAAAGAAAGAAGGAAAGAAAAAGAAAAATTCTTACCGAGGTGAATTTATTAGCACTGAAACAAACGCAGTTATCTCAGTCAGAGCAGGATCTTAAACTCTGTGCCAATTCACTGGAGAACTATTAAATTCATTTTCACGTTTTTCATATTACAAAGGGGTTTCTGAGTCTGGACAAACAGCCTGCGCTGTGTAAATCATTCCCCTAATCCAGGCTCTTCCAGCATCTGATTGAACTAATGGAATTTAAAGGAAGGTGTTTCAAAAGAAATATTTCGTTTACATGTTCCCAAGACTGGTATTAATTCTTTCATCACATCTGTTCAACCTGCTTACCATTGCCAGAATGTGAAAGCGATGGAAAACACGGGGAAAGATATAATTTCTTAATAAAACGTGGTGTACACATTCTCTCGGAAAGATGGCTGCCTTTCAAAAAAACAATGAATCCATATTTTGTCTTGATTTTTCTCCAGCAGGTCTAATTTACCACGTCAGTCACACGCTGCTCTCACTAAAAGCCATCCAGGGATTTTAAATAAGGTGGGGTGTTTTGTTATTTTTGTTGTTAAAAGCCTGTTTTGTTTCAAAATAGTTGTGTGCCCATTTAAAAATTAAATACCTTTTGGGTCAGGTCCTTGTGGGAAAATGGAAGGCAAAATTATTCTGGACTCATAAGTGTGAGATGCAGAACTTTCCATGGCCTAGAGAGAACAAACCGATTCATACTTCAGAGGAAAGCCTGGACCGGTCGCCAGTTTCAAACTGGTACACTTCTTCCGAAGCCGGACAGCAAAATTGAGGGATTAGTGCCCCCTCCCCCCTCCCTCCTCCCTGCCTCCACTTCTCATTCACTCAGCCCCAATAAACATTCCAAGAGGCCAAGAGGAGGTGATGAGTGCTGGAAATGAGGAATAAAATGTTTGCTTTCTTCTGTAAATGATTCTAAAAATAATCATTTGGCTTTATCTGTCCTGTGAGAGGATGTCAGCTTTTCGTTTTACTACTGGTTTCATTTACATTATAAAAATGACAAGCCGTTTACCCAGTTTATCAGATAATCCCCACTGCTTTCTAAACAAACATTCCAGCCATTCGGAGAGTTCTGCCTTGAATCCTCCTCCCCCGCCCAGCTTGCCTTGAGGTCTCCTCTGGGGGCTGAACTCACCAGGAATCACCTGCTTCAGCCTGCCTGAAGCCTCTCTCCATCCCAGGCTCTTTTTGTCTCCTTAAAAAAAAAAAAAGGAAAATAGAGAAATTACTCATCTTCGAGGAAAGTTATATTTACTGCTATTCCTAACAACTATAAAAAAATCATATGGAAGGAGGAAACACTGCTTTGGAAAGCAAGTGTTCTCACTTGATAGAGCAATAAATATGGACTGAATTATAGCTGTTCTTAGTAGATTGATGCTATTGTCCTTAAGTATATTTTGTTATTAAATATTTTTCTTAATGTTAGCCATTCTAAGAATCATGTGTGTTCACCTGATCAAACTGAGAAAATACTAAAAATCAGAGAATGAAAGACACTCCTATTTGGGTTTTTTTGGTTTTTTTTTTTTTTTTTACTTGCTTCAGTTGCTAAGAAATACATCCTTTGTAGATATAGTAAACACACTGGAATTTCAAAATACACTGATCTGGTACCTTGCTGTTGCTACACACACACACACACACACACACACACACACACACACACACACTCTCTCCCTCTCTCTCTCTCTCTCTCTCTCTCTCTCTCTCTCTCTCTCTCTCTCTCTCTCTCTCTCTCTCTGTCTCTCCCCCGCCTCCAGGTTGTGAAATGCCAGTGACTTTTAGCTCTTTGGGAACCCTAGCCAGGTGTTAGCCCTAGCAGAATTAAGGAGGACTGCTTTATGGTAATTTAAACGTTATTTTTTCTGCTATCACTCTCTATGAAACTAAGCATTTGTAGTAATGATTCTTCAAAATCAAGCATAGGTATTGGGAGGGGCAGTTCATATGAAGGCTGAAGAACAGGTGGAAAGGGAAGTTACTCTTTCCATGTCCACAAAACATACATTTATCTTGACCTGGAGTGAAAACAATCCTGATAATTTCACACAGTGTGTTACTGTGGGCTAACAGTTACATGGGTAACTTGATTGGGAGACAGGTCTTGACATGGCATCTCTCAGAAGAAGCCCCTGGGATTCTTCTACAGATCAGTTCTTGGAAGCCTGAAATTTCAAAAGTTACATAAACATTAACATGGAAAAAATGCAGAACTGAGTTCGGAAAGCGCTCTTTGACTATACAGATTTATTTTATTTATACAAGTTCTTTAGGAGATCCAAACACCATAGCCAAGCAATACGAATTAGGAGAAAACCTATGGACCAGAGTGAGTAGGACTAGAATTTAAGGCAAAATACAGTTGGAATAACAATGACCTAAAATTCCATGTGATAATCATTTCCGCTGCAGGTACAAAGAAAAAGACATGTAAGTGCTAATTTAACATCAACAAATTAACAATAAGATGTGCCACTTCCTGTAGTAACAGGCATAATGAGGTGAAGAGGAGAAAACACTTATACTGTATTTGTTTCTTACATTGAAATGTCTCACTTTAGGGAATTCGTAACAAATGAGCCAAATGGAAGTACCTTGTTTTTAAGGGAGCACCCTGGCTAGTATTTTTTTTGTTGTTTAGATTTCTTTGAAAGCTATCGACTGACTGTTCACTTTCTCAGTTGAGGTTGATAACCTATGTATCTGATTCTAAAGACTTAGCCAACATAAACTGGAAGGGTCATTTTAAATAATCTCTGGTTTATCTGTGGACTGTTTTTAGTGATATATCTGTTTCTCTGAGAAGAGAAGGAATGTCATATCTGTTTCTCTGAAAAGAGAAGGAATGTCAGAAAATGAATGATGGTTTTAGGTTTAACCGTAAAAAAAAAAAAAAGGCTAGACATCTATGTGAGGTATGCAATTGTGCACAGCATTTTTCCCTCTGGAAAGCCAACCAGAATCCCATAAGAAGGTGAAACAGAAGCAGTACACTCTGGCCTGGATCTGGTGGTGTCTGGACAAACCAAAAAAGGATCAAGATTTCACTCTGCAGAAAAGCAAGGGATAGAGGGACGTGGCTGTAGCTGTTCCCAGCAGCTTTCTAAAATGTTCTGAAAAATGAAGAAAGAGAACAGGGGAGGAGCGTAAGAGATCATATAAACATATCCTCTTGATGGTGGAGACATACAGGGGAAAAGCACTCATCAAAAGGATCAACAGTGCAAGGAAGTTTGGGTGGTACAGGACTGGTCAAGAAGCTTAGGTAGGACTGGGGAAGACACTGCAGGCTCCGTGGCAGCAGGAATCCATGAAAAGCACAAAGAGGGGGCAGGTGGTGCTGTCTAGCATTCTCTGGGCTGTGACACTGCTACTACTCCCCTCATTCATTTAAATAAATCGCTCTTCTCTCTATCACAGATTCTGTCCTAAGAACTGAGTTAAGGTGGAATGAAACCTAAAAAAAAAAAAAAAAAAAAATCCAGCTGATAAAATTGGCACTGTGTTCTGTAAACCATTTGGTTGATGGGGCTTGGATATGATAGTTTGTAAATTTAGGCAGCCCTTCACTTCCTATCCGACTGTGATTTGCAGGGGTCTCAGCAGATTCAAGGGGAAGATCTTGAACTCTGCTGTCCGTATTCAGATGTGTACTGATGGGATGTGAGTGAAGGCAGTGGGTCCCAGATCACAGAAGAAAAAATGGCATCCCTCAGAAGAAAATCCATAATGAGAAAGAAATTCCGCCTTGTGGACCAGAAGCGAGAGCAGGTCTAACAACCTGGGGACTGTTAGTGGACTCAAGCAGAATAAAACTGAACTTGACTCCATCCTCAGAGATCTCCTGTATATAATGGGGAAAAGAAGTCCATATGTGAATGTGGGATAAGAAAATGAGAAGAGGTAGATGTGCTAGAGATTCAGAAGTATACGAGAATCTCAAGGAATTCAGGGTCAAGTGCGGAGACCAGGGTGCCTAAGGTTTTGGAGGTTAAAAGCTGGTAGGCACCACCATTCAGGCGGCCTGGGCTCAACAGTGGGGATGTGCTGGAACAGTGCCAGAAGCATCACTGGGGTCAATCTGAGCAGCTACGGAGCTTAGGAACAGCAGGAGTCTGGTAGTGATATAAAGGCAGTGATGTAAAGAAAGAAAGGGAGTTAAGATTCAGTCAAGTTGGAGTTATTGATCAAAATGTTAAACTGACCTTACCTAAGAATAACAGGTTGTTAAGGCTTAAGGGAGGTTTTTATATAGACATATGGTGTATTTTGGAAAACAGGCAGGGAGTGTATTAGTCTGCTAGGGTTGCAATAACAAAATACCACGGATTGAGTGGCTTAAATGACAGAAAGTAATTTTCTCAGCGTTCTCGAGGCTGTAAGTCCAAGCTCAAGGCATTATCAGTGATGCCTTTGAGGATTCTCTCCCTGGCTTGCAGATGGCTTACTTCTTGGTATCTTCGCGTGGCCTTCTCCTGTGTTCATACCGACAGCGAACGCGCTCTGATATCTCTTCTTCGTATAAGTCCTATTGGATTAGAGCTCTCCCTATCTCACGGTCACTTAATTCTTTAAAGATCTGTCTCCAGGATTTCCCATCGTAGCTCAGCGGAAACGAATCTGACTAGCATCCATGAGGACACAGGTCAGATCCCTGGCCTCGTTCAATGGGTTTAGGATCTGGAGCTGTCATGAGCTGTGGTGTAGGTCACAGATGCAGCTTGGAGCCCTCGTTGCTCTGGCTGTGGCGTAGGTTGGCAGCTACAGCTCTGACCCCTAGATTGCGAACCTCCTTATGCCTCAGGTGCAGCCCTAAAAAAGACAAAAAAAAAAAAAAAATCTCCAAATGTAGTCACATACGGAGTTACCAGGAGTTAGGACTTCAGTATCTGAATGTGGGGGAGACAGAAATCAGTCCAGGAGCCAGGATGGACCTTTATGAATGAACCTAAAGAAAGGGAAAAGCTCAAGAGTTCTACCTTACTCCTTCAGCTGCCTTGGTGGCTGGAGTTGATCATCCATCTTCAAGTTTGGATATGAGCTGTAGATGAGAAAGGCCTGTTGTATCAAGTAAAAAACGCATTATTCTTCTCTGAGTTTGCAAGGAATGGTATTGATTCACCCTTTAGACTAATGGGTATTTTAACCCAAAAAAAAAAAAAGTATTTGTCACTTACACCCACACCAATGAGAACAGTGTCAGCAGTGTGAATTCTGACCATCATGAATTCTCATCTATTTGTAGGTGTATTCTATCTCAGATTCATGTTATTACTATTTATTGCATCTAACTCTTCAGAAAGCAGAGAAATAAATATATGAACGTGATATTATTAATGTATTCCATTGAGCCGATATAAATACCACAACTTGAAAAAAAAAAGATTTAGGAGAAATGGAAAACCAAAAATACACCAAAATTTCAGTACACAATTGATCTTCCTCTAAACAAGTCAGGGAACATTGACAATTTGATTTTAGTGTATGCCAATAACTGAGTAAGATGTGGCTCAAAGCACTATCCCGCCATATACTAAATAAATGTTCGGTATCCTTGATTTCTTCTCTTGTAGTGGCTGGCTGTCATATGTAGACAATATGGCATTTTGATTGGCTTGTGGCAATATAAATCAATTCTGACGTAGCAAAAAGGAACTGTTAGACGAAAAGGGAAAAGTCACAGAATTGAAGACAAGTTCCTGGGCCTTTGAAAGGACAGGAGGCAGAGTAACCGAGTTTTAAGGTTCCAGGAAGCATGGTCCAATCATGACTCCTTTTAGGAAGCCACTATTGTGATAAATAACAGGCTCAATATCCAAACTTAAAAGAGTTAGGTTAGCAAATCATGGGTCAGGTGCCCATTTGATGTACCATTCTACTAAGACTACACATGATGAGGGAGTGATATTTTTTCAAGGAAAGTGTGTGTGTTATTGCATAAATGGAAATAGACACTGGACAGGAAAATGCAACAGGTGTCCTCTAGGAGCAACTGCTGAAATATACATGGGTTAAATGTTTTTTTTCTTCGTTTTGTCTTTTTGCTTTATCTGGAGCCGCACCTGCGGCATATGGAGGTTCCCAGGCTAGGGGTCTAACAGGAGCTGTAGCTGCCGCCTTCGCCACAGCCACAGCAACGCGGGATCCGAGCCGCGTCTGCAACCTGCACCACAGCTCACAGCAACGCTGGATCCTTAACCCACTGAGCAAGGCCAGGGATCGAACCTGCAACCTCATGGTTCCTAGTCGGATTCGTTAACCGCTGAGCCACGACGGGAACTCCGGGTTAAATGTTGATTAGGGAAATGTGAAAGTATAAGCACTGGCCATAGAAAAATTTCATTCTGCCCTTCTCTCCTTAAATGTGCTCCGAGGAGATCTTCAATCTCTGAATACATAGTATTAGGACCCAAAATCAAGGATGCTGGGCAGTGGCAGAAAATGTCTGCCTCACCAGTTGCATTTAAATGTTGGTGAAACCGAGTCTCTCTAAAAATGAGTTCCCTTCCCAGGTTTACGATTAATCTTTCTATCCAAAACTTTGTTCCCTGTCTTGTCCCCTTTGACCTCAGTCCTGTGCTTACTGAACACTAATCAACTAGAGTCAGATGACTAAAATTGCCGTTGTCGATAACATCGCTAATATGCTAAAATTGCTGTTACAGATGTCACCGTTAACCTACAGACTTGGGTTGTTTCTCCAGGGCAAGATGAGCTAAAAAGACCCCTGAGTCATGGACCACCTGATGAGAGAATCATAAACCAGAAAGGTCCTGATTCCTAAAACCGGGATTGAGAAATTTCACAGAAAAATCACCGAACGGTGACTAATTCCAGCCTCTTTGTTCTTCTTTAAAAAAAAAAAATTCCAAACTCAGAAATCAAGCGGGAGTGGACCTGAGCCCTGTCTCTCACTTTCCTTCTTAGCACCCTGCAGTAAACTCCATATTTTCCTTCACCACAACCAGGTGTCAGGAGACTGGCTTTACTGCCCATTGGGCAAGAGGACTCAAGTCTGGTCAGAAACATTAGGTCAGTATTTGCCTCCTGTGGAGGACTTTAAAGTCCTTTCCTGGTTTCGTATTGCTGCTGCCACCATCACTTTATCCCCTTTCTGATCTTTCCATATGATCTTCATTAGCTCTCCATCTCCCCACAGCTCTTCTCACTAGCCCAGGAGCTCAGCAATGCCAAACCTAAAGCAATGGTGACTGAGTTTTTTAGTGTCTCATAAAACAGCCATCTTCATCAATATGGAAATGACATTCCAGTCTCCCTATTTTCCAATCTTTGGTGCCCAGGCCCTGGAACCTCAGCTATTGCCTCATGTCTCCATGTTGGTGTGACTATACAGCTCTTTAGCAAAAACAAATTCTTGTGATGTTAAGGAAAGTCTAGGTACGGATTAAGCAGCCTTTCAACTATGTTTAGGCATTTTTAAGGCTGGTCTGATTTTCAGATGGCTCCCGTAAAGACCAAGTGGGGGAAAGCCAAGAACTCTGGGCAATACTTCAAAAGTCAACAGCTGCTCAGCACTCCCAGTCAATCCCAATTTGCCACTTGGCTGCTTACTGATGAGCTGCTTGTACAAGTATTTGATAGCCCCATGACGTATTCCCTAGTTCACCCATTGGCTTGTCAAGCTTTGGGCAGCTATCTAGTACCCCAGAAGTTTGGCTTCCCTGCGAAATAGCTTGTTATAAGAGAGAGAGTATTTAATTGGAAGTCCAGAGTCCAGTTTCAGGTTTGAATTGTCCCTAATTACATGGTATTGGGCAAGTAACTTAACATATCTGGGCTTTAGGTGTTTGGGGGGAGGCAGGGATGGGGAGTGGTTGTGGTTGCTGTTGTTGACGTTTATTATGGGAGTTTCAAACATATTCAAAAGCAAAAAGAATAATACAATGATAATTATGCATCTGTCATCTACTTTCAGTAATTGTTAATTTTGATTTTATATATAACTCGGTTTACCTGTTAGATTATTGTAAAACAAATCCCAGACTTAATATTATGTCCATAAATATTTCAGAATGTATCTCCAAAAGATTAGAACTATTTTGTTTTTAAAAATTATGCTAACATAATCCAGCAGAACCCTATGGGGCCTTCCCAGGACAGACCCCTTCCCCCATGTCTTCTGCTTTAGCTTCTCTCTGAAGTTCCTAGATAAGGTATCTGATGCCCATTTCCTGAGTTGTTTTACAGATGCTAAAAGCCCCAACAAATGGAAGACATTAACTGCTTGAGGACCATGAGCATATAGCCCCCAGGCCTCTTGGAGCCTGAGGCTTGATAACGTTAACCCCTGTGACACCACCTTGTGATCTCACCATCAACCAATCAGAGGACTGTGCATGAGCTGATCACATACCCTGTGACTCCTCTCCTTCACCTTGTCTTTTAAAGCTGTCCTGGACTCCTTGTACACTGCCTTACAATAAATGCTGCAGTTTTCTTCACCACAACCTGGTGTCAGTAGATCGGCTTTATTGAGTGAAGGCCAGTGGACCCAGGTTTGGTTCAGTAACAACATTAGATACTAAAAATAGTAGTATAGCAATATTTTGAAATATCCAGACCACGTTCAAATTGTCCTGATTTTCAGTTGTTTTTTTTTTTTTTGATGCTCTTTCAAAGGGATCCAAATGAGGTTTATAAAATTTAGTTGTTGAAATATTTTTAAGCCTATTTTAAACTATAGATATTCTCCCTCTGTGTTTTTCTCCTTTTTTCTCTCTCTCTTTCTGTCTCTCTCTCCCATTCAACTTGATTAGGGAGGAAAAAACTAGATCATTTATCCTATAGATTTTATCAGTTTGGACTTTGCTAATAGCATTTGTGTAATAATAGTATTTAATATATTCCTCTGTCCCCTATATTTTCTATAGTTAGTTACCTGGTCTGTTCAGGTAATAATTTTTGGGAATAATGCTTATTAGGTGGTATTGTGTATTTCCATTGTGAAGAATAGAATGTCGAGCTATTTCTCCTTTTGAGTTGTAGCAGCCATTGATAGTCATTGTTCAGACGTTGCGAAATGGTGATATGATACTTCTAGCATGGCTTCTACATTTACTAGCTAGAGGACCTCTATAAACCGTAACTTCCCCTTGAGAACAATTTCTTTATCCTGCAGCATAGAGAGGAAAGACAGGATAAATGCTTCAACATTTCCCTGTATTTGCAAGTTTTAAAAAATAATAAGCTATTTTTCTCTGGCATCTTCTAAAGGAGAGCAATGAGATTTTTTTTTTTTTTTGCTTTTTAAGATCAGTGTCCACTTGTACATTTAACCATATTTGATATCCTTTCATTCCAGTTTTCCTATTTCTGCCCAAATTGGCTAAGGGGAACCTCTTCAGTTAATCTCATAAGGAAAGGACACATAAAACACTTGACATTCAACAAAAAACATGATAAGCTATGTAGAAAATGCAACAAAACTGACCAAAAAACCCTCCTGGAACTAAAAAAACAGTTATAACAGATTGTAGGATATAAGTTTTATATACAAGTGAATCCGTGTTCTATCAGTGATGAAAAAGTACAATCGGGAATTTAAAATGCCATACTGTTTACATTGGCACCCCACAAAATGAACTATTTGGTATAAATCTAACAAAATATGTACAAGATCTATATGAGAAAAATTATAAACTTCTGATAACAAAATCATAGATCACAAATGGAGAGATATTCCATGTTCATGGATAAGAACACTTAATATTGTCAAGATGTCCATTCTTCCCAACTTGGCCTATGGATTCAATGCAGTGCTCGTCAAAATCCTGGCATTTTATGGATGTCAAGAAACTGATTCTAGGAGTTCCCGTTGTACTCAGTGGTTAACGAATCTGACTAGGAACCATGAAGTTGCGGGTTCAATTCCTGGCCTCACTAAGTGGGTTAAGGATTCGGCGTTGCTGTGAGCTGTGGTGTAGGTTGCAGACATGGCTTGGATCCCGCATTGCTGTGGCTGTGGCGAAGGCCAGCAGCTACAGCTCCTGTTAGACCACTAGCCTGGGAACCTCCATATGCCACAGGTGCAGCCCTAGATAAGGAAAAAAGACAAAAAATAAAATAAAATAAAGTTTAAAAAGTGGTTATTAAAAAAAAGGAAGAAGAAACTGATTCTAAAGTTTTATGGAGAGACAAAAGACCTGGAATATTCAACACAATAATTGAAGGAGAGCAAAATTGGAGGCTGACACTAAATAACATCAAGACTTATTATAATCAAAAACTTCTGTTCTGCAAAAACAATGTCAAGAGGATGAGAAGGGATTTCCTGGTGGCCAGGTGTGTAAGAACTCAGCATTATCACTGCTGTGGCTCAGGTTACTGGTGTGGCTTGAGTTTCATCTCTGGTCCAGGAACTTCATGGGTGTAGCCAAAAAAAACGAAAGAGAATGGGAAGACAAGCCACACATTAGGAAAAAAATACATTTGGAAAAAATCTTTGCAAAGGACATATCAAAGGATTTATCTGAAGATATACAAAGAGCACTTAAAATTCAACAATAAGAAAACAAACAAACTGATTCAAAACTGGGCTGAAGGGATGAAGAGGAGGAGAAGGAGGAGAAGGAAAAGAAAAAGAAAAAGAAAGCATCATAACTGTCAAGAAAGCAAAGCAAAACAATATCTCTGTCTCTATAGTGCTGACAGTTGAATGTGGGTCCAGACTCAAATCCGTGAGACTTTCTTTAGTGCTCTCTTTTATTTGTTATCATTTATTTTTTGCTTTTTGGGGCCACACCTGCGGCATGTGGAAGTTCCCAGGCTACGGGCTAAATCGAAGTTACAACTGCCAGCCTACACCTCAGCCACAGCAACATGGGATCTGAGCCGTGTCTGTGTCCTACCCCCAGCTCAAGGGAATGCCGGATCCTAAATCCACTGAGCGAGGCCAGGGATCAAACCCTCGTCCTCATAGATACCAGTCAGATTTGTTACTGCTGAGCCACAACAGGACTTTTTTTTTTTTAATAAAAAAAGTTAATAATACAAAAGCTTAAAGTTATCAAGAAGTCAAATTGTGATGACCCTGTTTAAGTCAAATGTGACGGATAAAAATACGTACAGATTTGGGGATTTTGAAAATACTTTTAAGGTATTCAGGAGACTGTCTTTTATGTGTAACATCTCAATTCTTAGTGATTCTGGATAAATGATGCGTGACTGTAACTTCCTCCTTGGTTAAATTATAAGCTATTATACATTACACCATGATTGAATGTATGCCATTTCAAACCAAGTCCAAGATAAATGACCTATATTTCAAGGTAAGCTTTTTACATTTGGAAAGAAGACAACAACCTTGGACTGTTACTAAATCCCAGAGCAGAAAGACTGATATATCACATATTCTAAATATCATTGAGTTGAAGGCAATGAAATTTGTTATATACTATGAAATTTGAAACTGTATGTGGGCTTTTAAAATGTACTTCATGGTTCAGTACTATTAAGTCCTGATACATCCACTTGATGCATCACGTCATCAACCTGCCAGAAAGCCTTTGGAGAGCCATTTGTCCCTGGATCCAAATCAAATATGTACCCTGACTGTTAAAAAATATTTTGTTAAACTAAATGACTGAGCTATCTTTGACAGGACTGCCAAATGAATGATGACAACGGTTGACCACTTTGGGCCCTGGGGCCATATTACCAAAAGGAAAAAGAGAAAAATCTGTTCTTTCTGGTCTGATCTTAGGCAGAACAAATGCATTATTCTTTCTGTTAAGAATTTCGGTTGAGGTCTAAGGTTCTTGCAGCTTTTTATATGGGAATTTAACAGAGTATAGATGTCACTTTTCCTGTGTATTTTCTGAAGTGGCATATACTGAACACATTGGGTGCATAACATTAGTTCTGAAGCACAACAGAGTTGAGGCTTAATGGAAAGAGGTGTGTAGGAGCTTGACTTCCCTGTGTTCAGATTTCAGCTTTACCACTTAGGAGGCTCCTAGTCTTAAAGTGGAATAATAATATCTATCTTTTGGGACTGCTGTAAAGGTTAATGGTGAATGTTAAGTGCCTGACATATTGGAAGCGTTCATTAAAAAGATAACTTTTATTATTATTATCTAACAACAACAGTCTTATTCTGAAATTGCTAACTTAAAGGCTAATGAGGATAAACATACAAAAACGATTAAAAATAAGACAATGGGGAGCAGTCAGCTGGGAAATGCAGAACCTGTCTAAAGGCATTGAAAACAGCAGTATCAACAATAATCAGCTCACCTTGTCAACTGAACCTACGCTGTGTGCCTTTTGGCCTCTAAACATTAAAATCCTTTCTAATAATGTATTTAGGAAAAGTCATCAGAAATTCTTTTGGCTTTGGGTAATTTTATACTCTAGGCAGGCAAAAGAAGCTTTTACTTTTTTTAACAAATACTTTCTAAATTTAAGCTTCCCCCTCATTCCTTTGACCAACACATTAGTGATTCTACACATTCCAACTCTGTTTTACTCCTCCCCTACTGATTCAGAAACCATGAACACTTGGATGTTCAAGAGAAGCATGTTTAGTTTTCCTACCCGGTCACCTGAATTTGTAACTGAACCCAGGTTTAGCTGATCACCACTCACAAGCCAGTGATTCGAGAGGCAAGTGTCAGTAGGAAGGAAGGGTGTTTTAATCAGAAAGCTGGCAGTCTAGAGGGATGGTGGACTCATGTCCAGAGACCAACTCTAAAGATTCTGCTCAGCCAGGACAGTTTTTAAAATCAAAAATGGAGGAGGAAGAATCTCAGTGAATCTATGGAGGCAGGAGGTTGGCTTCTGCCATCTCTTTTGCATGTAGACTGGCTAGCTGTTGCCTGAGTTATCTTGCCTCAGTCATCTGCCTGCAGGATTGCTTAGGGAGATGACTGCAAGTAGAGAACTAAATTTTTTTATATCTAGGAAAAGAACCAACAGGTTAGACAAGGCATGGTGTGCATTCAGAAGTTTCAATTGCTTAACTAATTCATAAAATTAAGTTCTTTTAAGGTTAGAGGGGAACAGAAATGAGCACACAGGAAAGGAACAAAAGAGCTGCCTTCAGATTCCCGAAGTCAATAGAAACAGAGCAGAGAGGAGGTGCAGGCCATGTTTCCTTTGTCTCAGGAATAAGCTGCATTGCTATGATTTTCCAGTCCGAGGCCCATGGAACTACATGAATGGCTATGACTTCTCTAAGACAAAGACTTAATTTTCAATTATATTGCATTTCTTTGTGTCTTATTCTTCTACATTGCATTTCAGGGAAGTTTTGGAAAATACCAAGATCTTACCCATGGAGGGAAAATTGCATTAAACAATTACTTGGGTCTTAGGTTTTCATTTTTTTGGTTTTTCGGGCTTTTTTTTCCAAAAAATGATTTTCTTCCTGCAACTATTTCAGAGTTTACTTTCTCACAAAAGATGGGATTTCTGAAAAAGTTCCATTGGTGGTAGTCCAGTGCTGTAATTACTTTAAATTAAACCCTCAACTCTGTCCCTCTCTCTTCCTTAGCGCCACAAACAATTCTTTCGTCTGAGTGTTAGACTCAGTTTAACTCAGCACGTTTTGAGAAGCAGTCCGCAAGGCCACAGGGGGCAGAAATTCAGACTCTGACCTTGAAAGATGTTGCTAGGATCTATGGATCCATATGTTCCACACAGCCCTTAGTGCATCCTCCAGGCCAGCAGAGTGTGGGGCACACAGGAGGCCAGAGCGTCTGTGCAGAGAGAAGGGGTTAAGGATGCATCTTGAAGATGGGCAGGGGGTGGAGGCTGCTTTTTTCGGGGCTGGAAAGCAATTTTAGGTAGCTGTGTAAAATAATTATCCAAAAATGTAAGGCTAAAACCTTGATCAGATCAAATAGTTTAAAAGAAGTGATTCCTCATTCAGGACTCTCATGCTGACTCATTAAGCTGAAAACATTTGCACTTACCCAGAATTTATTTCATCCTCCAAATATATTTATAACCGTTCAATTTTATGATCTGTCACATGTATACAAGTCTACCAGCCATAATTTTTTTTTTTTTTTTTTTTTTTTTGCCTTATCTTGGGCCGCACCCGCAGCATATGGAGGTTCCCAGGCTAGGGGTCTAACAGGAGCTGTAGCCGCCGGCCTTCGCCACAGCCACAGCAACGCAGGATCCGAGCCACGTCTGCAACCTACACCACAGCTCACGGCAACGCCGGATCCTTAACCCACTGAGCAAGGCCAGGGATTGAACCCACAACCTCATGGTTCTTAGTCGGATTCATTAACCACTGAGCCACGACGGAAACTCCAAGCAAAAATTATTTTAATGCTACTTAGTTTTTTCAAACAGTCACTTTCCAAAGCACTGAAGATTCCTTGGGGTAAACTCATGACTGGAGGGAAGCAGCAGGAGTGTAACATCTTTTTTTTGCAGCAACATGGATGGACCTAGAAATTACCATGCTAAGTGAAGTTGGTCAGACAGTGAGACAGCAACGTCATATGCTATCATTCATATGAGGAATCTAAAAAATGGATACAATGAACTTCTTTGCAGAACAGACACTGACTCATAGACTTTGAAAAACTTATGGTTTCCAAAGGAGACCGGTTGGGGGAATGGGAGGGGAAAGGGCTCAGGGTTTGGGATGGAAATGCTATAAAATTGGGTTGTGATGCTCGCTGTACAATTATAAATGTAATAAAAAAAATTCATTGAGTAAATAAATAAATAAATGGAGCATAATGTCTTTTCTCACCCTGGTTCTTCACTCACACCACCCCAACTCAAACACTGGGTTCTAAACTAAGGTGAAAGATAGCTGAAAACAAAAGCTTAAGGTAACCAAAATCCCAAACCTCGTGGGACAGGGACTTTTAAAAAAGGCAAATAATGTGAGAACCATAAATGAAAGTCCAAGTTTTCTCATTGACCTTGTTGGCTGAAAATTGCTTTCTCTTGCCTGGAAGAGAAGATATCAGACTCTTAGACTTGCTTTTAATCATTTTGTGCAGGAGTCTTTCAGTCCTTCCCTGTGGATGACTTTAGACTTTGCCTTTCTTTTGAATTTTGTAGTTCAGTTGCCATTTGGTTGAGTTATACTGCTGATAAGTTGAAGATGTCTCTGGTTGCCTGTGATTCGGCTATTAAGGAGATTTACAGGTGGGTCTCTTTAGTCATGCCCTGAAAAGGTGATAAAAATTTTTGTCATCTATTTAGAGGCTATGCAATTTAACATAACTCTACTTTCATTTCTCTTCACCTTATGCATATAATCCATTAAGCTGTTTTATAGAGGCTAAATATGAAAGGACAGTGGTACTATAGTATTTCTTAACCTGTTATCAAGGCCACAATATTTTAACAGGAATGAAGACCCCAATGCAAATTTCCATTCTCTTTGTATAACATTTATGCAATAAAGAATAAATTGAGTACATGATTTTTCATTTCTGAGTACTAGGGCTAGTAATGCATGAGCTGCAGAGAAGCAAGCATTAATCTATCTAGCTGCTAAGAAATGAAATGTCACTTAGGGGAACTTATTCTTGCTGGCACACTCTTTCATGGAGTTCTCCATCAAAAAGCAGAGAAAAAAGTAATTCTTTTTCCAGAACACGTCTAGCCTTTTTCATGTGTGCTGATTTAGATCCTGAATATGGTGTGTACAGAAGCTTTAGTTTTTGAGATACCTCATTTGATTTCATTTTTTCCCAATGAAATCAGTGGTTTTTTTAAAAAAGGAAAAGGAGGATAGAAGCAAAGGAAATATTTCCTCTAAAGAACACTTGTTTCTCAATAGCTGTTTTATTTCTGGGCTGGTATCTTACTTGCTGTGGGTTATGGGTGGTGTCACAAGATGTGTGTGTGTTTATGTGTGTGTGTGTGTGTACCTGATCAGTTCTCGTCACTCATGTTATTTCTCTGGTTAATTGAGATCACGCATTTTTAGGTGAATTAAGATCACAACTAATGTTAATGATAATGAAACACTTTAATATAATAGGTTACTGAAAAGCCTGAGCACTATTAATTTAGTTTTTAAAGACAGAGCAGTTATTTGGATATATCTTGCTTTGCAAAACTATAGGCAGTACCATTAATTTTTCTGGTGGGAATACATTTTTTAAATAATACTTACTTTCAAAATGCTAAACTTAAAAGAATAGACTTCCGGAGTTCCCATCATGGTTCAGTGGTTAACGAATCCGACTAGGAACCATGAGGTTGTGGGTTTGATCCCTGGCCTTGCTCAGTGGGTTAAGTATCCGGCATTGCCGTGAGCTGTGGTGTAGGTTGCAGACGCGGCTCAGATCCTGTGTGGCTGTGGCCGGTGGCTACAGCTCCAACTAGACCCCTAGCCTAGGAACTCCCATATGCTGCGGGTGTGGCCCTAGAAAAGACAAAAAAAAAAAAAAAAAAAGAGCAGACTTCCTTATCACAACTAGTTTTTAAAACATTTATCCAAAATAATTTAGATTTCAAGGAAAATTACAGAAACCTATATTATCATCTATGTTTTGTGGAGTAAAACTATTTATGGACATTTTGTTGATTTTCCACAAATGTGCCTCCCCATAATTAAACATAGGGTTGTATCTATGTAAATTTATGTCCTCTTTATTGGTAGGGTTTCCCTGCTCCAAACAGTAGGATTTTTTCCAGGTAACTGAGGTTTTTCCCTTTAACCTACCAAGACTTTTCAAATATTTCCTTAAAATTATACTACATAGGTGCCTCTTTAAAAAAAAAAAAAGCAAAAAGAGAACTAATAAACACAATTTGATGTTTCAAACATGACTTACTCCTTTGTAAATACGGGATAATGATAGTACTTAATTTACAAGTGTATTTTAAATGTTTTTAAAATGCTCACATCAGGAGTTCCCATTGTGGCTCAGTGGTTAACGAATCCGACTAGGAACCATGAGGTAGCGGGTTTGATCCCTGGCCTTGCTCAGTGGGTTAAGGATCCAGCGTTGCCGTGAGCTGTGGTGTAGGTTGCAGATGCGGCTCGGATCCCGCGTTGCTGTGGCTGTGGCGAAGGCTGGCGGCTACAGCTCCTGTTAGACCCCTAGCCTGGGAACCTCCATATGCTGTGGGTGCGGCCCTAGATAAGGCAAAAAGACAAAAAAAAATGCTCACATCATTTTTACAAACACCACTGACTGTGCCTCTCCCACCAGGGGTCCTGTGAGTCACCTGAGGCACATCAAGTTATTTAGCCTCAGAGTCCCCTCAGAATGGAATGCACACACGTGCCCGCTTGACAAAACTGAAGTGGGTGGTGTGGGGAAGAGGAGCTCTGTCCTCCTAACCAGTCTCTCCCTGCTATGTTTTACTGCAAGTAGAACTTTACTTCTAAGAGCCCACGACCATTCTGGAGGCCTCCCTTGGGTGTTGTATCACTGTTAGGGGCTGGGAAACCAGCGAGCTAAGGTTCTTAGTATTCTGGGTGTGGGGTCCCATGAAGACCAAGGACTTGACTGTGAGTAGACAGCTTTGCAGTTTCTGGAATGGTTTTGTGGAATCACGGACACCTGTATTTATTGTGAGCCTTTCTTGTCACCTCCTTTCCACTTTTTAGTTGAGCTCCAGTTTGCTCAGATACCTGGATAAGCAACCACTACGTTCAAAATGCCTTGCTGTACCGTTGATTGGATGTTTCTTCCAGATGTAGAATAAAACGAGACCACCCTAAATAATACAAAGTTGATGGCATTACACTTTTTTTTCAAATACTTATTTTATCTGATTTGCCTATTGATTTCCATTTTGACATCTCCTACTTTTTTATTGAAGTATAGTGATTTCCAGTGTTCTGTTTGCTTCAGGTGTATAACAGAGATTCAGCTACATATATAGTATACATAATATTGTTATGTATTATAAACAATATATAAGATAATATATTCTTTTTCAGATTCTTTTCCATTATAGGTTAGTACAAGATATTGAATATAGTCCCCATTTGTTTTATATATAATGTTTTTTAACTGCTTATCCCAAACTCCTAAATTTATTCCCCCCCACCCACTTTCCCATTGGTTACCATAAGTTTGTTTTCTGTGTCTGAGTCTATTTCTTTTTTGTAAATAAATTCACTAGTATCATTATTTTTAGATTCTACATATAAGTGACTTTATATAATATTCGTCTTTCTCTGTCGGACTTCACTTAGTATGAGAGTCTCTAGTTTCATCCATGTGGCTGGAAATGGCATTATTTTGTTCTTTTTTATGCCTGAGTAGTTTTCCATTGTATATATGTACCACATCTTCTTTATCCATTCATATCTCTTTGGATCTTTATGTTGCTTCCATGTCATGGCTATTGTGAACAGAGCTGCAATGAACATTAGGGTGCTATATCTTTTCAAATTAGAAAGTTCCTCTTTTCTGGACATACGTGGCATTACACTTTAAACAAAAGTGGTTTTCAAACTTGTTTTGACAGCAGAACCCCTTCCCACATCCCGTGTTAAAAGAAAGTGAAGCAGAGCTACATGCCCCTTACTCAGCATCTCCTCCTCTCAAAACCACCATGTCCCCTGAGAGGAAACTCCTAGGAGCCCAGAGCCTTGTTACCTTTCTGTTCCCCCCAAAAAATATTCGTGTTTAAACCCAATTGTTCAATTTTTAATTCTCTCTAATACATTGAGAAAACCAGGATAATAGGAGAAAAAGATGTTTTAGTAGTGCTAACAGGCAGTGACCTTGAATACTTCCTTCCTTTAAGAGGGGAAGCCAAACTTCTCCCACATTGAAGGATCTTAATGCAGAGTTATTTTTGTTTTTCAGTCTTGACAGATGTTTGTGTTCCTCAGTGGTGAATTTCTCTACATGCTTTTCAACACCTTCCATCCACACAGAAGCCATCCTCTTCAAGTCAGAACTTGTCATCATTGAGGTAAGATCAGCTGGGATCCAATTAAGGGAATGGTCTTGATGCCTAATTTATCCTATTTGTAATCTCTCAGCACTGATTTTTTTAAGTCTTCTTTTATACAGCGGGAAGTAATAACAATATTGGAGCAGAGTCAGAAATCAGAAATTACTATGACAACAATGAAGGAATGTTTGTGCAATTTTTTGAAAATGTGATGTATTTATTATTCTTTGATTTATAAATTTCATTTTAATTGAGAACTAAACATAATGTGCTAAGAACTGTTCTAGGCCTGGGGATGCAACTATAAACAAGACTGACTCTCTCTCCTCATAATACTTACATTCTAATAGAGACAAATAAGTCAATGGATTGTTATTATTTTTAATTACATCATCACCATCTTCATAATTAAATAGAGGAATTTGCTTATTTATGCCATGCTTAATATTTGAATTGTGGACACGGTGAGTTTGAAGTCTGAAGGTGAAAACTTGGGTTTTTATCCTGCCTCTCTACCACATACTACTTTGATATATTCGCGAGCAAGTCATCTCTTACAGAGGACATGTCCTAATTTGCAAATGTGGGATGGTAATAATGCTTAAGTCATAGGTGTGTTTTAAATATTTTTTAATATGGAAAATATATTCTGTATATCTTAATCTGTTATATAATACTACAGAATTTTGGTCCTAGTTCTATTAATATGGTGTCTTTCTACAAAGAAGCATAATGTGCTGCCCTAGCTTTAGCTAATTTAGGATATCTTAATTTTTTCTAAACATGTGGTAAAAAAAAAATGATTGGAAACAGTAGTGTCCATTGTTCAAGACACTATGAATTGTGTTCATGTAGCAACATTTTAGCTCCATGCATGGCCATGAATTGGCCAGTGTTTTGCCAACAACAGAGTAAATGACAACTATTCACATATCAGTTCTCCATTGTTCTGATTACAACCTCATACACGGGGATGATTCATGGTTTACTTGTTTTTCAAGTGACAGTTTCAGGCAGCAGCATTTGTCTTCTATCAGCAGTTCATACTTAGACTGAGGGTCCACGTGCTGATCTCTTGTATTTCACATCATTTCCGTCTTGGACAGCCTCCTTCAGACAACAGCATCTTTAAAGTAAAGGCTGGAGATGGCCTTAAAAAACAAAATGCAACCTCTCGTTTATGTCTATTTCGTGATCCTAATTATTTTGCCCAGTAGAGAGTTTTATTCAATGGTAGGCATAGAGGAGTTTCTTCAATGTATTCTGGTCACTAAATATTATAGCACGTATTACTGTGTGTTCATATTTCACACATCAAAATCAGTCTGATTCCAGGAGAAGCGCATGAGTTAGAAACATAGATTTGGACCAGCTAAGAAAAGACAGATGATAGAAAGAGGATTGTCTTGAATATGGGCATACGTTGATTTGTGTTTTCACTCAGGAAGTATGCTGTAAATGCTTAATATGTACCAGATCCTGTCCTACCAAAGAGACACACATTCCCTGTGCTCAAGCAGAACCAATTTAGTGAGTGAATGACCTAAATAGCTATAAAACACAAATAGGGACAGCGGGGAGAAGACATGAGAAAAAGGCATGGCAACAAAATTTGTGCAGTCTAGAGCAGCAAATTCTTGCTAAAGATTTGTGATTGATGGAGCTGGGGGCAAGGGGCATTGGGAACTATACTTCTAACAGGATGGGATTTATTTTAGGGCTAAGGAAAATGTCCTAAGATTAGATACTGGTGCAAAACCTTTTGAAAATAATTGCAAGAAAACCCTGAAGCACTGAATTGGGTGCCTTAAAAAAGTAAACGTTATAGTATTTGAATTATACCCAAATTAAAAAAAAAAAAAAACAGAAGGCAGTTTCAGGGAACAATGAACTTTCCCGTGTAAACGGATATATTTGTTTTCCAAGGCTACCATAACAAAATACCACAAACTTGGTGGCTTGAAATAACAGTAATGTATTGTCTCATAGTTCTGGGAGGTAGAAGTCCAAAATTAAGCCATCGGAAAGCCATGGTCCCTCTCTAACTTATAGGAACTTCCTGTCTCACTTCTCCCTAGCTTCTTGTGGGAGCCATCAGTCTTGGGCTCTTCTTGGTTTGGAGCTGCATCCTTCCCATCTCTGCCTCTGTTGTCACATGATGTTCTCTCTGTGGGTCTGTTTCTAAATCTCTCACTTCTTATTAGGACACCAGTCATTTGGATTAGAGCCCACACTGATGACATCAGTTTAACTTGATTACTGTGAAGATTCTTTTTCTAAATAAAGTCACATTCTGAGGTTTAAGGACGCGAATTGGAGGACACTCTTCCACCTGTAACACTGGGACATAGAGAAGAGTGTTTGGACTTCGTTAGAATGGACGTATAATGCCCATAATAGGAGTTTGCTCTTAAATTCCTAGGAAAAATGCAGTTTTGATTTTTGAGCTGGAAAATTAATGGAACTACGTGTAAAGAAAATTAATCTGGTAATAACTGGTAGGACGATTTGGATTTAAAAGAGACAAGATGTAGTTCCCTTGTGGTGCAGCAGATTAAGGATCTGGTGATGTCACTATAGCAACTTGGGTCACTGCTGTGGTGCAGGTTTGATTCCGAGCCAGGGAGCTTCCACCTGCCGTGAGTGTGGCCATAAAAAAGAAAGAAAAACAAGAAGTACAAAAACCAAAAAGGAAAGTTGTAGAGAACATTGAGGAGCCTGTTTAAGAAACCTATGTCCCCACCATCACCTTTTTTTAAATCTACAATATTCTGTAATGAGTCTGCCTCCAAGACATAAGAATGGTAGAAATGCTGATTACCGGTTTAGATGGTTGTGTGAAAAACAGTACAGTAGAAGTGTATTTGAATTACTCACCAGTAAAAATGCTGAAAAGCAGAGACATTTAGAGAATACTTTAGGAGATGAAATTCTCAGAATTTGATGATGGATTAGATATTCAGAGGAGGGAGATATCAAGGACAGCTTCTGGCTGTGGTTTATACAAATAGGTAATTCATTCTTTGAAATGAGATGTTGAAAGAGGACCAGTTTGCCACACTTTGTTCTTCAGTTAATGGATATTCATTAATTGATGAACATTTTGATTGTTTTCACTTTGGGGCTCTTATGAATAATGATGCTATGAATAGTCATTGCTGGGTCATAGGGTAACTCTGTGTTTAACCTTTTGAGGATCTGCCAGATAGCTTTCCAAAGCAGTGTCCATTATTTCTTGGTGGGACGATTATGTCAACATTGTTGCCACTCTCCTCGGTTCCATCCCTTTTGCTTGCTCACCTCCCTCTGATGTGTCCTCAGCTCAGAGCAAAGACACAATACTTGAAGTGATTGTAAGTTCCCACACAATATAGCTCCATATGACCTCACTGGTTTTATCTCTTGCTATGCCTCCCCTTGCTTTTCCCCTCCTGGTCCCTTTGCTGTTCCCTGTATACTCCATGCATATTCCTGCTCCTTATCTGTTCTCTTTTCCAGGAACAGACTTCCTGCTGTATCCACAGTGCTTACCTCCTCAGGTCGTTATTCAGATGTCTCCTCAGTGAGGCAAACAGCACTCCATGATTCCCTTTCCTGTGTGTGTGTGTGTGTGTGTATCCATCACACTTATTACCACTGAATGTACTATATAGTTTGTTTTGTATCTGTTTTCCCCCCTGCCAGAAAGCTAGGTCCATGGAGGCAGTAATTTTTCAGTTTTGTTTGATGCTATATTTCAGGGCCTAGGCTATCTAGTAGGATTAAAGAAACATTTGATGAGTGAATAATTGAATGAATATGTGTTGAGCCTGGCAGCCGTATTGGAATAGGTAGGGTCGTCTCTGGGAAGTCAGAACAGGAATCGGAGAGAGTAGATGACACTTCCAGTAAGTTTGAGAATGAGAGAAACTGCAGAGTTCCTATTGTGGTTCAACGGGTTAAGAACCCAACTTGTATCCATGAGAATGTGGCTTTGATCCCTGGCCTTCCTCAGTGGGTTAAGGATCGGCATTGCCACAGCTGTGGTGTAGGTTACAGATGTGGCTTGGATCTGGCGTTGCCGTGGCTGTGATGTAGGCCCGCAGCTGCAGCTCCAGTTTGACCGCTAGCCTGGGAACTTCCATATACCACATATGCAGTCATAAAAAGGAAAAGAAAAAAAAAATCTGAAATGTGGGAGAAGCTTGGTTTCCTTTCATAAGGGAAGGAAGTATTCAAGATCACTGACCTGAAAAGAAAGAGAGAGAGAGAGACTAAAAATGAATATACACAAATCCCTCTATTTTCTCTCCTCTTACTGTAGATTAAGAGTCCATACTTTTAACTAAGACCAGCTCTCCACATGTACCCAGAACCTTTTTGGGAGGAAAAAGCCTTTCTCTACCAACTTAAGTCCAAATAATCAGAAGCCTGAAAATAGACAGATTCACTGGAGAAGAGTCAAGGTCTCTTTAACAGGAGCGCACGGGAGTTGCTCAGTGATGAATAACTCACAGAATGACTAGAGATAAAGGTTTACAAACCAGTTTAACAAAGAGTTTCAGGAGGAATGTATGGAAGCTTCTATTAGGCTTTTGGGTGGTAATGGAAATCAGTGGCCTGTTTCCTTCCTGGCTGGAAATTTCCTCTTGGTGGGTGGTGGGGAATATGGCAGCTAAATTAATATTACCTAAGGCTGAAGGTCAGTCTTCTTTCAAACAGGAAAAGGGGGGAGGATCCGTGGCAGCCATAATTTCAGGAAGTTTTGCTTGTTTAGACAATGTCTTTCTGTGGCTGCTGTATGTTCAGGTGTTTTCGGTTTAAATTAATCTTCAGACCACTTTGGTGGGCTGCTAATTCCTTCAGTCCCAGGCATAGGCATGCCTGTTCCCTAATCAGAAAGGCCCCTTGATGCACCCTCTCAGGACACCATTCTCAGAGAAGGCCACATGATGGTTCTTGGAGCTGAGTGTGGTTCGGGGCCCAGGTCAAGGGCGTTACCCCCACAAATGTCTCCACTCCATCCTGCATCATCAGTTTTTCCTTCTCAGCAGCAGCATCCTGTTACATACAAACATGCTACTTTTTTTTACCACAGTTTTAAATAAAGTAAAATCAATCCTCGATTTTAATAGAAAAATTTAAATGTGTACTGGGTTTTGGATGAAACTTGGGAATTACTGTGGGTAAAGCCACAAGAGACCCCCATCCTCAGGCAAGAAAAGGAGACCGTAAAAAATCCAAGAAAGAGAGAAGGCTCTCTGTTCATCCTAAATTATAAAAACTCCTGTCTTTCCCACGAGCCCAGAATCAAGTTCTTCTCCTGGAATCGAGTCTGTTCAGAAAGGAAGAGAAAAACCAAGGGCTCAGAGCAGCCAGGGGCATGAGAAAGAGGAGTGAGTTCCAGGGAGACTGCCTTAGGACTGCCAGCACAGCCTCTCCATGTGCATAGGGGAAAAGCTTAGTGAATTGTAATGCCCTGGAACGTTTGCCATTGTCTTTGTATAAACCGTGTAAAATTAGGATGCGTATTGTTTTGTCTCAGAAGTTGGCCTAATTTTAAGTGACTTAATTTTTAGTACACAGTCTTATGAAGTACAACAAGCAAACCAAAAAAACTCTAGGTAGTAGTCCTGGTTTTAATCTGGTAAATTGGGAAATAAAAATTACCAAAGATTTGAAGAATTAAGTTAAATATTCAGTAATCAGCATTGACTGTATAACCTACCAGAGGTGAATGGCTTTTGGAATAAAAGAGCAAGCAGAAATACGACCCAATGAGATGTCAAATTCACCAAATACCATATTGATGTTCTAAAAGCTAGTCTCCAGGCCATCCTTAGCTAAGGAACAAAAATGAAAAGGCAAGCACTTACTTCTACAGCTTACTTAATATTGATGGTCCTAGAACCTCATAAACACAGCTATGAAATTGCCAGTCCTGCCATTGCTTGCCCAAAACTGATATATTTTCTATTAATTTCCTGGTTAATTCAAAATTAGCTAATATGTTTCTATAGATAGATATCACCTAAAAGGGGGAAGAAAGATGGTGAAGGAAAAAACTCTTTAGAGTTGTTGCGTTTGTATTACCATTCTCAATGCTGGATTAAATTATAAAAAGAACCAATATTAGTGCATTACAAATTCCTGGAAAAAATGACCTCCAGAGCTTACCCTGGTAGAAAGGCAAAGTAACAAAGAAAATGTCAACTTGGGACTCACAGACAGAAAGGCTCTTCTCTAACTCACTAACTGGCCTTAGGCAAATTTTCCTAAACTGCCAGATTTACTGAAAAAAAAAAAAAAAAATCTGCTGGGGGCCATCCCAGGCACAGGCATGCCAGGCATGGTCCGTCCATATTGGAAGCCACAGCCAGTGGGTGAGGTGGATATTGTTTTATAATAAAGAATTTGGCTGATCCTTGTCCCCACTTCCTAGGAGATGGCCTCTAAATCCTTGGAATTTCCAAAGTCACTCATGGTGGGTCCCTTGAACCATACTGGGTTTTATGCCAATGAGGTGACTCCTGGTGATTCTCCAGGTTATTTCAGAATGGAGGCCTCCATGTTGGAAAAACCAACATGGAGTTAGGTCCAAAGCCAACATAGGAATTGGCTTTAGCCATGCATTTACAAGCCCAACTTCCCAGCTTCTGAGAAGTGGAAGGGGGCTCAAGATGGAGCTTAATTACATGGCCAGTGATTCAGTCATTCAAGCCTCTATCATGAAACCCCAATAAAAACTCTGATATCTGAAGTTCCAGTGAGCTCCCAGTTTAGTGCTTCTTGTCCCTGTGTCAGGAGGGACAATGTGCATCCTTGAGGATAGGGAACATTTTTGTCTGAGAACTTCTCAGACCTCATCTTATGTATCTCTTCATTTCTCTGGTTCCAGTCTGTATACTTTATGATAAAATTACAATCCTAAGTGTAATGGATTGCTTAATTCTCTGAGTCATTCTAACAAATTTTAGAACCTGGGAAAGTAGTGGGAAGCCTCAGATTTGTAGCCAGTTGCTCAGAAGTGTGAGTGGCCTGGGAACTCTACAGCTTACAGAGCACTCTGCTCTCAGCCTGTGAAATCTGACCCAGCTGCAGGTAGTTAGTGTCATAATTGCCTGACAGATACATACAGAGAAAACTTGAGCATCATGCAGGAAATGCTAAGAGGAGCGTGCACTGAGAAAGTGCAGGGGGCGCACAGAGAAAATCATATGACACAGCCCTTTCTCTGAGGACAAGGGAAATTCTAGGCAATTGTCTCTCCTGAAAAAAAAAAAATCATTTTATTTATTTTTATTCGAGTATAGTGAGTTTACAGTGTTGTGTCAATTTCTGCTGTTCGGCATAATGACTCAGTCATACATATATAGACATTCTTTTTCTAATACTATCTTCCAGAGTGTTCTATCCCGAGAGACTGAATATAACTCCCTGTGCAGTCATCTCTTGAGAATGTTTATTTTGTAAAAAATTGAAAGTAAAAAGAAACTAAAATCACCCAACTGAAGATAATCAAATCAATGTTTATATTTTTGGCATGTTTTCTTCCACACATCTTTCTATGGATTTTTGCATATTTGAGGTAGTGGTATATTTGTGACTTTTTATTTTCATTTAACACGTCTGTCATAAGCATTCTCTTTTGACATTAAAGGTTCATCACATATTTTCATTTTAATGGCTGTGCAACACACGTATATAGATAGATATAACACTAACTTTGAGCCCTTGGGTTGCTTCTGGCTTTTGATATAGCAAATAATGCGAAGATGGATATATTTACATATAAATTTTGGCCCATATTTTTGATTATTTCCTTAAGATAAACTTAAAAAAATCTGAGCTTATATGTTTCTTACTCTTAGGAAATCTTCTTTTCAACTAGACTCTGAGGTATAAGCTCTCAGACAGGACAGCCTCCATCTCTTGGCAATCTGTTCCTGGTGTTTTTTCTTTGGCATCTTTCATCCTCTTGGCTGATGGTTAGCAGATTCTATGGCCTCTTCCTAATTCTTCTTAGTTTGTTTCTTCCAAGCAACAAGATGACTTTGATGTCTCAGGGCACATGGCGTAACAGAACACCGAGGCTTGGGCACAGAGTTTTCTTACCTCTGTGTTCAGGGGCTTTCCATGACTCATTGGCAGACAGCATCTTCTTTAGAGAGACTAAAAAGTTTGTGGATGCAGCTAGCTCTTTAGAGACCCAAGCAGTGAGGCAAAGTAGTATCAGTGAGTCCAACAATATCTTTCTCCTCTTTTTTATTTTTCTTTTTCACAATAATCAGGTCCAGAACACTCAGACTGGCCTGCGCAGTGCATCCCCTGAACAGATATGTGCTTGCTTTCTGGGATCCTCCTGGTCTGTAACAGGAATACCCCTTACCCAGCAGCAGGTGCATGGGGTTGTAGGTCAAAACACCCTGCCTGGTGGAGAAACCTGGTGTGTCATCCCTCCCCTGATATGGATCACGTAGCCCTTCCTTTCTTTACCCAGAGCATCCACAGCAGCTTTGGAGGCTAAGTGCTTTACATAGAAGGTTTGGAATCTGCATTTGTTGCGAACTTCAGTGAGTTCCTGGCCCTTCATGGTTGGACAGGAAATGTTCAGCTTTGTCTTAAAGCAACTGATTGCCTCTGAGGCACCACAGCAGAGAGTGGTAAACTCTTGAAGGAGAGTTACTGAGTAAAAAGGATTTGTTTTTGCAACTTGAAACCTGCTACCAAATTGATTTACAGAAATATGAATGTACACTCCTGCCAGGCGTGTGTAAGTGTCTAACTTAAAGCTCAGTTGCTACAACTAAATCCTTTAATAAAAAACCGGAAATTTAATAGGCCGCCAAGACTTATTTTATTATTATTATTATTGTTATTATTATTATCATCATATGTCTTTTTAGGACTGCACCCACAGCATATGGAGGTTCCCAGGCTAGGGGTCAAATCATATCTACAGCTTCCACCCTACACCACAGCTCACAGCAACACCTTGACCCACTGAGCAAGGCCAGGGATCGAACCTGTGTCTTCATGAATGCTAGTTGGGCTCATTACTCCTGAGCCATGGCAGGAACTATCTGATTGCTTTAATATGCTTTCATTTGACTAATTGTGAGGCTAGCTGAATATTTTAATATTTTTTTCATCTCTCTTAGTTGATTGTCCTTTTTCATTTGTTTTGTTTTTGTTTTTTAGGGCCACACCATGGCATATGGACGTTCCCAGGCCAGGGGTCAAATCGAAGCTACAGCTGCAGGCCTACACCACAGCCACAGCAACATAGGATCTGGGCCAGATCTGCGACTTACACCACAGCAATGCCGATCCAGCTAAGCGAGGCCAGGAATCAAACCCACATCCTCATGGATACTTGTTGGATTTGTTTCCACTGAGCCATGATGGGTACTCCCAAAGGATATCTTTTTGACTGCAGCAGGAACCTGAGGACGGTTTCCCCTCAGGAAGTGAGGCCCATTTGAGCCCCAAGGAGCTGCTCTGTCTGTGTGTTTGAAGAACTGTGTCTAGATGCAGCAAGGGGTAGACTGTGGCAGAGACGGAGACACTCAGCTCAAATCTCTCTTTGAAAATGGATTTGCTCCCCAGTTAAAGGGCATAGCTGGCAGACAGCCTCCAGCTAGTAGTACCTTCTCCATCCTCCTCAGTTTTCAGGGCAAGGGGGCTCTTGTTCTCTGTGCAGTCCTATCTACATATGGAACAAAAAATGGGCGCGAGAGCCTAGCCAGCCCATCCAACCTGGGACCACTGTCCTAGGAAATCTTGGCTCCAGAGCCCCCCCTTGGGCTTTTCAGATCCCCATTCCTGTCCCATCCTGCTTGCTCCCCTTTACTTCTCATGGGCATGACTGACCAGTAAGCTTGCACATTCTAGCACTGTTTCAGTGTCTGCTGCCTGCAGCAGCTACCACTGTTTTAAGCTGAGATGTCCTTCTCATCCTGATACTAGAGAAACATTCACGTATGCTTCCTTCTATTTTTAGGAAGGACTTGACTTTTTATGTTTCAGTTTTCTATATATCTGCAAATTATTTTGGTGTAGCATTAAGGATCCAGTATGATTTTTTTTTTCTTCCTGTGGTAGGTGGCACTGAGTATATCTATCTCCTATCTTTTATGCCCTTGTGTCAACCCCTCCCCTGGAGTGTGAGCTGAACTCCATAGCTCTGTATTAGATTAGACATAACTGCAGTTTCCATCTTGGATCCTCTCTTATCCTCTTCTTTTGGCTCACTTACACTGGGGAGAGGAAGCAGCTCTATAGATAGAACTATGTGGGGTTGTGGGGAGCTCTGGCCCTGGGTCCAAGCTCACAAGAGGAACTGAGACTTTCTAGCCAACAGCCTATGAGAAATTGAAGCCTGCCAACCACCACGTAATTGACCTTGGAAGCAGGTTCTTCAGCCCCAGTTGAGTTCCAAAGACACCTGTAACCCCAGCTGACAGTTCAGCTCCACCTCATGAGGGAGCTTGAGTGAAAAGTACCCAGTTATGCTCCTCCCCAGATTCCTTATTCTAAGAAATTATTAGATAATATGTTTGTAGATTTCAGCTATTACATTCTGATGTAATTACTTACATTCCTAAAGGAACACTACCATTTGGAGCTTTATTTATTTTTCCACTTGTGTACTTATTTCTTAATAAGTGAGAAGTTTATTTTATGTACAGTTAACAGTCCAGGCGTAGGAAGGTGGTTCTGCCTTTCTTGACGTGTAACTCCTATTTAAATAGTTATGTCTTAGGCAGTTGTTTAAATCTCACATCCTCTCAATTATTAGAAGGACCAGGAGTTGCCTTCGTCGCTCAGTGGTTAACGAATCCGACTAAGAATGATGAGGTTGTGGGTTCGATCCCTGGCCTTGCTTAGTGGGTTAAGGATCCAGCGTTGCCGTGAGCTGTGGTGTAGGTTGCAGATGCGGCTCGGATCCCGCGTTGCTGTGGCTCTGGGTAGGCCGGCAGCTACAGCTCCTGTTAGACCCCTATCCTGGGAACCTCCATATGCCGCGGGTGCGGCTCTAGATAAAGGCAAAAAAGACCAAAAAAAAAAAATTATTAGAAGGACCAGAAGGAATACAAGCCTAGTCCTTTAAGGAACAAGCCTTAGAAGGGGTATATATCAATTTAACTTATATCCCATTAGCTAAAATTTGACCATATAGTTGTACCTACCTCCACAGGAGGTTTGAAAATGTAACATCATTACTGATCTTTCCTTTCCACAATCGAATTATCTTTTATCTCTTCCAGATGTCATTTTCTGTCCACTAATCCTCAGCTATTGCCAGAATATTCTGCTCATTTCTGATTTTTCGCACATTTTATACAATTTTAATCATTAGTTTTCTTTTTGAACAAACCAGAAGCTAATTTTTTATTGTCTACATTTGCAAATGAATGGTTAAATCACTATTCCAATCTTTAAAAAACTATCGATCTTTTAAAAAGGCAAGTTTTATTTTTGTGTGTGTGTGTGTGTGTGTGTGTGTGTGTATCTTTTTAGGGCCACACCAGCAGCATATGGAGGTTCCCAGGCTAGGGGTTAAATCAGAGCTGTAGCTGCCAGCCTACACAGCAACATGGGATCCCAGCCGCATCTGCGACCTACACCCACAGCTCATGGCAACACCAGATCTTTTACCCACTGAGCAAGGCCAGGGATTAAACCCACATCCTCATGGATGCTAGTCAGGTTCATTAACCACTGAGCCAGGACGGGAAGTCCTAAAAATGCAAGCTTTGTAAAAGTCATATTCATATAAAAAGTACACAAAACATAAATGTAATTTCTGTGATTTCTGACAAAATGGACACAATATGTAACCAGCAGCCAAAAATAAGAAATGAAACATTACCAGAACTAAAGACTCCTTATCCTACTTCCAGGAATCTGATTCCTTTTATCTGTTTTAGAACTTTATATAAATGGTATCATAAAGTACATACTCTCTAGTGTCTGCCTTATTTTGCTCATTATTCTATTAGTGAGGTTCATCTCCATCATTGTCTATAGTTTGAGTTCATTCATTCTTGTTGTTTTATTCCGTTGAATGAACATACTATTTATTTACTTATTTATGGACATTTAGATTGTGTCTACTTTGTTGGCTTTACAAATAGTGCTGATCATCATCATACCCAAAATTTGCCCATCAGAATTCTGTTTTGCATTATAATAAACCTACACATTTGGGGGAAGTCATCATTTTTCCAGTATTCAGTTGATGATCGAATGTGTATCTCAAACCTTTTTAAGTTATTACACCTCTGAAAACAGTAGTGTGATCTTATTCATACACATCTTTCACATTCTCTGTTAAAGGTATTCATCGGCATGTAAAGTCTCTGTTGATGTTTAATTTCATAATACTTAAAAGTGATTATTACTAGTATATAGCCATATTTTCTTTTATTCCAGACACTTTTAGAGTACTGATTCTAAACTCTAAAGGCGATGTTTCTAAGATTTAATGAAACATTATTCATATGATTATTTATCTTTGAATAAAAATTATCCACATGATATTTTAGTGCTACCTTTTATTGGGTTGTAGGATTTCCATTCTCTTCATAACTCTTTCTCTAACCTGGGTATATTATTGTGAATCCTGTGAGCCTGATACATATTTATTAGTCTACTTTTCTACTTCCCTTTCTTCCAGTATTCTCCTGGTTTTCTTCCTATCCCACTTCTTTTTGTTTCTTTTGCAGGTTTCTCCTCATTATCTAACCTTTCCTTGGGCGAATGTTCCAGGACTGAGCCCAGGACTCCTCCTTTTAGTCTCATTTCCTCAGTGAGTTGAGCCAATCATATGACCTCAAATACTGCATGTATGCTGATGGCCCAGAATGCACATATACATCATAGCACTCACCCCAGAACTCCAGCCTCTTATTTCCACTTGTCTATTTGTTACCACCACTTCAAAGTCTAAAAGACATCTCAAAATCAACATATCCGTAACCAGATCTTCCTTCCAAAACCCATTCCTCCTCAGGGTCTCTTATCTCCCTTAAGGGCCGACCCTTCCTTGCAGTAGCCCAGACAAAGCCTCTGTTTCTTTTATATTCTCTAGAATCCAACTTGTCAGAAAAATCATGTCAGCTTCAATGTACACCCAGAATCTGGTGTATACTTTTTACTCCCTCTACTGCCATTAGCTATTTGGGGTTTTATCTCTCTCTCTCTCTCTCTTTGTGTGTGTGTATGTGTGTGTGTCTTTTTTGTCTTTTTTGGGGGGCCGCACTCACGGCATGTGGAACTTCCCAGGCTAGGGGTTGAATCAGAGCTGTAGCCTCAGGCCTATACCACAGCCACAGCAACACCAGATCCAAGTTGCATCTGTGACCTACACCACAGCTCATGACGAGATCCTCAACCCACTGAGTGAGGCCAGGAATTGAACCTGTGTCCTCATGGATGCTACTCAGATTTGTTTCCACTGAGCCACGACAGGACTCCGTTTTCTCTTTTTTATTTGGATCACTACAGACATTCTAACATGGCCTCTTGCTTCCCTTCCTGTGCCTGTGCATCCTTTCCTCAATAAAGCAGAAACTTAAATATTATTCTTTTAATTCTTTGCTCAGAACCTCCCCATCACTCCCATCTGTTGCTGGGTAAATTCAGAAGGGTCCTGACATGACTGACCTCCTAATCCCACGCCTCCCCAGGCCCTATCTCATACTACTGTCTTCTTTGTTCACTCCGCCTCAGCCAGGTTGGCTTCTTTACTGTTTCTCAAGTCTTCCAGGCATGTTCCTGACTCAGGGCCTTTGTGCTTGCTGTTCCTTCTGCCTTGAGCACTGTTCTTTGAGATATTCTTGTGGATTATTGCATGGCCTCCTTCGTGTCTGCTCAAACATCGTGTTCTCAGTTCCGTCATCGGTGGCCACCTTACTTTAAACGGCAAGCCCCCCTCCTCAGTGGTCCCATTGTCCACCTTTCCCATTTCTTTTATTCAACAGCAGTTTTCACTTTTGAATATGCTATAGAAATTTTTGGTGTGGTTTCTTACTTGACTCTCCTCATTCCTGTCCCAGTAGAATATAAGCTCCGGGAGAGCAGGAACTTTTGTCTGTTTTGTTTACTCGTGTATCTCAGTCTTAGAAGTGTGCCCCAGTGGGCACAGAATGTCTGTTTATTGACTCATTCATTGGTGAAGTCAAGAAAAAGCATGATAAGCCTATTATTTATTTAAAGTTTAGAAGGGGAGTTCCCGCTCTGGCACAGTGGGTTAAGAACTGACTGCCACTGCAACAGCTCTGGTTGCTGCGATAGTATGGGGTCGACCCCCAGCCTGGCACAGTGGGTTAAAAATAGAGTTTAGAAGGTAATCCCCAGAGGAACTAAAAAAAAACAGCATGATTAAAAATTGCTGCTGGAAATGGGCCTACGCCTGGGCTCTGTGGAAAGGGGATACATTTCTTAAAAGATCCTCTTCCATTGTTTGTTTTTATCATGGGCATGTATTATTGTGGTAAAAATTCAAAAAACTTTTAAATAAGCCAACATTGCTGAAAAAAATCATGGGATGTTAACATTGTTGGAAGGCTAGCCAACAACAACGTACTTTCTAGTAAATTGCTCTAAATCTGTTTTGAGAGCAAACTATGGAATCTGCTAATGGTAGATACAGATGGTACAAAACAATAAACCTCTTTTTGGTGTTGGGTGTCATTTAAAATAGAATCTCTTTTTATCATGCCTTAAAGTGACTTCCATCTACTTACATGATGGAGCTTTATATGATTACATTGAAGTTCCCCATATTTCACCATGAGTGTAAACTGTCCCAGGTGTCATCATTCAAGGCTTTATGTGAAATGTGATTTTTTTTTTTTTGATTCTTTAAATGGGGGCGGAGAAGTCATCAAAATAATTTTTCATACACAGATAGCCAGCATATGTGACTCCTTGCTCATTGGAGGAGGGAGATAGGGAGAAAAGGATGGAAGTAACAAAAATAATTTTGTCTAAGCCTTCAAGTGACACGTATTCAAACAATTGCTTTTTCAGAGTCCTCGGGCTTGTTTCTATTCAATGTTTGCTGAGCTTTAGAGAAGGCTGAATCCCACCATGGCAAGCTGCCATCTTTGTCAGAGCAAAGAGCTGTTTACATTCAAGGCACATAATAAGTGCAATGTGAAGTAAAAAGACAGTGTGAGTTCTGTTATGGCTGATTAGTCCATTGTACACTGTTTCAACTAACATCTTCCTTGTGCTAAAAATAGTGAGAAGCCACGGGACCTCAGGCAGCATGATCCATCAGTACTGTACTGTTTAATAAGATTGCCAACAAAAGCTGCCCCTAACTCCCCAGAAAAATAAAAGGGCCACTTAGTAGCTTCAGTGTCCTGCAAAATATGTAGTTTATCTGAGCTGTTTTCCTTTCAGAAAAGGAGATGCAGAGAGCGCAGCTTCTAGAAGGTAGATCTGTCTTCTTGGTAAAACTTCCTTTTCCTGCTATGATGCTTGATATAAATATCTTAAAAGTCAGTTGGTTGCTCCTAAACTTGCTTCCTTAACTCCTGCTTAATCAGAGTAAAAGTGGCGTGAATGCATATATTGATGCATTGGCCACCGGGAGCCTAAATAAATAAATATCTGTGTTTGAAGCTGTAGAAGAAGGGAGCAGTATGAATAAACTGGGTCCCAGGTCATTTCATCACAAAGTCAATAGGTCTTCACATTGAAGGGGAGAAAACAAACTGCTTTCTATTTTATTGAAAGCCTGGAAGAATTTGCACGGCTGTAATCCCAAATCTAGAAGCAATCTATTAAGCACTCAGCATTGCCGATCCTGAGACTCCACGGATAAGCACATTCTTCCCCCACCTCTTCCAACATTAATCCTCTTAAAGATGGTGCTAAGTAATGAAAGGGTGTGATGCAAGAGCCCCCCCCCTTTTTATTACAACCACACAAAATGCTTGTGTAAATGTTTCATTAACAAACTGCTGGACTAGTATGTAATATCCCTTGCCTCCCCTGCCCCTGGACCCCTCGGTAGGGGTTCCTGCATGGGGCATGACTAAATGTGTGATTTACACATGTTTAAGGGGAGCATTCCCACACTCGAATGCTGTTCCATGACAAAGGGAGGGGAGGGGCCGAGAGAGAGGTGTTGAACCTATTGTAGACATTTTAATTTACAATTCTCTTTTTTCTTAATGGGCTTTAAAAGATGAATGACTTCCACTCACTTATCAGTCTATGTTTCATTTCTCAGTGTTCTTCTAACTGTTTGTCTCTATGCAAGTGCTCTTGGTCAGATAATTTTGAGTCTGGTCTTTTCAGAGACTCAGTTAGATGTTGTAACATTCTAAGAAAAGCAAGATGAATTCCACTGTGAAAGCCATCGGGCAAAGAACCCTTTTCCAAACCACAGAGAGGCCAAAATAGATGACTTATCTGTACTTTGAATGTGCCAAAGGATGCCGGATATTCTGTGGAACTATGCATCCTGTGTTTTTTGCTCTGTAGTCATCTAATTACAATCTGATGTTTTGTGTTCTTTAGCTAATCTAGTAAATCCTAACAGGATGCCTGCATTATCTGATTTTTAAAATAGGGCATTTGAGTATAAAAATAAACTTTCCTTTCAGATAAGCCAGGCAGGCCTGTGGCACCTATTGAATCAGTCAGTACCCAGTAACAGGATGTATTGATGCAGCTTGAAGATACAGAACCCGTCTCTTAAAAGCATAGTTGACGTTAAATCCTGACACAGGCTTCACATCCAAAAATGAGTGCTCTTGGGCCAAATCCTTAGAAGAAACCTTTGCGTTACCTTCTGAGAGACTCCGACCTTTGAAATGAATATATAAGAAAACCAAACACAAGTGTAGCCACTTTCTGTACTAGTGTCTTTGCTCCTGGTATCATTCTTTTCAGTTTACCAGGAGCATCTGCTCCCAGGTGGGATCACTGGGTTTGGGTCAGAACCACCTTTGGGTCCGTATGGATAATTCCGTCTATAGCCTCCACTCTGGCCTGGTCTCAGAGTGAACAGATTCATTTAGATCAGCAATCCCCTGGGGGATAAACGCTTAATGTATTCAGCTCTTCGAAGAGCTGAGAACATCAATACATTCATAAAGCCACTTTGATTTGTATCGACTACGGTTGTGCTGCTAATTCATATACATCACTGTTTACTTCGCAGAGCTTTTAACATGCCTTTTGATTTATAGAAATCATGATTCAGTTTCTACGAAGAAGTGGTGAACTCAGACCTGCCCCAGATCCTTACTTTCTCTCTGCTGTCACAAAACTAAATGAGGAACTTTCTTGTCACAGCCTTAAGAAATTGCTAGATAATAGCTTATGGGTACTTAAAAAATTTTTTTCCATAGTAACAGGTAAGAGCAAAGTAGACTGCCCAAATAAGGGCAGTCAATGATCTAAGCATGTTATTAATGTGTTCACAGCAAAACCATTGATTCACTCTGGGGCAAACTCTACAAGCCAAATGCGTTTCCCACTCAGAAAATCTGTATTAAGCAAAGGAGAAAATTCACCAGACAAGGCCATGTCCCTTCATTTGTTTAGTGCCAAGCCCTGAGAGGTTTTTATTTACAGGAACCATTAGGACACATGGCAAAGCTGCGTAACTAATATACCCTGTTCCATGCAATAATGCAATCTGTATCTCATAAGAGTTTTATTTTGTTTGTTTGACGCTATGTCAAACAGGGACTCTGAAAATTCTTTTCTAGCCATTCATGTCTTTCTAAGTCACTAAAACAAATGGCTCTAAACCAAGCCAGTGGGCTTAAGTGACCAAAATTAGATTTTGTTTTGTTTATTGGCTAGTTCCCAGACTTAAATAAGGCTTGAAATATTTGGCATTTTCTTTGGTTAAAGTCATATCCAGAGCTGCGGTCCAACAAAGGTGTAGGTTTTACTAAGGAAAATGTTCCTTCCTCAAAAAGTGGCATGAAAATAATATTGAAGGGGACAAAGAATTGAGACTATAAGCAGACAAAATGGTGACAGGAGAACTGGCATTCCTTTTTCTCAGATAAGACTGAGCCTGAACACAGCATATCCATGGCTCCAGAAAAATTCACAGTTCTGATGGAGATAAACTTAGAAAGCCTCGAGACAGCCCAGACTCGTCAGCATCTCACAGTTAATTAAAGAAGTGAGTGAAGGCATCAAGGCTTGCTCCCATCTGCCTGAATAATTCACCGCCTGTATCCATTATTAAAACTCGTTACTTCCCCACAATGATTCCCCGCTCGAGATGGATTGGTCTCAGAACCGAGAGATAAATTGTAACAAGGCCTACAGCTATATTAATAAATTGAAATGAACATTTATTTGCTCATCTAATTAGAACTGTAGTTTTTCCCAAATAGTGTAGTCATGCATTACCTTGACAGGCAGCACTATCTACCTTTTGTGAGACTAAAATGAACAGGAGGGCTTTGCCCCAGATTTGGGGTTTCTCTGCATAAAAAGTTCTTTGGCCACCGCTGTTCTTTTAAGCCATTCATTCCAGCACTATCCTATCTCTCCAGGATTGATGGGAGCTTAGCGTTTGAGGTACTTCGTCAGAGGGCTGGAAAGAATCATGCATATAGAACATGCATTCTTCTTTTGTCCCGTCTCTCTTTTTAAAGGGTTGCAGGAGGGGAAAAAAAGGAATGTGAAGGTTTTCCTTGCCCCCTCCCTCTCTCCACTTGGCTTCATTAGGAGGAGAAGGCACTAGAGCTCAGAGGTTCAAAGAACCTGTGCTGGGGTTTGCTTCCCTACTCAGTCATTGACTGGTGCAGAACCTCAGTTTCTGCCTCTGAAAAATGAAACGAATAGTATCCATTTTGATGGGGTCCCGGTGAAGTGTAGAGAGAATGTCTTTGAAGGATGGAACCCGTAGTAGGCACCTATCAGTGATCAGTGCTATTATTATTTGGCAGTTCTTACCCTTCCCTGTTTGCACACTAAGTTCCAAAAGCATTGATCACATTCGAGTGAAGGGAGTCTTTCTGTAACATACCTAAGATCTCCATTTCTGAAGTTCAGAAATGAACGTTGTGCTGTGCCGACATCAAACTTTTCCATTATGAAGGATTTCCATAGCAAAAGTCCAGTCTCCTCCAACCTGATGATAGAGTCTCAGATGACCGAGTTTCTGTCTTCTCCCTGTGCTGGCAGAGGGCCTAGGACATAGTAACTCATAGGGTATAGCTTAGTAATGTTTTTTGTGTTTTTTTACCATAATGATAAGTATGGTTATTATGTACGTTCCTGAGAAATAAACATTTCTCTCCTGTGACCCAGACCCTCTAGAGGTTAGAAGAGTTGGTCCCTTCTGTTGATCTTATACAACATTCAAATTCAAATTCAGGCTGCTACAGCCTGAGGGATGTACTCTCTCTTTCTTAAAATGAGTAGAAAGCTACTACTCATAGGTCTGGTTGATTGAGCACTTTTCATTTGATAAATGGGGAAAGCTGAAAAACAAATTTCTGAGTTGCCAAAATAAGTATCAGATCCCTTCATCTGTTCTTCACCTTGCAAGTGAGGTAGGAAATTACTGATGATTTCTACCTGGGTGGGTTCTGGTCAGGGCTGCATCATCATAAAGAATAGGCTAAGACTGAGTTTGAGAGAAGGAGCATGTCCTCTTTTCCTCCAGTGAATTCCAAAACTGCTGAGTACCACGGACTTCACTAAATTTGAAACCCTTTATGAAAGTAAAATCTAGGAAAAAGGAAAATAATTTGCAAGGTATTAAATATATTACTGAGGGGAGTTCCCATTGTGGCTCAGCGGAAACGAATCTGAGTAGTATCCATAAGGACACAGGTTGGATCCCTGGCCTCACTCAGTGGATTGAGGATCCAGCATCGCCATGAGCAGTGGTATAGGTCACAGACACGGCTTGGATCCCGAGTTGCTGTGGCTGTGGCACAGGCCAGTGGCTACAGCTCCGATTCAGTCCCTAGCCTGGGAACCTCATATGCCGTGAGTGAGGCCCACAAAAGACAAAAAATACACAAATAAATAAATTACTAAAAGATCTTATGGTGCTCCTTTATGGTGGCTTTGCTTCCAGGACAAGAGTACAAATAAAGCAAATCGGTATCACTTTTATGTTATCTAAACACATACAGGAGTTCCCATCATGGGTCGGTGAAAACGAATCTGACTAGCATCCATGAGGATGCAGGTTCGATCCCTGGCCTCCCTCAGCAGATTAAGGATCCAGCACGGCTGTGGCTGTGATGTAGGCCAGCACCTACAGCTCCGATTTGACACCCAGCCTGGGAACCTCCATATGCCTTGGGTGTGGCCCTAAAAAGACCAAAAAAAAAAAAAAAAAAAGAAAAATGTCTTGAAGCAAGTTCTTAATGTAAAGCAAAAGGAAGCAGAATTCAATTCAGACACTCATTCAGTAATAACTTATGTTGTATACTCCAGGGACTGTTTAAGGACAGTACACATTGGAACAAAATTATTTTTATAGGTTTTAATAGCTTTTTTAAAATGCAAAACTAATGCAGATTTAAGGTAAAAAGTTCAACAAATACAGAAGGTTTATAAAGTAAAAGCTAAGAACCTGTCATTCCTCATACCAGGACAACCAATCCACTATTTAGTTGTAAACATTATTAATACTTATATATGCTTCCAGAAATCTCCATGCATATACAGTTATACGTATGTGCCTGCTTTCTGATTTGCTCCGTGTCACGCTAATGTGCTTGAACCATACATATTGCTTTATAGTTTTTTAAATCTTAATGTTGTGTGTTGGATGTCTTTCCACCTGGATCTGTCTCCTTATTTTAAGGACTGCATATGCTTTCTTAGCATACGTTTTAGCATAGATAGAGTATATTTTATTTAACTATTCCTCTATAGATGGATATACATGTTGCTTGTAATTTTTTGGTATTTTAAATAATGCTTCAATGAATATTCTTGTAGCAGCATATTTGTTCACATAATGTTTGAATCGATTAATTCACCCCATGTGTGATTTTAAAAGATATCACCACGTTTGTTCCAAAATACAGATTTTAAAAAGACTTTTCCACTATTTAATAAGATGCTCCCATAAGTCAAGGAATACAATTAAAATCTGTTCAAGTCACAGCAAATTATTCCTTTTTAACAATTAGCTATGAATTATATTCATTTAATGGCAATTAATGCTGTTTGACAAATGGAGTGTCCGTTCATTGATTAGAGAATTAGCAATGCACCTCATTCAAAACAGAATGAAATGCCCCAGGATGCCTGATCTCAACTCAGTCAATGCAACAGAGTTGCCAGGAACACAGTTTCACAGGCTAATTAAAACTAAATCTTGAGACATTTCCACTACCCAAGATATCTTCAAAAGATTTTTGAGATTTTGTTTTTCCTATTTGGAATTGCCAAAGAACATTCTAACGCCATAACCCTTTGGCCTGATAGAAGAAAAACTATAAATATGAAGTATTGCCATCTTATTAAAGCTACATTGCTTTTTTTTAATGTGGAATATGAAAATGTGTAGGCTTGGTATAGGCTGCTTCTCAAAGCTGGATATTCAGAAGGAGACAAGAAGAGGAAAACAGATGTATATTCTTTAGTTTACAATGGTTTCCACTTGAAGGAGAGGAGAAGTTGGATCCTCAACCCCAAGAAAGACAGCATCAGTTCTTTCCCCTTTCCAGCAACACGGAACCCAGGGCTTTTAGCTGAGCACATGATGGACAGGACTAAAGTCCTTGTGCTTGGGGGTGGACATATAACTAAATTCTTTCTGATAAATTATATGCAGAAATAGCAGGTGCAACTTCCAGGGTATGTTTTTAGAAGGAAGAGAATGCCCTCTCTTTCCCTCTTTTCCCCTTCCTGCCTCCTGAAATGCCCGAATAGTTGAGAGTAATATTGGATTATTGCAGCAAGGAGATTCAGAAACAGTACGACAGAAATACAGCATGGAGCCACACACTTTACGGCTTTCCTCGTTACACTCAAGGCTGTTACAGGAGAGAGAACTAAGCTTCTGTTTTCCTTTCTCATTATGTTTTGAGTTTCTTTTCCAGTAGTCAGATGTGTATCTTAACTATCAAATGGTGCTAATTTTTGAGATTCTCAGTCAACTTCTCTTATCAGTGCTGTATTTTCTTCAACATCTGCTTATAGACTGTGTGTCCTGAATTGGTCCATCACTCCCTTAAGGCTTTGCTAAAAGCAACAAGAAGGGTCCAACACATGCCAACATTTTCTAATACTTAGGAGTCAGACTTAGACAATGTTTCTAGAGTCTGAAAAACTGTTTTGCCCTGTTGCATATGAATGAACCAGCTTTACCTCCTGCAATACTGCCCTCACTTTCCCACCCCTTCCATTAAGCACATTAAACATATTTGGTTCTATTACGTGAAGCATCCTTTCCTCCCTACACCCCCTGCCAGTTCTGATACCGTATTCTATTTCAGTTAGTTATTCCATTTGGCTGCGCAAATCAGGGAGCTGCAAATTAGAAGCTTAATGTGGAGGACAAGGGAAGGATGCCGCATATTAAATCCAGAGCACCATTATTGCTGGATCTATGTATGCATCTTTTCATTTTTCCTTCATGATCTACTACAAAATGACTAGTTGATTCCAGCTACTAGAAGAGAACACATGAGAACAAAAGATGTGCCTTTCAGCTACTTCTGTCCTATTTTAAGTAGCTTTAAGTAACTTCCTCTTAGATACCATTGGCCAGATGTGTGCTATATGGCCGTTGCTAAGTGCATAGAAGGCTGGGACTGTGGTTTTCCAATCTGGGCACAAAGCCACTTCCACCAAATTAGGACTGGGACGGCCAAGGAAGTCAAAACAACAGGTTCTTTCTTTTACACAGGTCATGACGCATTCTAAAATGTTGATATGTTGACAGTTTAGTCCAATGGAAGATTTTGTATTTTCCCAATCCTAAAAATACACATTCCTCCCCTTTGTATTTCCCTAAATATATATCAAGCTATTAAAGGTCCCCTGAAGGAGGTGCTTTCATCAGTATGGTCTCTCATTTGGGCAGCTTTACTAAGAAATGCCCAAAAGGCATGTATTACCCAGATAGTACAATTCATGACCCGGTTTCAAAAATAACAGTGAAATGTGTGAAAGAGCCATCAATGCCAAATGCACTCTTTTCTGGGAGACTTCTTTTTGGCATGAGAGCAGTGGATATCGTGTGCTTAAAGAAGGCTGTCAGAACTGCTCTCTGAAGGAGAGAGAGACATGAAAGGATAGACGGAAAGGGGAAAAGCAAAAAAAAGGAAAACATCAGACGAAGTAACATGACCGGGTTAGGCAAGCTAATCATGCTCTTCCTCTCTGAGACCCAAGGAACTGCAGTGAAGAATTTAAATAAAACATGCTCTGTCTCCAGCATGCCGTCAGTGACATTCTGTGACCACTATCATGTTTCTCCTTCTGGGAATTCAATTTGTCCCCATTATGCCAAGGTCACGGATTGAGGGATCTTAGTGGCCATCAGGGCTCTGCCTTTGAAGCAAAGGGTCAGTGCATTAGTACAAAAGGGAATTAATCCAGTGTGCCGGCTCACCAAACGGTTGTTAATTCATTTAAAAGGAATGACCAGGGTTCCTATTCTAGGTTTGCATCTGGACAATCAGAAGCCTCCCTTCTCCCAAACACGAACTTCATTAATGAATATTCAACGGAAAGTATTACTTCATTGTCAGCTCTAATTGCTAGTTTTACCTTATTAGTAGAAGCATTTCTGTGGCTGAGCCTGACATACATTTGTTTGCACACTGTTATTAGTCAAGACTCAGTGAAGTCTTGTAATTAACACCTCCACATTATCTCATGCAGTGAAAGCAAAGACAAAACCAGATGACTCACTTTGTTTTAGCTTTGCTCTTGTTTTCTGATATAGAAGCACTTAAGGAGAAGTGTAAGCTCATCAGAATGCCATATGGAGCCGACAGAAACCATAAAAGGGTTTTCAGGAAGCAGTGCATGGAAGTTCATTAAGTGAACAGCACTACAATCAACATGCTGATTTAAAACTCTACCTGGCACTAATAAATTGCGCAGGTACATTACCTGCATCACACTTAGCAACCATTCCAGGTCACTGATGAAGGATCCGCGGTTCCCAAGAAGCAGGGAAGATAACATATTCTCTGTAAACATAATGAAGTTAATGATTCACGGGACAATTAAATAGCTTTCAGAAACCTTATCAGTTTAGAGATAAAGCAGACCAAGACAATAACTGTATTTTAATCATGCCTGCCATTCGGAACACTGTGTCTAAAAGCCAGCTCCCTGCAGCCTCTAACCGATATTTCTGTGGAAGAAGGCGGGGTGGGAGGGGTTGTCAACAGTTCATGTTTCAGTTTTATATTTGGAAAGAGATCTTTTTCTAAATGCCTCTTTTTTTTCAAAAAGGTGTCTAGCAAAAGAGAGTTTAAAAACCAAGATAACATCCTTTTTCATTGAATTGACAAAAAGTCTAATTGTTTAATTTGCATTGTTAAATACAAAAATAAAACACCAAACCTTAACAGAGAGAGATCATCGTCTAAAATTTTAGCAGTTGAATCTGCAAAATTTGTCATGGTTTAAACGAAAGAATTGCTTCTTTACTGTTTGCAGATACCTTCCCAAGACAGTATAAACAAAGTGAAAAGTACAGTAGGAAAGAGGAACAGTATATATGCAATGACATGGCAACCTTTTGATTAGAAGGCATTCCCAAAGCAGTGAAGGATCTGGCTATTAAATTAAAATCACTGTTATACACAGCTTGTCCTAGCTGAATGGTCAAATAGTAAATTGTGTTTTCAAACAAAAAGAGGCCCCAAATTTTAATGGACCCTTGTCTGCACTAAATTTCCAATATTATGAAAGAATCCATCAGAAAAAAGTAAGAATGACCCATTCATGCCACCCAAAGCAATCCACAGATTGTGTACTCTATCAAAATGTCAGTGGCCTCTTACACAGAAATAGAGCAAACAGTCCTTTTTTTTTTTTAAGGGCCGCACAGACGGCATATGGAGGTTCCCAGGCTAGGGGTCTAATCGGAGCTACAGCTGCCAGCCTACACCACAGCCGCAGCAACGCCAGATCCAAGCCGCGTCTGTGACCTACACCACGGTTCACAGCAACACCGGATCATTAACCCACTGAGCAAGACCAGAGATCAAACCCGCAACCTTATGGTTCCTAGTCGGATTCGTTAACCGCTGTGCCACAACGGGAACTCCAGAAATAGAGCAAACACTCCTGAAAGCTGTGTGGAACCACAAAAAAGCCCATATAACCAAAGTGATCTTGAGAAAGATGGCTAGAGGCATTATACTCACTGATTTTAAATTATATTACAAAACTATAGTAATCAAAATAGTGGGATTTGGGCACAAAAATAGATACCTAGATCAATGGAACAGAACAGAGAACCCAGAAAAAAAAAAAGCCATGCTTATATGGTTAATTAATCTATAACGAAGGAGCCAAGAATACATCATAGGGAAATGACAGTCTCTTCAATAAATTGTATTGGGAAAACTGGGCAGCCACATGCCAAAGAATGAAACTGCACCACTATCTTAGATCATAAACAATAATTAACTCAAAATGTATTAAAGACTTGAACAAAAGACTGAAAACCGTAAACTTTTAGAAGAAAACGTGGGAGGTAAGCTTCTTGATATCAGTCTTGGGGGTAATTTTTTGAATCTGACTCCAAAATCAAAAATAAACAATGAGGAGGATATCAAAAGTAAAAAAACATTTGCACAGCAAAGAAAACCATCAGCGGCATGAAAAGACAATCTATGGAATAGGAGAAAGTACTTGCAAATCTTATACTGGATAAGGGGCTAATAGCTCAAATATGTAAAGAGCTGATACAATTCAACAGCAATGAGAACAAATCAATTAAAACATGGGCAAGGCACATATTTTTTTTAATTAAGAGCTCATTTGAATATGGAACTATTACACATTGTAGCAATAAAATTAAACATTGTCAAAAAAATAAATAAAATAAAATAAAATATGGGCAAGGATCTGAAGAGACATTTTTCCAAAGAAGACATACAGATGGCCATTTGGTTTATGAAAAGATGCTCAGAATCTCTAATCATCAGAGAAATGCAACTCAAAACCTCAATGAGATATCACCTCACACCGTTAGAATGTCTATTATCATAAAGACAAAAAATAACAAATGTTGGCAAGGATGTGGAGAAAAGGGAACCTTTGTGCGATGTTGGTGGGAATGAAAATTGGTGCAGCCACTATGGAAAACAGTATGAAAGTGCCTGAAAAAACTAAAAATACAATTACCATATAACCCAGCAATTCCACTTCTGGGTATTTATCCAAAGATAAATGAAAACACTAACTGGAAGAGATATATGCACATCCATTCTAACTGCAGAATTATTTCCAATAGGCATGACATGGAAACAGCCTAAGTATCCATCGATGGATGAATGGATAAAAAAATATGAGATGCATACACATACATACATATATCATATACATGTGTGTGTGTACATACACATATATGTCATTCAGCCGTAAAAAAGAATAAAAATCGTTTGTGAAAACATGGAATGACCTCGAGAGCATTACGCTAGGTGAAATAAGTCAGACAAATACTGTATGATCACACTTATATGAGGCATCTTTAAAAAAAAAAAAAAAGGCTCATTGGTACAGAGAACAGACGAGTGGTTGCCAGGGGCAGGGGGGTGGAAGTTGAGCAAATGGGTAAAAAGGGTTGCTAAAAGAATAAATCTTAAAAGTTTTCATCACAAGAAAAAAAATTGTCACCCTGTACAGGGATGGATATTAACTAGACTTACTGTGATGATTTCGTAATACATATCGAATCATCATGTTGTACACCTGACACTAATATAACGTTCTGTCCATCATAGCTCTTTAAAAAAAAAAAAAAAATCGAATGCCTGCACGTTGCCTGGCTCCTCTGAAAACACTGCTGCTGGGTTTGTAACTGACCATGCACTGAGGAGGAGGCCCTTATATGCTGCCCAAGCATTTTACATCCTCACTCTAGCCATTCACGTCACAGCTGTGGTTTAGCATTTTGCGCCTGCACTGGGCTGATCAAAACGACTGAGTCAGTGACTGCATCCAGGAGATGTAAGAAAAGTAGTAAACACAGCAGCTTCATCGCTGAGATCCCAGGGGTGCCCTCCCAGGCCCAGGAGGAAAATCTCTGCTGAGACTCGCGGGCAGGACTTTGACTCTTCATCTCTATCTTACCTCTGCCTAAAAACGCCACCAGGAAAACATTCCCCCTTCATACCGCGGTGCAGGTTTTGGCAATAATGGCCACTTTGCCCTACGAGTGCAGTGTTGGCCTTCTTGTGCCAGAAGAGCACAGTCTGAAAATAGAAACAGGGGCTGTTTTGTGGCCATTGAATAGGAAGGCTAATAATAGCATTGCTTCATTGTTTGGCAAGGACTCCATGCTACCCCAGCCAAGGAGCAGCACACTCTGCAGTAACCAAATCATAAAATTTCTCCAGGGAATGGTGCAGCTTTTCAGAACATGTTTTATATTCTGGGGTTGCTCGGGAAGGAAATAGTTGAGAAGTTGTTTTGACATAAGTGTGGTTTGTTTCCAGTTTGAAGGCAGGGGGAGGGGGCGGAGAGATGAGCCAGGAGGTCAATGGAAGAAAGGATGCAAAAAAAAAAAGGTGTCGTTAAGGAGTTCCTGACAGGTGGTGAGAGGGCCTTAGCTCTGGAGCCCAGGCCTGGCGGGGGTGTTTGTCCCCATTGGGTTCCCAGTGTGCTCTCAGCATCGCCTTTCACACTCCTGTTATGTTTATTTCTGTTGAACTTAAAGAATGACCTTTTCCAAACTGCAGTACATTGTTGACCCACATGCATTTCTGAGACCTAATTTCCCTGAATGCCTTCCTTGTTCCTGCCGAAGAGAACTCTGTTAGAGAAAATAGGAAGAGGCTGAGGATAAAGAGTGTTGGCATGGAAATCTTTGAGGCGTTGAATCCTGCCTGCTATTAATAATTTAGAAGTGTTTTTAATGCCCTGATATGGAAGGAAGGTTTTTTGACACCAAAGGCATCTAAATATTAATTTCAGAGGAATTGGTTGTTACAAGCAGTTAACATCCATTTTGTTAGTTGACCTTCCAAGGAAGGTTAATGCACTAAAATCTGGTCATTAAGTATAGTAACAAATGTTTTTTCAGGGAGGTTATTACTATCATAAACTCTAATCCATGGTTCACAGGCAGCAGCCTCTAGTGCAGTGCTCTGACTAATGAAGAATTAACTATTTCTGAGCAGTTAATAAAGATTTTTTCCCCCCACCAATCAACATACTCTACATGATCCTTATAATTACTAAAAGCATTAAGCTCTGGGTATGAGTTGCCCACATGTCAGACCGGAATTCTGTTCTGAGTAAATGACAAATGGCAAACCTAATCCCATTCCACTTAATTTTTTTTTTCCGAACATGTTCACTGAAATAAGAAATAATGGAATTCCTAAGTATTAGAAAAAAACGGTCCAGTACAAAGCATTTGCAAATGAGAATTGATGAGGTCTTTAGTCATATTTTATTGTGATAGAAGATTTTATGCTGTGGTTTAGTTCTTGCTAGAATTGAGAAGTTAACTGGCTACAAACAGGGCTTCTTTGCCCATTGGTTTGTTTTATTTTGTTTTTCCTCTATTAAAGAGCATGCTCTTCCCGAGGAATGCAGGAGGCAGAGGCTTGTATGAGAAACACTCATACCTACCTCCTCACAATAAGAGGGTAAAGGTACAACCTAACCTTTCTAAAAAGCCTCAGGGCAGTGTTTTGCTTTTCAATGGAAAGGTCGTCCAGAATTAATTAAAGTCACTTTCCCGCTGAGGACAGAGCATTTGGCTTTACTTTGAAGGCTCAAAGAAAGTTGCTCACACCAGTTTCTTAGAGACCTGAATTTAAAGCAGCACAGCCAATCCAGGGGTCAGCCTTTAAGAAGAAGTAATCTTTTGGAATCAAAAGTCTGAACAGCTACCACACTGAGGCTTTAGGTGCCCCTAAAGACACAGGCCTGAGCTGACAGTGTAAAATTAAAAAAAAAAAAAAAGGCATCAATTACTTTTCCCTGGGGCAAGTAAGATCAGCCTTCACATTGCCATAGACCCTTTCCCCTCCTTATTTTAACTTCAGCTAAATCCTGGCCTTGAGACAGGTGCCCCGCTCTTGAACAGAGAGGGAGGGAAACCACACTTAGCCAAAATGAAAGGGACATTGTCTTATGGAAAAGTACAACTGTTTTTGGAGAAGTTTGCATCGCCTATGAAAGCTTAAAAGGGGTCCAGTACACTGCCGGCAGCTCACCATCTCAAAATATTCTTGTGGAAGACTTGGCACACTGTACCCAGCTAAGTAACCAGTAGGGCTGGATTATCTGTACATTTTAGGACTATATGCACCCTTTGTGTGTTTGGTACTTTGCTTGAAAATAACTGCCATTAATTTCCCACTTTCTGGTCGTGGCTGATGATGGAGCGTTTCTGGGCCTCAGTTTCCACTAACTGTAAAATTATAACATTTACTTTGGGGAATAGTTGAAAAAACGAGTGATAATTTATACCTGGTATTCTGATGGGCCTAAGACTAGTCTGAATTTGCCTTACACTATGGCCATTGCTTTCCGTTGTTTTACATTTCATAAAAGTGACTAGAATCCTAAAACATCCTCATGAAAACCTTGAGAGTTCAAAATTAGAATCAGGGGAATAATAACACATTAGCTTAACTTCTGAGAACTGGACTTTTTACACAGTCCAGCCCATCCGTCAAGGTCCCATCAGTGGACACAAAGCTTTCCCTGGCTATCCCAGGCAGAAATAAACCTTCCAGCCTCTGTGTTCTAATTTGCTTTGTACTTTTCAAAGACCATTCTTCGCATTCATTCTTTGCTTAGAGTTATTTGCAGGCAGATCTTGGATCTGTATTCCCAATACTTAGTCCAGTGCCTAAAACACAAGGACTAGAAGGCATTCATGAATTTCTCCAACTCTTTCCTGTGGCATCTTTCCTGCCCAACCCATGCTGGTTAAGTGAATGACTGAAAGACACTTTAGTTCGTCTGTGCTTTCTTTACTCTTTTAAAGTGTATCCTCCCTCCCACTTTTTTTTTTTTTCCCAATTCTAAACGAGTCTCTTGAAGTTTGCACTATCCGCTCCCCACTCTTTTCCCCATGGTTGATCAGCCGACAGTAGAGAGTCAGCCAGAAGGCAGGTGTTTGGATGGCTGGTTCATTCTCAGCTGGGTGTTTGCAGATCTCGGATTTCCTGCACTTGGACAAGGATTCTTAAGTGAATACGGGGTACAGGAAGCAGCAGGTTGAGACTATAAAGATGAATCCGAGTGTCTTTTGAAGTCACTGGTTTCCCCATATCCTTATTGCCATACCCCTCCTTGTTCAGGGAAATCAGAGAAAAGAGAGGTTGACATTTCAGGATTACTGGTGATTTGCCATGTTGACCTTTGGCATGCTCATCAACCTCTTTGGACTTTCATTTCTCCATCGATAATAATAGCTTACCCTATTCTAATTACTTCCTAGGCTTGCTAGGAAAATCGCATGATAAGGTAGGTAAAGAACTTAGCTGAGAGAAAAGTATGATATTAAAAATATGACCACCAGAGCCAGACATTGAGGATTAGATAAGCTAGTGCAACTTATTTTCCCTTAATGACTAATGTTATCTGAATAAATGTATTAATTATGAGAAAAATTAGATTTGCCTAAAAACAAAATCGTATTAAAAAACAAGAAGGAGCCGCAGAAAGAATCTTTGATTTCTTATAGTAACAGGCTAAGAATATTGCCATAGTCACTGTCATGAAGATCTGCTCTCCCACCCCACCCCCAACAGCGTGGTGAGATGCTATCAAATCAAAAGGTTTTCCTGGGTAGATCAGTGGTGGAAATCTTGAGGCTATTTAATTACCTACTCCCTTCTTCTCCGTTTATACATGTGATCATTATTTAACAGTCAACAAAGGGTCTCAGTGACTCTTTGCAAACCCGAACATATATAATTTCCATTATCACCACCAATTCTAGTCAAGGTAGTTCTGAAATGGAGCGAATGAATTTAAGTACAGAATTGACGGTGCATCTAGTGCTGGCACTTTTCTGCTCATATGTAAAAGGAATGTAAATGCTTAGAAACACACATTTGAGAGAATAACTGAAAATGGGTTCAGTGTCTTCATCCTCCAAGAATATGTGGGAGCATGTGCATGTTTGTAGTCAGTCTTTCATGAAATGTGTATGTGTCTGTTTTGATTTTGAGGCTTTCCCCTGCCTAGTGCGTAGGTTTCACAGAGGGGTTCCGGCTTGCAAAGGTTAACCGTGCAGAAATCAGGGCTTTGTGCATTTTTGCAAAGGTCACACTCATCAGCAGTTCCGGAAAGACTGCTGGGCGGGGCCCTGGTAACCACCCCATGGCTGAACCGTGGCTCTGGGTTTCATTTCCTTAAGAACACTGCTACAGTCCCTGGTTGTGTCACCAAGAGATAAAGAGACTGCTCAGTCACTTGAAATTCAGTTTGTACATTACTCAAATCCAGCCCACCTCTTTCCTTCATGGTGTTTGGCAGCTGCTTGCTGGCATTCTGCATTTCAAATGCCTGAGCTGTAGGAAGCTGTTTAATAAATGGCATAGGTTTTGATTAATGTAACAAGCCGAAAATAGACCCTGATGTAATGCGGATCTCAGCAGGCCCCACAGATCAAACCGGACAGTTTCAAGGGACCGTGCCGTAGCAGAGAGGTTTCTCCAAAGAAATGTATTTTATGTTTTTATAGCACCTTGAAGGGTCTCTCTGTAGAATGTGTACATTTTGGGGCTGGAAGCCTGCCCTGTGGGTCTACAAATAGCAGTTACAGTTGACCACACAAGAAGCTCCAGAGAAAGCAAGCTATTTGATATTGATTCAGGTCTACAAAGGGTCGTCTCTGCTTCACCAGAAGCCCTGACATTATTTCTTTCAAAACTGCAGATAAACAGAAAGATAGTAAAATTCTGGTGATATTCTGGTTAACTCAGCTGTTTAGGTCATGCATTTAGTTTCAGCTAGTGATGTAAAATCCTCATATAGCCCTGTGTGTAAAGGCACTGATTTAAACTTTCCTTTCTCAGTGGGTAAAATAATTGGGATTCATGTTCCCTGGTTCTACAGAGAAAGGTCAGTGAAAAGCAATAGACTTCTATGCCAAGATCCCCTTTAACATGCTGAGGAGTTGTGTATTATGTGAACTGTAGGGTCATTTTTCTTAATTAAGTGAACAATATTGAAGGGTTAAAAACAGAGCCTAGCATGTATTAAAAGGAAGAAACAAAGGAAATAAATGTATTGCCCTTAATTTGTGTTTACTGAGTCCATACATTGTGAGTTGCTTAAAATCGCTTTGGATATTTAGTCCAAGTATATTTTGTGTACACGTGTGTTGGTTGGTGTGAGGTGATGAATTAGGGGTAGGAGTTCAGGGCAATCATTTTCTCCTGCCACAAACAGAATTAAGCTACAGGAAACACTTTTATATTTGTACTTTTCCCAACAGGTAAATTTCACTTGGCCACTATGAGAATTTATATAGTTTGTGAATGATCTCACACTCTGGTTAGTGTAAAGAAGTTGACTTATTAAGAGTTACAGTGCCTGTAAGGGAAAGCCAAAATTAATACTTTGGGGCATTTTGAGTCATTTTTTTCCTGAACTTGCCTGTCTAATCAAAAGACTTTCTCATGGGATATTCAGCTAACACAGCCAAGGTCATAGATTCAATAAAAATAAGTTAATTTCAAACAGAGCAAAACTCTCGCAGCCACTGACCACAGCCCTATCCAAGCCAATCATTCAACAAGTGTTTACCAACAGTTAAAAGAAACTATTATCATCATTCCAGGACAAAAAACAAAAACTCTGTAAACCATACCATTCAGACATACCTTGTTTTATTGTGCTTCACTTTATTTCACTTCACAGGTGCCACATATCTTATAAATTTAGGGTTTGGGGGGACCCTCATGTCAAGAGAGTCTCTTGGTGCCATTTTAACAACAGCATTTGCTCAGTGTGTGTGTCTGTCACACTTTGGTAATTCTTGAACTATTTCAGACTTTTTCATTATTATTACCTTTGTTATGATGATCTATGGTCAGTGGTTTTCAGTGTTACTTTTGTCATTGTTTGGGGAACTGCAACCTGTGCCCATGTAAGACAGTGAATGTCACTGATAAAAGTTGTGGGTGTTCCGACTGCTCCATCACCCTGCCGCTCTCTTCTTTCCCTTCCCTTGGGCCTCCCTATTCCATGAGTCACAACAATATGGAAGTTAGACCAATTAATGACACTATTATGGCCTTTAAGCTTTCAGGTGAAAGGAAGCCGCACATCTCTCACTTTAAATCAAAAGCTAGAAATAATTAAGCTTTTTTTGCTGACGTGGAGAAACTTGTATTGGTCTGGATAGAGGACCCAACCAGCCATAACATTCCTGAAGTCAAACCTAATCCAGAGCAAAGTCGTAACTCTCTTTGATTATGTAAAGCTACAAAAGAGAAATTTGAAGCTTTCAGTGGTTGGTTCATGAGGTTGAAGCCATCTCCTTAACATCAAAGTGCAAAGTGAAGCAGCAAGGGCTAATGTAAAAGCTGTAATATGTTGTCCAGAAGATCCAGCTAAGTTGATTAACGAAGGTGCCAAACTAAATAACAGAATTTCAGTGCAGACAAAATAACCTTCTCTTGGAAGAAGATGCCATCTAGGACTTTCATAGCTAAAGAGGAGAAGTCAATACCTGGCTTCAAAGCTTCAAAGGACAGGCTGACACTCTTCTTAGGGGCTAATGCAGCTGGTGACTTGAAGCTGAAGCCAGTGCTCATTTACCACTCCAGTAATCCTAGGACCTTTAAGAATTATGATAAATCTACTCTGCCTGTGCTCTCTAAATGGAACGACAAAGCCTGGATGACAGCACATCTGTTGACAGCATGGTTTACTGAATATTTTAAGCTCACTTTTGAGACCTACTCCTCAGAAAAAAAGCAAAAATAAAATCATGCATTTCAAAATTTTATTGCTTATTGATCATGCACCTGATCACCCAAGATCTCTTATGAAGATGTGCAATGAGATTTGCGTTGTTTTTGTGCCTGCTAACACAGCATCCATTCTGTAGCCCATGGATCAAGAAGTCATTTCAACTTTCAAGTCTTATTTATTTATTTATTTATTGGCCACACCTGTGGCCTGTGGAAGTTCCTGGGCCAGAGCTATGAGGGTGTAAAACTGTGGCCAGGTTATGGGAACACATAACAACAGCACTAAGAAGTGAATGCACTTGAATGAGATGAGAAACATACTGGTGGAGAAGTAGATTGGTGATCTGTTGCATGAGGTCTGTCTACACTATCACCTTCTTTAAATATGCATTGCTGCTCATTTTTTATACACTATTTACTTCAAATATGTATATGAGATGCCTTAACCTCAAACCACAAATGCATTAAGAACAAGGATGATTGACAAAAAATAATACCAAAAGGCAATAATAAAAATGAAAGGAAGGAGAAAAAAATTACCTGAAAACCCCAGCCTGGAACAAACCAGAGAATTTGAGAAGAAAACCATAGCTGAGAAAAAAAGGGAAACTGGGCTAACAGTGACTCAATATCTATAAAAGGCAGACATAGTTTTTCAGCTAAATTTAGTAAAATTTGTTTGAAAGTCAGTGATCCAAATCAGTAAATGATTATAGAAATAGGTACATTCACTTGGAAGTGAGAGCATGTTTTGCTACCACACGTTCCTCTCTGGTGGATATCAGCTCATATGCAATTGCAAAGAATTATAAATAAAAAAGCAATACTAGCATAAGTGGGAAGTCCTATTAGTTCTTAGGTAAATTTTTCCTAGCACCTTCTGTTTAGTCAGAATGCTCCAGAGACAGAACCAATAGGAAATACATATTTGTATTTATATTTTATATATATATATATATATAGAGAGAGAGAGAGAGAGAGAGACTTATTATAAGAGTTGGCTTACATCATTGTGGATCCTGAGAAGTCCCATGATCTTCCATCTACAAGCTGGAGACCCAGAAAAACCAGTGAGGTGATGCAGTCCAAGTCCAAAAGCCTGAGACCCAGGAGTGTGGATGTCAGCGGGCAGGAAAAGATAGATAGCTTGGTTCAATGAGGGAATAAATCCACCCTCTCTCTGGTAAGTTGTTCTAGTCAGGCCCTCAATTGATTGGATGATATCCACCCACATGGTGTCTTCTTTCCTCTGAATCAAATGCTGATCTCTTCCAGAAACACCCTCACAGACACACCCAGAAAAATGTCTTACCAGATCTCTGGTATGCCTTAGCCCAGGGGAGTTGAGACACAGGTAACCACCCCTCACATGAACGTTTTTTGTCCCCAAGTAGCAGGTGCTGAGTGTAACAAACCACCAAGAAGCAGAGCTCTCCCTGTGATGACCTTTTGCTGGGCTGCTTTCTGCTTGGCTAAGTTTATTCTTAATTTCATGTAGCTGCTTTGGGCTTGGTTCTTCCTCAGTCTTTATCTCCAAAATTTTTCAACCTTAGCTCTTCCTCGTACACCCTTCTGTAGTCTACTCTCCTTTAAAAAAAAAAAAAAAAAAGACAAAATCCTATCTACCTTCGCTAAAGGAACAAAGCAATTCAGAATGTTTTTTTGACTGTGTTAGTATTTTAAATTATTACTATTTTCTTGGTGCTCTGGTTACAAAGTTATATGTTTGAATGATCTGACCAAACCCTATTTAGCCAAAGGACCCTATTATTCTCAGTGCATAATTTTTCAGATCATGAAGTCTTTCAGGAACACGTGTATTGCATAGTAGAAAAGCTTGTCCATGGCATCTCAGTTTTAAACATTATTCTCTAAGACAGGCAAAGCAAGTAATCTCACTTCAGTTCTGCTAACCCTTATGTCGATAATCTCCATGTTTTCTTTTTTAAATTTTATTGAAATATAGTTGACTTTACATCATTGTGTTAATTTCTGCTGTACAGCAAAGTGACTTGGATATATATGTATATGTATATATATATAAGTATATATACATATACACACATATAATAAACTTATATTTCTGGACATCAGAATCATGATTGCAGTAATCATCTGAGTCCAGCTCACTCAAGTCCCCTTAATATGCCTATAGAGTTGTTTCTTATAAATGTCCTCTAAAGGGCGGCAAAACTTAGGAGTTGGTAAGTATTAACTCCATAATGTGAGATAAACTAAATGCAGTTGACTCAACTTTTATCTTAGTCTATGCTGTATGCTTTTCACCTTAATTTCAGTATTCTGCTTATAAAATGGCAAAATATTTAGCCACCTCTTGTTTACGGGGGAAATAATCCTGTTTGTTCATTGCTCCCTGGTCCCTTTGGGTCGCCTGCTGACCTGTGCCCCACCATGATTCACGCTAAACCGTGGACTTTGTTGTACCAGGACTGGCATGCCGACCACAGAGCATTTTTCTTCTTTATACGCTTTAAAGTTCTCTTTTAAAGACAGAGTTATCACTGACTGTATTAACAAACTCAGATTATCTCAGTTCATATTTGAAAAGCACCGCAAAGATGTGGCATCAAATTTGGACAGGGCTTGGAGTTCCTTTGTGGCTCAGCAAGTTAAGGAACCTGTTCTAAAGTGCAGGTTCTGTCTCTGGTCTGGGAACTTCCTCATGTTGCAGGCTCAGACAAAAAAAAAAAAAAAGAAGAAGTTGGACAAGCCTACATTTCCATCAATGTGATTAAAATAGTGATGATAAAACTATAACAGATAAGCCCATGGTTGCAGACAAAGTTCCGTAAATGTAATGTTTGCTAATCCGAATCATCTGATAATTTAGCTAGCTAGCTTAGCTTTGGGTAAAGATTGTGTTCTCTCATTCCTGGGGGGGGGGAAAAAAAGGATACAGAGGCTGGAGGCTCATTTGTGCATGCACAAAATATATTTGACTTGATCGTAACTGAGTGTTCAGTGCTAACAGAATAAAATATGACCATTTAAATGGCCTGCCTGACCATATAGGCCTGCAAAACAGTCCTCAGCCAAAACCAATCATTGTCGCAGTACTCATGCATTGAGGATGCAGTCAAAGAAATGTGTATTCAGACTTGATGGGCTTTGTGTTTACTGGGACTTTTCTTCTTCTTTCTCCGTATCCTGCTGAGCTGACCCTAGCCCCATTTGAAGTCTGTGATAACCCTGAGATCAGAACAGATGCCTTGGAATGGGGTGGGAAGGAAAGGTGCAGAGAGCTCATTAAGTGCTCACATTTTTAAACCATTTTCAGTTGATGACAATGATTGTTGAAAGAGTTCTCACTCTCCATAGATTTAACAGTTAAAAAATTTTAAGATGCCAATTCATTGTTGAGGTAACACAGGTGCTAGTGACCTGGAAAGGAACAAAGGTTTTCCAGTAATAAAAACAATGAATATTGTATCACTGAATTAGAAAAATATAAGTGTTTGAAATGTGCTTAATATGTGCCTTTCTCCTTGTAAATATCTATTATTTACCATCTTGAACTCATGGCTTATGTTTTTATTCACCCTGTACTTATCTCAAGATAGCATGTTGCACAGTTTTTTGTATTTTTCGCATGTGAACCTTTTCGGATGCCTTCTGTGTGCCAGGTTCAGTATGCTAGGAACTGAAGATGTAGCAATGTCTAAAATGGTGTATATGATGGTAGAAGAGACAGAGAACAAACAGGAAATAAATGAGAATTTGAGATTGGATTTAGGACTATAAAAAAAGGAAGAGAAGACAGTGGATGGACAGCACAAGAGTGAGTATTTACTTTACACACAATGGCGGAGGAAGGTTTCTCTGAGGACGAACTGGGTGGGCAGAGGCTGGAAAAAGCAAGCATAGCAGAGGTCCAGGTATTAGGAACAGCAAGTGCAAAAGTCCTGTGGAAAGGGCAATTTATCTTGGTAATTATTAGTTTGGTGCCCTCCCTCTCAAGTTATCAGCAAATCTTTATGGGAAGTAGCTATTATGTGTTTATGATTTAATGAATGAGGATGAAAACATCATTGTTGATAATAATTATTATCTATTGCTCTTAGTATACTCCAGAATCTATTGTAAGTACTTTGCCTGTAGTATCTAATTTTTAATTCACGCAACAGCCTTGCAAAGTAGACGAGGTAACTGAGGTTCAAGGTGGGTGAGTTGCCCCTCATTATATAGCTGATGTAACTGGCTGTTCTGGAACCTGAACCCAGACTTTCTGAAGTTAACAACCCCCACAGTTAACCACCTGTTGTGGGCTGAATCATGTTCCTCCCAAAATTCATGTGTTGAAGCTCTAACCCCTAGTGCTTCAGAATGTACCTGTAAGGGGAGATAGCCTTTAAAGAGGTGATTAAGTTAAGTGAGGACATTGGGTGGGCCCTAATCCAGCACGACTAGTATCCTTATTAAAAGTGGAAATTTGGGAGTTCCCGTCGTGGTGCAGTGGTTAACGAATCCGACTAGGAACCATGAGGTTGCGGGTTCGATCCCTGCCCTTGCTCAGTGGGTTAACGATCCGGCGTTGCCGTGAGCTGTGGTGTAGGTTGCAGACGCGGCTCGGATCCTGCGTTGCTGTGGCTGCGGCGCAGGCCAGTGGCCACAGCTCCGATTAGACCC